>JAKTTJ010000023.1:0-184590 GCA_030581495.1 Waltiozyma xylosica | reverse complement strand
TTATGTGTCTAACTTCATCACTGTCGTGATCTTCATGTAACACATCATGAGCGACAGCACAGAATTCTCTCGTGTTCAACATTCCCAAGGCCTTATTGTTCAAACGATCAACCACGGCATTGGTTGGAGCCAAAATGCAAGATTTCTCAAAGAAGGACAAAGCCGAAGAGAAAGTATCGATGTCATAAGTCATGTTATTCTCTTGTTCATCATCATTGTAAATGCCACTGTTGTAGAAAGATTGGTTGATGACATGAACAATTTGGTTCAGCGATTCAACAGGATAAACAGATTTGATCAAAAGATCCTCGTTAGTGACAACATTATTCAGGTACTTCAAAGTTGTTGCACCTACTCCAACATCCAGAAGAGACTCTGCAATAGCCATTGCAGAAGCTCGCTCAGCAGCAGACATGTTAGGGTTTCTCATAATCCGCAGATTCTCATTTAGTTTGAGTGTTCTTATTGAAGCGCTGTCTTTGACATTCAAGATTGAATTTGAAATGATTGTGTCTTCATTTGTTGAGAAAGTGATGTGTGGAAGGCATTGGCCAAAGTCACCTGAGAACTGAATAGGTTTGTTTCCAAAGGGCAAGTGTGCTTTGCCAGTAATGGTTTTCAGTAGACGGTCCACAGCACGATACCCTCATAAGCCTGACTTGGCCTTTGACCGTGTTGTATGACATCATTCAAAATCTCTATCGCTGTGTAGGTCATTATTATTGAAGATATATGTGGTTAAAACAGAGACATAATCTTTGAGATTGTTGTACTCATCCTCACTTAAATCTCCTCTCAGTAGTTCCATTCGTCTATCAACTTGAGTCAAAGGGTCTAATGTGTAGATTTCCGCAAACTTCTCCTGATCACTTTCAGTGTTTGGTAGCATACCATCAACTCTGTGAAACAATTTACCTTTCATAACAAAGCAATACGCTCCACCACTCGAATCCGATGTAGTGACACGTGAACCGAGTGAGGAGAGGCAAAGCATGCTGTTGATTGTCCTGCTGTACTTGCGGAATAAAGGGTCTCTGAATATCTCCTTAATCGGTTCCGGAGGCTCCCGAAAATTCGGTAACGTAACCTTTCCGTTGGCACAACAAAAGGAAGAAGACTCACCGTTGAAGAGCTTAGCGGAGCAGAAAGGACAGATGACAGTCATTGGACCTGGATCATACATCTGAGGTCTCTAGGCGTTTCGACGTGGAGGTGGAGCATGAGGTAGAGAAGGACTATCGTCCTGGGAATCTTCGTCCTGGGAAGAGGTGGCTAAACCTCAATTGCAGAAACCTGATTCCTCACTCGAAGGCGGCTAGCAATAGGAGGTGGAGGAGGAAGACGATGTTCCTGAAGGCGGCGATAGTATTGAGGACCCCTAGGATTGTTTGTTCGATGCCGGAGTCTAGGCATATAAAGTGTAGTGTTAAGTTGTGAGACGCGTACTACTACTAAGCAATTAATCAAAACAACGCGAAAAACCAAAAATGGAAAAAGTGCAGATCTGTAATTCGCGGAAAGTCTTAGAAATTAATTTAAAAATCAAAAAAGAAAGGCCAGAAAGAGCACAAAGACCTAAAGAATGGAAACTAAAATGCATAAGGATATTTCAAAATGGGGTGAAACAGTAATATTTAGGGATCATTAGAAAGATCAGATCGGGGAGCAGGTCGCCTTGATCAGAAATTGCCTAACTATTTCTCTAAGAAGAACAATCTTTCTCTGAAGTGAAACAGTATGATTTTGGTATCATCAGAAAGATAAGATCGAGGAGATGATCGTGCTGTTTTTGGATTTGAATAATTATTTCTGTAAGAAGAGCAATCTTTGTTTCAAGGTCGGGCAAAAAGGGTATATTTCGGCCGAAAGGGCATTTTTCGGCCATTCTCAGTAAAGAAAAGCGAAAATTTACAAAAAAGGACAACATTCCTTAACTTTAAAAGAAGATAACTTAAAAACTAAAATTATTTACATCCCAGTTTTGGGTTTTTCTGGGTTTTTAAGCAAGGCGAGCAGAATGGTACTAATTTCAAAACTTAACTCGAAATTTTTTTTTCACGAATTCCTTATTAATATATATATAGTACCAATACGGTATAACTTCTATTTCATTTTTGTTTTTACTTTCTAGGGTCTATATTCATCCAAGTTTTTCTTTTGCTCTGAACTGAAATCAAAACTCAAACGGAGGTGAATGTCTTGATCTCAAAACCTCAAAGATTCTTTGCTCTTTTCTAAGTAGTCTTTTTCTCTCTTCCAAATCCTCTCTTATCAAATGCAAACTTTCATCTACATCTTGAAACAACTTGATTCGGACCGTTTTAACAAATCTTTCATTGTTCACAACGAAGTTTAGGAAATCTTTGAAAATGATCAAATCCTTTCTAGGACTCCATGAGAAAATATTATAGAGCCAAGGGGTTCGTGTGCTGTTATGATGACCGGCTAATACTTTATATGGATCGATGAATTTGTAATCTGTAAGAAATCTTTCCGATCTAGTTAGTTTCAAAAGAAAATCGTTAATCATTAAATTGTTGGCTGTTGATAATGGCTCGGGTCTCTTATAGCATTTTGGATTAAGTGGTTTGTAAACAACTCGGGAAAAGTCCATGAATCTTTCTATTGTTAGTTCCCTCTTTCTTTTGTGAATTTTGTTTTTCTCAATTTCGAATAGTTGTTTAAATCTCTTAGAAGTGATATCCGATGTATTGTTTTTATCATTGAACCTTTGGAGGCTTTGCCAGCAATTATCTGAGCTATATATAAAACCTTTCTTTAGAAAATGATGGAATCGTTCAACTCCAACTGTGGGATTCTTTCCTATTGATTCGACCAACCTTTGAAGAAATCCATGGGGCGGCCGTCTGCCCTTGTTAATCAAAACGACATCGGCTGTTATCTTGTAAAGGCCGTTTTGTGGTGACGGGCCTGCTTTTTTGGGGTCTAAAAAAGCTCCAAGTGAAGTAGAACATGAGCCAAAGAAGTTTCTAAATGACTTTCTCGTTTCCTTTAACTGGCCCTTCCAATTGGTGGAGTAATTGTGATGCTGCATCCCAATGGAAATCTCTCTGTCCGTTGAATTATGTATTATCCTTTGGGAGACATTCAAATCAGAAGTAAAAATAAAACCAGCTGATAAAAAATTTCTCCAAAACCCATGTGATTTTGATTCAAATTCTTCTAAAGTGGAACTTGTTTCAATTGCTTCTAAATCTCTGATCTGGTCTCGGTTCCAGAAGTCTTGAAAGTTGAAAAAAATATCAAAATGTATGCATCTTCTCTTTGAACCGGTGTCCAATTTTTGAAACAACTTGCTTATGTGGTCTAACATCATTTCTATACATGGACCAGAAGCTAGGCCGTGCTCTTTAAAAAGCTTACTTTCTGTTTGAAAATGAACTTCGATTCTAACGTAGTGGAACCTTTGAAGAGTCGATGAGATCAAACCAGTGTCAAACCCCGCGTTCGAAATGAAGTGTTTGTATCTATTGTCATTCCTGTCTCTATGATCACAGTATAACATACTAAGAACATTTTGGAAAAGGTTACTTGGATTAACAAACTTTCGTTTCAAACTATCCAATGAGTCTTTATCTTCAGTAAAGGATGAAGACGCCGAAGTTCCGAAAACCAAGATTGCATAAAGTGAGTCCACAATCCGGTAAAATTCAGGGATTTGAGAGAGTGTTTCCACTGTATCGATATCATTTAGATGAACTCCAATGATATCAAGCCATATTTCTTTAGGAAATCTTTCATGTAGAGGAGTATCAGTTTCTATCATTTTCCTAAATATCAAATTGGTTGTTATCACCTTAATATATTGATAGTTGAACAAGATCTTGTGTATCTTTAGATTCAAGCCGTGTTTTTTTCTTTAAATAAGAAAACCAAGATTTTACAAAAAATATAGTGTGAAGCACAAGCGTCTGTTA
This sequence comes from Waltiozyma xylosica, assembly GCA_030581495.1. Lineage (NCBI taxonomy): Eukaryota > Fungi > Ascomycota > Saccharomycetes > Phaffomycetales > Wickerhamomycetaceae > Waltiozyma > Waltiozyma xylosica. Next base: position 180,652 of record JAKTTJ010000023.1, on the reverse strand, counting down.
CGAGAACAAAAGAATCTGACATCTCATTCATAAACCTCTCGTCCGAGATGTTATCGAGACTACAACCATGGAGAACGAAAAAGAAATAGGACATAATTCTAAAAATTATTAATCTATTACATGGATTTCGAATTTAAAAAAAAAGGTTAAATGAACAAGTCAGGCAACATGGGTACTAATTGTTTGGTAAAAATATATGGAATGCGACACAAAACTTCAATTAATATGCAACCTACATGAGAATGCGCCGTTGGTTACCATGTCGGATCAGCAGATAACGGGCGGCCGTGGTTCGGTTGACACCGCTGGTGGATTGATCGTCTAAAGTTCAAGTTACAGATGATAACAGTCAAACGTAAAATTAAAACAAAATAAATATTTTTGACTCTAAAAGGTAAAATAAACTAAAGATCTTTGAATGAGAATGAAACAAGCCAGTGTCAACATGTCTTCAAACAAATATTTGATCTTTTAAACCTTTGAATTCTCTATAATCTAAATCCAGTAGCTATTTTTTGAATTTTTTCTATGGTTTTTTAAGTTTTTTTTTTGGTATTTTATAAATTATTAGTTGATTTTGAAGTGAAATAACGTAGATATGCAGTTGGACAAAAAGGAATGAAAACAATATATGCAAATGAAATAAAAAAAGGGAAAGAAATGATCTTTAATGCAGTCGTAAAAAGAGAAAATTATCAATACCAGTTAAAATCGTAGGTCTTAATGCTGTTGCTTAAACCGGTAAAGGTATTATTCATCAATTGATGGTCGTGGTTCTTATTGTTGATTGGAGAGGAAATTTGGTGAGTCTTAATGTTAACATCGATGATGTCATCCATTTCATCCCAAGAGACAGCCATTGGAGCGTTAGATTCAATGAGAGATGGTGGCATAGAAGTTGGAGAGACACCAGAGTCCTTGTGGGCAGGGAATTCTTCTTCGTCTTCCATGTCGTCTATGGTGAAAGATTTGTTGAAGTCCAAGTCTTCTTCCATGCCGAAGATATCTTCATTGTTGTACTCTTCGTTGAAATCAGCGTTGATGTAGTTGTCTTGTTCGGTAGTTAAGCCCTTGTTGTAATCTTCTAAGACAAAGGACATGAAACTATCAAGGGATCTTCTTGATGGATCGATTTGTAATAATTTCATGACAGCGTCGAAACCGAATTGAGATAAAGCTGGATAAAGCTTGAATAAAAACTCAGGATTTTCCTTGAAGTTCTTGTAGTTGGAATCGTTGTAAGTAGCCGATCTGAAAGGACAGAAACCAAACAATGAGTATAGAACAGTGATACCGATGGACCAGTAGTCAGCAGGTTTGCAATCGTAAGAGGTAGGATTGGACTTCGATCTCTTAAAGAAAGTTTCTGGAGCAAGGTACTTTTCGGTACCAATGCACGGGTCAGAACAGACTTGGCCGACAGTGGCTAAACCCCAGTCTGTTAATTTAAGAACACCATGTTCATCAATCAAGATGTTTTCTGGCTTAATGTCTCTATGGTAGACCTTCTTCGAGTGAGAGTAGTTAACAGCAGATGACAGTTCTTTCAAGAATTGCTTGAAAATGATTGGAGACCCGTTGGTGAAGTTTGGGTTCAAGTGGTTCTTGGATGTCTTCAAGTAATCGTATAAGTCACCGTTGGCGCAGTATTCAAAGATGATGTAGTAGTGGTGGGAGGTTTCAAAGTGATTTAGTAACGAACAAATGTTGGAGTTTGCAGAACCGAGTCTTCTTAAGATGGAGATTTCGTGTCTGTAGATTGCGGTGACACCACTGATAGTTCTGGCCATGGCCTTGACTGCAACCTTGCAGTTGGTTTGTAAATCAATAGCTAAAGAGACCTTACCATAAGAGCCATCTTGAATGTTGGCGACCTTCTTGTATCTGTTCAAAAGTGGAATACCATTTTCATAGGCGGTGAAGTCATCGATTTTGCTTTCATTGAATGTGGAAGACGATAGTTTGTTTTGATGTGGCAAGCTGTGAATGTTGGTATTGTTGTTGATGGCGAGCATTGTCGGAAGATTGTCGGAAGATATCTTATAGTGAGTGGAGTGAGAAGTAGAATGCTCTAGAGAAGTGGGGTAATTCGGAGTAGCTCTTGTAGATGACAGCGCCTATGCTATTCAATCTAGTGAAAGACGGGGAAGTTAATTGGTATTTGTTCGAAATAAAGCTTTAAAGCAGTGATCTAGACTTGATCTGGATGTAGAACCGGGAGTATTATCTGGTGGCGATTCCAATTTATATATACACCCCGGTTATCATGACTTGTGGCATATCTGCAGATCTGCGATGCTGACAGCATCGAGGTCAGCAGCCGATTTTCTAGATTCATGCGCGTGGCTTTTTACCAAAGTTAGTCATTTTCCCGTGCTATTGATAACTGAATACGCCATATCTGGAAATATTCGCGGAAAATCAAGGCATTTCTGCCTAGCTCTTTCTAGATCCTTCTACAAGTCTGCCTAGGGCATCAGTTTCGCTTATGTAATATTGCTTCTAGGTCCTTCTAGATAAAACCCTCGTAGGGAGGTATAAAGGGAATCACTTCAGGCTAGGCAGAAGTAAATTCGACCCTCAAGTTTCTCCGTTCACGGTTCTTGCATTGATTTTCCGGAAAAGTACAGAACTGCACAGGGATTTCAAAGCCAGAACATTGGCTGTGGAGGAGTTTGGAGGCGGAAACGACCTATGAATAGTAGTAGCTTACCCGTGCCTATTTATGTAGGGTTATATTATTGGAATGGTGCTATTTATTTCTCATTTCTACACAGCCATGAAATCATGTTTGTGCAAAAGTCATCACGTCATAACTTAAAAATGGGGGATGCTTTCTAAGTTGTATCGCTCAATCGCATAATTTGGGTGAAGCTTTTCGCTACGCCTGAAATTGAAACGATTGTGGAATATGACGTCGTCTGCACGTGACTAGTTTTGTGATTTCCCAGTTGACAAAGCGGACCGAAGTACGGCCCTATCGGAGTCATATCAGAGGTTATGTGTCAAGCGATACCTGTAGAGTTGGTTTGCGGCATAAATGTATGTGTCACAGTAGTGATATTAATCATCAACGTGTGCAATAACTATATAGGATTTATAAAAATTAAATTGAATATATAACCAAGAAGCAGCATTAAAAATATATAAGAAAACTCAAAGGTTGTGATGAGAACGAATAAATAGAATTTTGTCATAACAAGCATAAAAATCAAAGCCATAAACCATATTATTGATGTAAGGCATCAAGTTCAGCTTTTATCATTGATCAATGATCTCCATATAAACCAATAGCAGTTATGAGTAAACCAGTAAAACTGACACCAAGCACTATGGAGTTACTGAATTTCAAGTTATCGACGACCTTTAAAGCAGTAGTCTTTTCCAAATGAGCTTCGACTTCTTTGGAAATTTCTTCGTCTTCTTCAACTTCAGCTAGCTCAGCTTCTTCAGTTTGTTCATCTTCGTCAGAGTTGGATTCGCCTAAATCTTTGTAAACAGAGTTGTCTAGATCGGATCTCAATTGTTTCTTATCTTTTTTGGCCTTCTTTGTCTTGGTGTCTTGTGTCATATTGTCACGAACCAAAGAGTCAAAGTTGATTAATTTGCATAAATCTTTGAAATTCAAGGCACCGAAAACAGCGGCAGAGATTGGAAAAACCAAAGATGAATAGATCAAGTAAGGATGCTTTAATCTGGCTGGGGCACCAAAGAAACTCAACTGGAAGGCCAACGTGGATAATGAACCAAAGATACCCAAGACAATGGTGTTGACGGTTAAGTGTTCCTTCATGATATCTAATGGTTTGACATTTTCAGTGTTCTTCAAAATGGTCTTTTTTAAGATGTCCAAATTAGATAATTGATTAGAGAAGACAGTACCTGTGTAGATACCAAGGGATGTGGTCCCGATGATTTTGATAACAGCTAAACAAGTACCCATGTTTGTTAATGTGTTCTTTTGTGATTGAGTCGAACTTTGGATGGAGTTATTGTCCTAGTTTGAGTCAGTTGGAGTGAATTGCGTCAATTGATTTTGCCTTCCGTTCACCGATTTTCATCAAGCAAGGTTCCCACCTCTTTGTTTGCCCTTTATTTTTAAAATTTTCCCGCGCTAAAAAGAATTGGCTGGATTTGATGTTGCCCCTAACGCCTGAGGTTATTCACGATCTTCCATCCCGGCAATTTACACATTAGGACCAATTATGCCAGCGGAGATAGTCCGATTGTTCTGATAAGCTTACGATAAGCGAACCCGGCGGGCCCCGAACCTGCAACTCCCGACCTCCTGGGTCCTGAAACATATTGATTATACGTAGTTATTCTAGCTGCACTTAAACTGCTATCGGAAAACTGGGAGATAAAAAAACTAGTAGTCGTCTATATCATTCAGTCCACTTTCTATAGCTCGTATAAATATGTTTCCCTAGCTTTGAATATCTCGCAATTACAATCCATTATTGGAACAGCTGAAGCTTTCCCATAAGAATTGATTTTACAATTCAAAACAATCGAATCGATAGCAGAGTATGCCCCTGGACCAAGAATATATATGCCATATGCAATCAAACCGAAGCGGACCCAGAGGTTGACCTTTTCCCAAACAGTCAACAATCCATGGAACTCCATAGCATTTCCACACTGACCTTACTCTGCTTCAAACAAATATAAGCAACACCCCAGAATACAAACCCAAAACAACAATCAAATAACGATGAAATCAAAGACAATAAGTCACTGAAGAGTGGAATAACTTCGGCGATAATAAAGGTCATTATCCAGAAGAAAGCATTTAAAGCGGCCCAAACTACACATGACTTCCATGTGTGGTTGTTCCGGTTTTTGGAATCGTTTTCAAATATCATAAACAAAATTGAGGAGATATTGTGAAATATAAAGAACCAAGGAAAATAATGGTTGGAACGGCAAATGAAAAGGCAATGACGTTGTAATGGTCCGATAACCAAATGTGGGGAAGTGATGTAGTGATCCACAACATAGACATCAATGATCTAGCCAGCCAATGCAAAAACAACAACTTCGATTATGGTCACCAAATTTATTGCTTTTCTTTTGATTCTTCATCTCTGCAATGAAAGAAAGGTAACAAACTTGGCCAACAAAGGGGTAAACGATGTTCAACATAGCAGATGTACCCACAACAAAAGTTGTCCCCTCCTCAGGCCATAAGTAATACTTGACGGGTGTCACTTCAACAAAGCGTTCAGGGTGTTCCTGAATACCAGCAAATATTAATGTTAAAATGAACATTGTGATAGCGGAAAATATATCAACGATGGACATGGTAAAAAGAAGAAAAAGCAAATAACAGTTGCAACGATAGCAAACACCACCGAACACTGGGAATGATTTGTAACGGTATTTAAGTATTTAGCACCGACTAGACTGTGTAATCCTTGAATCAAAGTATTGTTTAAAATGAAACAAGCAGACGTAAACCAGAAAGCCCGTTTCTGGCCCCAGACCAAGTTCTGCTCAACATCACAAACGCTAATCAAATGAGGATACTCTGCACAATAGTCATCAATGATTCTTCCAGTATAAAGGACTGTAAAAGCACCAAAAACAGTAATTATCAATCCTGGAACCAACCCAAGGACTGAATAGGACCAAGGAAAGGACATAATTGCAAGGCAAGTGTACTCTGATAACAATAAAAAGGTGGCTTTAATCCAACCCATTGATCTCAATTGGATCTCATTTTCAGCATCTCTGGCAGTTTCATTCTATAAATATACTTCGGCAGATGATGTATCTTTTAACGAGTATGCAGATGTTTTGGCTTCTTGTTTCTTTAGATCTTTGTTGCGTATAGAACTTGCAGACATTATAATATATTCATTTCTGAATCGTAACCGCCACTCGTGGAATTGTGTTGTTTTGTAGCAATGATCCAATCGCATATTGAGATCTGAAATCTTAATCATGTGGATTCCAAGAAAACAACATGATTTGCTCTCATGGAAGACGAATATATCTCTTTAGCGCCAGAAGCAACTCTTTTTTTTAAAGTTTGAGCCACATGCTATTGTAGCCACACGTTTTATGGCTGTCAATAATGTAAATGCCGACAGTGAGGCGTGCCTAGACACTGAATTATGGCTTTGAACCGATTGGTCACATTAATTGTTCCAACTGATGTGCTAAATACTAAATAAATAAATGTTAAAAAAATATGCGAAACGCCTTTGACAATAAACTATTCTTATTATATTATTTGTCCACCAATTATGGATTAACGTATAAATATACTAATTAATAAATGACTGGTTGTCCAATTCTGGAGCACTTAGACTTTTAAAACCCCTCATCCTCATCTTCTAAGTCTAACTTTCTCTTGGTTTGCTTGTTCAAGTTACCAACCTTTCTCAAGTTTTCTTGCTTCCTGGCCTTCTTGTTCAACTTTTCAATTTCAGCTTCAACATCGTCAGAAGATGATTCAGCATATTGTAAGATCAACTTTCTACCTAACAAATGGACACCTTGTAATTGATCCATGGCCATTTCAGCTTCTTTTTGTAGTAAGAATTCGACGAAGGCGAAACCTCTGGCAGACTTATCGAACTTCTTTGGAACACGGACAGTTTTCAATTGACCGAAAGAGTTGAATAAATCAAAGATATCCTTTCTAGTAGCTTCGAACGGCAAGTTCTTAACAATGATCTTACTGTTACCCTTAGCCTTTGGTGTAATGGTCTTGTTGATGACATTTTCACGGTGGGATAATTTCAGTTGTAATTTGTGGCCATCTAATATCTTACCATCAACAACCTTGATAGCAGTAAGAGCTTGGTCTTTGCTCTTGAATTCGGCGAAACCGAAACCCATACTTTGTCTCTTGGTTGAATCTCTTGGATCAGGTTTAGTCTTAATGGTGCATAGTAAGAAACCGTCAAGTTTGTCAAATAGAGCCTTCAGGTCAGATAATTGAGAGCCAAAGTTCAAGTTCTTAATGAAGATAGAAACAGTAGAACCTTCGAAAACCTCAACATCCTCTTGGTCTCTTTCGTCATTTGGAATTTCTTTAACTTCTTCTGGCTTTTCTGGTAACTTACCAATAGCTTCTTGGGCAGTTGGTTCTCTTGTGAACAATTCTATTGGACCCTTTTCAAGGTATAAGATTGACTTACCAAATCTTCTATAACTTAACTTGGAGAATGCAGATTTACCACTGTTGACGTCTCTGAATTGAATGATAGCAATGGTACCAGATGGTGGAATGATGAATCTCTTGATTTCACCAAATGGTTGGAATAATTCTAGGAGTTCATCTTGCGCCGTACCGAATGGGATATTCTTGATTAAAATAACGGTATCATCACGTTCTTTACCCTTGAATTTTGTCAAATCGATACCTTGGTTTTCAAAGAATTTTCTAATATCACCTAAAACATGGGCTTCAGCAAGAGCTTGCTTAACAGCAGAGTTAGAGTTTTCTGGATCAAGTAAGTCTCTCTTGTCAACCTTCAAATCAGAGGCAATAGTGTCCATGACAGCGTCATTGTTTAAGAATAAAGAATTCCAACTGAATTGGGACTTGGTGGCTTCGTATTTCTTCTTTAATTCTCTTTGTTTCTTCAGTGGTAAGTTCTTTAAGTCATATTCGTCTAATTTATGTGTCTTGGCTTCTTCCCCAGGCAAGATATGAAGCAATCTACCTTGGAAAATTTGTTTATCTAATTCAATGTAAGCTTGAATGGCATCGTTGGAGTCTTGGTATTGAACATAACAGAAACCCTTCGACTTACCGGTTCTTGTATCAGTAGCAACGTGGACTTCCTCTAGTTCACCAAAAGGAGAAAATAATTCACGGAAATCGGCCTCCTTGGAGTCGTAAGAGATATTTCTAAGGAATAAACGGCTTGTTTGTTGAATCTTAGAAATTGCCTTCTCTTCTTCAGTTTGTTCTGGCTCTTCTGGTTCTTGGGGTTTTTCTGATTTGGTGTCTATATCTTGTTGTCCATCTTCCTTAATTGGCTCTTGCTTGGCAACAATTTCACCATCTTCCTTAACTCTAATTCTTCTTCTCTTCAGCCATTCCAAATCTGAGATTTCTTCTTCCTTATTTTCCATATTTTCATCTTTAGATTGATGATTGTTTTCATCTTCATTTTGTGGTAAGTCATTCAAAGAGAACATCTTTTCTTCTGGTTCATCGTCCTTTTTGTTGTTGTTGCCGCCAAAGTCATCGTATTCATCGTCACTTTCTCTTTCGTCAACTTTGAAGATTTCATCCGCAATATCGTTCTTGAATTTATCCTCAGCTTCATTGCTGGACTTCATTTGTAACACTTTATTCAAAAGAAGGTTATCACTACCAGATTCGTCAAGACCGTTGTTTTCGTTGACAACGACATCATTGGACCACGACTTGGTTTGAGAGGCTGGTTTCATGGCTTCCATGAATTCTTTCAATTTTGGATTGCTATCAATTTCTTCATCAATCTTAGATTTCTTCTTCATGAGCTTTTGCTTTTTGTATTCTCGTTCTTTCTCCTCTTGTGCCTGAAGTCTTCTTTCATTCTCTTTAATTCTATCGAAAGCTTCCTTCTTCTTTTCCTTGAAGGACTTTGGAACTGTAGGATCCACAAACGACTTTGCAACAGAGACTTCGATCTTGGATGTGTCTATGAAGGAGCCATCGAAGAATTTAACGGCGTTGTCGGCGTCATCGACATTCTTGAAACCAATGAAAGCGAATCTTCTTGATTCACCTTTGAAGTTCTTACGAAGCTTGACATCTGTGATCTCACCCTTGGTGGCGAAGTGATCTTTTAAACGATCTTCTGTGAGGTATTTTGGTAGACCTTTGATAATTATACGAGACATTATGAATGTTTCCTGGTGGTTTTGCTAATAGACATCAAACAATATCAAAGATGTACTTCTCTGAACGCTTTCTGAGATTTAGCTCATAAAAATATTTTCTGCAGGAAATTTTATACCCGCGAAGGCGAGCCGATGAGGTCAAGTGCGCCGCCATCTACAAGACGCTTATTCCTTCTTTTTCAAGCATTAGAGTTTTCTGTTTTTACAACGAAAAGTGGATAGCTCCCTTTGTTTCGAGTACTTGCGCAACTTTGTGCTTACATTTTTATCATATTTCCACTATTCTAGTATTATTCCGGAATAGCTAGCTCTAGATAAGAGCACAATTTGGTCTGTCCAAAAAGAACGGTCAAATATCATGCTTGGTGGCCGATTGTCCAATCTTAACTATACTAACAGCAGGCCGGAAATCCAAGCCCTACTTACAATCAGAGTTCAAAGTTAATAAAATATGACGTTAATTAAACAATATAAAAAGCTTAAAAGTAAACGATTTGTGATACTCTAGAATAAAAGAACTGAAAACATGCCTCCTACTTCTGTAAATATTATAACTCTCTCCCAAAAGAACACGACTTAATCAATGCAAGAATTTCCCATTATGATATTGATTCATCAAAATTCAGGTCTTAAATCGGAACGACGTGGAACAACAAGTGGATTCAATTGAGCTAAGTATGTGATGGCCCACATCAAGAACACCATGGCGACTGTAAGGATACCGGTACTTCTCCAAACAGTTTGATCTTGTTTAGGCGCAGAGAACCATATAGCAACAGATAGAGCAACTGCTATCAATAAACCGACGAATGGGACCCAGAGAGACATTGTGATATGATATATATGATCAAGGTATGGTTGTGTTGATGGTTTGTGTTGTGAATGCTGATATTGAAGTTACAATAACTCAAACAAGTCATATATGCTGGTGCTAATTGCCCTGCTTTATTTCGTGCAACCAGCCAAATCCAAAAGTAAAATGAGAAGCAGCAGAACTTCGCGAACTTTTTTAAAACTTTCCCTTTCAGGTAGTTTTGGGTAATAAAACCCTCCAAAGCTCAAAGACATCCGATTGACACAAAAATGTCTTCGTCTGTTGTTTTAGTCCCGGAAGACTTAGGCTCTCATTAAATGATATCTAACTTTCAAAAGAAAGATGGATTTGCGTGCTAATAAATTCCTAATACAGAGGATAACTTAGATTTTAAATGGATACCTGAATTAGTTTCCATACCTTCAGTTAAAATAGCTATATACAAATTGTAGGAAATGATAAGAGATATCTGTGATTGACTCCGCCGATTGCTTCCCAGAAGCACTCTGAATCTTAATCTACCTTTCTTCTTAACTCATGCTCTAACAAAACCATCAAATCCTTCGCCTCCTAAATTTCTATTGCCCAAAATACAGACATTTTCCACATTGTGAACCAATATTTTATCACAATCGTCATTTAACTCGAAGCAGAAAATACCGCTAAATCCCTCTTCAAACTCATTCAAATCTGGTACATTGATCTCTCTAATCTCTGATTCCTTACCAGCGTCGGAAACAATTGGTTTGTGGACCAACTTCCAATGAACGATGATCTTAGGAGCCCCCTTAACAATACCGTGCTGGTGATGTGTGGTTCCATCAGGGTCAACATCTGTATGTGTTACTAGCAGCTTATGCTCACAGCCATCACGAAGATAGAATCCTCTAAGAAACAATTGGACTGCTTTCAGTATTGTGAAATACGATACCTTACCATGGATATTCAAAGCATCAGGGAAGTTATTTGTTATGAGATCAAGATTAACCAGTGTTTCGCTGAGTTTTAGTATGATTGATGGATCAAGTTTATTTGAATCTGGTAACTCTGTGAGTATATTGGGAGTCAAATGGCCTTGAATATGTGTTACCATAGACCCAAAATTGACTTTTCGATTTTGATTTGGATCGTCTCCTGCCGAATGGGAAGATTGCGAAATATGAGTTGATCGAAAGAACATCGCAGTGCTCGAGTTCGACATCAATAATTCTTTGGGACTCATCATGGATGACTGTTTTGTAGTCCTAGATATTTGCGGTGTGTTGTGTGGATTGGAATCACTATTGCTGTATGGGCCATTGGGAAGGGCGATTATTTGGGAGATAGGGATGACATTCTTCAAAAGCTTGTAGCTAACGGCATGGGCTTGACTATGGGTTTTAGCTCTCAGGAAACTCTGTCTCAACATTAGGCTTATGGTAACGGTTCTTGAGATAATCTAGTTCAAAATTCGATATAAATTTGTTTGATTTGAAGTAAATCGAATTGCAACTGGCCATAATACTCTTTGTAAAATGGGGCCAGATCCGAACCGTGCTTCGGCTGCCCACGAGCTATAGCGCTTATTTCCGGGATTGAAATTTCAATCACCTGATTAATTATTAAATGAAATACTACCTATTTCCGGCTTTCCTGCTAGCTCCGAAAAGCGGACTCTTGAAAACCCACAAATACTACGTGACTATAATTTCCAAGAAACAACTGAATACTAAGCACATTTCTGTATGGTTGAAATTTCTTAACATACCCCAATCGAATAAATGTAGGTACTAATAACTTCAAATATTCTACTCAGCTTTCCCTTCCGTTCCCCCGGAGAATGGGGGCGTTCGCGTCTTTTTGTAGAACCCTTTCCTGTTTCGGAATTCTTTTTGATTTTCTTCCGAAATCCAAAACCGGAAAGTTCGGAACAATCTCAACTCCTAAAACAAACACCGCCAATCTGAAATAACTTATCATCTTCTGAGCTTCCATTTTCTCATATTTTGGGCTTACTCGTTGTTCAAAGTCGTATTTACTACTTTTTGGAACAAATCAAAAAATAAACTTCAATTCTTTCATGAAAGCACATTGTGAGGTAGCGCTTAAACAACTCGGAAGCATAGACCTGGACAGGCTCCAACCCCCACGGATTCGTAGAGAGGTGCACAAGATGTGATCCTTTACATAATCAATGTACGGCTGATGCATCCTGACGCTTCCCAACTAAGAATATATAACCGTTGAAGCACCCCCAGGTTTTTGGAAATTGTCCTCAAAGCTTGTAAGATATTTATTTTTCGTCGCTCTTTATTTGATATCTTAATGCTTAGATCCACAACTCTCAGGTCTGCAAGATCTTTAGGGACAACTGCTAGAAGGGTAGTCAATTCACGTTCATATTCCTCTGTTGTCTCTCGTAATGTTTCCAGGAATTTCAAGATCCTAGCTGCTTCTTCATTATTGTTACTATCAGGGGCTACGGCTTACTCTTTGAATGGCGCTTTATCAAATGAAGTCAAGTTCCCAGAAGGTTCCACCACCAAGTTATCTGATCTTGAAGCTCCAAAGTATGGTAACATGGATGACTTCGTCAAAGCCAGAGAAGAAATCGTTAAGATCGTTGGTGAATCCAATGTTGCCACTTCAAGATCAGAGATTGAACAGCACTCCGATACATACTTCAATTCTCATCATCCAAAGGAAAACCAAAAACCACAAATTGTCATTTTCCCATCAAGTACAGAAGAAGTCTCTGAGATCTTGAAAATTGCTTACAAGTACAAAATTCCAATCATTCCATTCTCCGGTGGTACATCTTTAGAAGGCCATTACATTGCTACTACAGGTACTCCAACTATCACTTTAGACTTCGCTAGAAACATGACCAATATTATCAAATTGAACAAAGAAGATTTGGATTTAACTGTCCAACCTGGTGTTGGCTGGGAAGATCTTGATGAATATCTTGGCGAAAAGAATTTGTTGTTCGGTCCAGATCCGGGCCCAGGTGCATTGATTGGTGGTATGGTCAACACTTCTTGTTCGGGTACCAATGCTGCCAGATATGGTACTATGAAGGAAAATGTTTTGGGTTTAACTATTGTCCTAGCTGATGGGACTGTCGTCAAGACTAAGAAGAGACCAAGAAAGTCTGCTGCTGGTTACAACTTAACTGGTTTGATCATTGGTTCTGAAGGTACTTTGGGTATTGTGACCGAAATCACTTTGAAGCTACATGTTAAGCCAAACAAAGAAACCGTCGCTGTTGTTAGTTTTCCTGAAATCGATGATGCTTCCAAGGTTGTCTCTGATCTCGTGCAACAAGGTATCCAAGTCAATGCTATGGAATTGTTAGATGACAAGATGATGAAGGTTGTTAATGACTCCGGTGAAACCTCTAGAAAATGGATTGAAAAAACTAGTCTGTTCTTTAAGTTAGGTGGTGATACCCAGACCTCTCTTGATGAATTAGTGAAGAAAGTTGAGGAAATTTCCAAGAAGCACAACAGTATCAGTTTTGAATTCGCTAAGAATAAAGAAGAAATTTTCGAATTATGGTCTGCTAGAAAGATGGCTTTGTGGTCAACCATCAACCAAGGCAGGGCCATTGATCCAGAAATGCAAATTTGGACCACTGATGTCGCTGTTCCAATTTCGAAATTAGCTTCAGTCTTATCTGATACGAAGAAGGATATGGAAGAATCTGGTTTATTGTCTACATTAGTTGGCCATGCTGGTGATGGTAACTTCCATGCCTTTGTCTTATACACCCCAAAGCAAAGAAATATTGCAGAGGAGCTTGTCGAAAGAATGGTCAAGAGAGCTTTAGATGCCGAAGGTACATGTACTGGTGAACATGGTGTGGGTTACGGTAAGAGAGAATACTTGTTGGAAGAATTAGGTGAGGAGCCAATCGATCTAATGAGAAGAATCAAATTATCGTTAGATCCACACAGATTGTTGAATCCTGACAAGATCTTTAAGATTGACCCAAACGATCATGAACATTAAACCTATCAGGCAATATAATATCATCGTTACTGGTTAGGCGATTGCTCATTCAGAAAGCTAGTTTAAATTGGGATTTATACATATATATTTTCAATACTTTGTACGTTCTTATAATGCTAGATTGGTGTGCATCACCATGGTAGCATCATCATAGCACAAATTGAGTTGTACGATGAACATGAATTCTAACTAGCGCCAGTATATACTTCTGCCCAAAACTCCATGTGCAAATATCTGAGGTACGAAATTAGGCAGCTTCGGTTAGCCTCATATAGTAAATCTTAGAGATTGTGTTGTTGTAGGCATGAAGTCTGAATTTTCAAAAACGGCAGAATAAGAACAGTTTCAACAAAGAAAAAATGACTTTCTTCCAAAACATTTTAAATAAAACAACTAATACATAATAACCTTTCATGGCCATTCTCGTCTCACAACCATTGACGACCATTACCTCGAATCATTTTCGTCTGAACAACTCATGTTAATATATTAGAAAGTCATCTTTAATTTACAGAGATCTGATCTAATCTTACCAATTTAATTAAACGAACCTGAACCATATTGCTGTTTGATTGAGCCATATTCTAGAGCACCATGACATCGATGATCTTTGAAAACCCGAAAAGTTTGTGACTAACATATATTAAACTATAAATGAAAGTTAATTGGTCCCTAGCAGGATCGAACTGCTGATCTTCGCGTTAACTCTTGAATTCCAGAAACCGGCTTGAACCGATCAAATGGATCAAATTTATTAGCACGACGCCTTAACCAACTGGGCCAAGGGACCTGGAGAGAAAAGTTGGTGGTCCCTAGCAGGATCGAACTGCTGATCTTCGCGTTAACTCTTGAATTCCAGAAACCGGCTTGAACCGATCAAATGGATCAAATTTATTAGCACGACGCCTTAACCAACTGGGCCAAGGGACCTGGAGAGAAAAGTTGGTGGTCCCTAGCAGGATCGAACTGCTGATCTTCGCGTTAACTCTTGAATTCCAGAAACCGGCTTGAACCGATCAAATGGATCAAATTTATTAGCACGACGCCTTAACCAACTGGGCCAAGGGACCTTACTAAACCAATTAGAAATTGCCTTTCTTCCAACTCTTGAGTGAAGAAATCAACATTTCATCAAATTACAATTGTTCATCTCAGCAGGAAACCACGTCCTATTTATATTTTGTCTTCGTTTTGAAATGAAGATTTCCGAAAATTTGATTTGCGCGATATTTACCTAATCTGGAAGTACGCTTTTCAATAACCCTGAAATCCGCGTGTTTCTTCGGTACATGATCTTAGGGCAACAGCTGTGTCCTCATGTTTTGTTCACAGTTCCACATTAAGGGCAACCGGCAACCGGCACTGTCCCATATAGATCAGTAGGCATTCTAACATAACTGTGCTGATGATCCAAACGATTAAATATTAGCTTCTTACAGCAAAAGAATTATACTTAGAAAACCTAGAAAACAGGCTCTTATTGATAAACTCAAAAATGACTGGTCAGGGATTAAAGTTGTAATATTTTTGCTCCACTGCGTAAACTGGAGTCAAAAGATCTCATACTGGATTCTTTTGTAATATGAAAAATGTATAAATTTTCTGTTTGAACGACTTCTTTTAAAAATTTGTGAAATCGGCATACGTTCATAGGTTATTCGCAACATGCTATCGGTTGTAAAAAATGAATCCCTACCAATTATGTATATGTGAAGCATTTCTAAAATAATCTGAGCACTTCACATTATCATATAAAGTGCGCATGTATCGTCAAATTTATATATAATTTCATAAATCATATTTTTTATCAAATTCTTGATGATTATAAAATAAATAATATTTTCTCGTGTCTTTTTTGTTTTGAAAATGAAATCAAATTATACGCAATTTTTAAAAAGAACACTAGTTTGTATATTTTGAAAAAATATTTTATAACGTACATTAGGACATTAATTAATTTTTTTGAAAACAAATAATTATCTATATCTAGATCATTTATTATATACTAAATTAACAGGCTATTATTAACAAACCATTATTAATTAATTTAAATATAAACAATATATTTGATGATCATGATGTCAATAAATATGCCGAAATTTTCAAATAAATATTGTTCAATTAATTAAGTAAGCTTCTTCCCGATGACGCTGTTTGATCCAGTAAATCAATAGTTAAACGAATCTTCCTTAAAGTCAATCCTAACATGCGACTTACTAATCAAGAAATTGACAGAACTTCTAACTTCATCGTTGAACGAAGATGGACCACTAGCGACAAACATGGTTGAAGCTTGAGAAACATCAACTGCTTCAATGAAAGATCGAAGAGATGGTCTCGTTTGGTTCTGAATGATCTTGACTTCATTAGTGTGATGTGTTTCATGTTTTTGATTGATCAATTCAATTTGTTCTTCATTCCTCGTGCCAGGATGCTCTTCAGAATTTGATGATGATTCAGATGCCTCAAAGGTACTATGAGGGGAATCAAATGATGATCTTGTTACGTGAATTTCAATTTCAACACCGTTGTCCAATAAATAGTCAATATCTTCCTTGAAGAATTCATAATAATCTTCAGTTCTCACAACCCAAATCAATTTCAATAGCCTCTTGTAATTTCTCTGTGTTTCATTTCTTTCAATAATATCCACCAGCTGAGAATAAATAGGAGAAATACCAATACCACCAGCAACAAAGACATATTGATCATGCTGAACCAAAGGAGAATAAGCACCATATGGACCTTCAACCAAGACGTTGATGTACTTGGACGGAGATTTGGTCATCGCATAGTCTGCCTCAAGGACTTCCATGATTTTCTTTGTAATACCCTTTTGAGTCTTGAAGACAAAGGCAAAACAGTTCTTTTCTCTGAATCTTTTGGATTTCATCACAGAGAAAGGATGAGATTGATAGAATCTAGTATGAACATTGAGGAAATAAATGTAGGCATGAGAACCGGCAAACCAATAATCGTTGTTTTTATTTGGTGCTTCAACGACAACTCTGACCAACTCCTCGTTCAATTTTGTAATCTTGGCTGGTTTGACACCACCGTTGAACAAGATGGATAGGAATCTAACAATTCGGTCATAACCCCAGATGACAATAGTGGCATAGATCCAGCCCATCCAGCCCATTATATTACAATGATACCACATGGCAATAATAAAGATAATAGCGAAGGTCTTATGAATCAAAAGGAATACCTCGTAGCATAATGAACGGAACCAATAATGTGAAAGCCCAATCATCAAAAAGCAAAGTGTGGTACCAACAATACCCCACCTCCAATAAGCATCAACCGCCCAACTTTTGTAATCACCTTCCTTGATAGTATAAGCTGTCCAAACACCAGAGTGGATTAAAGCTTGTAATGACATAGACCAAGCCAACCATTTATGGAAATGTAAAAAGCGAGTAACAGAAGAACCTGTCATTTGGATGAAAGGATTGTTTCTAATACCGAAAAAGAATGTTGGAGGGATCAAAGCAAAGGAATTCAAAGCAGTTCGATAACCAATGAGATCCCATAGTTGCCAATTACGGCCATTCTGATAAATGTTTGGTAATTCAATACTGTAACCGGTGGTGGTTGCCAAAATCTCATAGCAAACGAACAACGCAATAATAATGGCGTCTAATCTTGTTGGAATATTGATAGCATATGGACCAGCCAATTTGACGAAAGAAGAATGAATCAAATTAGGATTAATGATACAGGCCCTGATCTTGTTAAGAAACCCACCAGTACCGTTACTTCTTTTGTTGCTGGTGTATCTGATAAGGAACAATCTCATGACGTTGAATACGGAGCCAACGACAAGGAAGAAGGTAATGAAGAAAACAAACCCCCAAGCATAAGCCTGGGATCTGATGACTTGTGCATAAATATGGTTGAAAGAACGATCAGGATATGCAAACTGAGTAGCATTAACAGCTAAAGGATGTGTCACCAAAGTCTTAATATCAGCATCCGTAGCCTCTTGGAGGTAAGATGTAGCATTTTCCTGGAGGTATTTCAGCACATCAACGGAATAATCAACACGGCCCTTATTGACACATCGTTGTTCGACATGTCTATAAGCCTGGTCTCTTACTGCTTGCGAGAAATTCGCACCTTGTGATTCAATGCAGTTCGTAACTGATCCGATCCAGTCACGGTTATGGCAACGACAACGATAGTATTTGGCACTCTGGGAGGTGCCGCCACATCCCCAGTTAAAACCTTTCATGTAGTATATGCATTTGGAGGCCAATATACTGTCCACTATGACTAAAGAGTGTATCGGTTGCAGAAGAGCAAACACTGAAAGAAGTATTATTAGTGGTCTCATGATTGAGTGTAAACGAATGAACGTAACAAACGTTAGAATTAAGCTAACGAAATGGAGACAGTGGTAGTTGAAGCAATAATAATAACCAATATCTTGAAATGAATATGGCAAACGGTTCGGCCTCGTGTTGATTTTATACGATCTTGATGATGCCGAGCATGTAATCTGCGACGCATTTATTTGCTCGTTTTTTTCTAATGTGTCGCCCTCTTCTTAGCGCCAGGCCTTGGCAAACAGATAAATGACATACAAGCATCCTATTTTGGTTTATTTGCTCAACGGTTGTTACCATGATCAGATCAGGTAAGTTATATGATACCTATGACCTAATTTCCCATTACTAATATTTAACAAAAATAGCGCAGCAAAAGGCACCTCGATGAGTTAATATTCCTTTGACTGCCCTTCATACAATACATATTGAAGAAAGATCAGAATAATTTGCTCGTAAAACAGAAGATAATTCTAGACCTATGAAATTTTTCTTCTTAAAAAGAAAGATCAAATAATTTCAAAACTATTTACTGAACACGATCGTAGGAAAAGTTATGAATTCTTGATTGATTGGTTTTTTTGGACACTAACGAGACTTGTTCTTCCATGAATTCCACAAAGGGTAATTTTCTGAAAACATCGTGTGATTTCAATCCAGGGTGCTAAATCTGTCAACTATATAGCCTTGTTGTTCAATGTTAATCTAAAAAAACAGATTGAAGGTTTCAAATTCATTAAAACTTTGCGAACTATGATTTCTGGAGTGTAATGATTTGAGAATTTGTAGCTATGAGATCAACTCACGACCTCTGAAACACAGAAACTTACCTATTGGTATTTTTTCATTGGTTTATTTTAATCTTCATTCCATTCACTTTATTCAGTGAAGCAGGAGTCAGTTGACAGTAGCAGGACTCACAGGAACGCCTATCAAGACATCTGAAGTTTCGCTTGAAGAATCGGATCATGGACATGCAAGTCAAGGAACTTGGTATCATTTCCGAAGTCTCCCGAATTCATTTTTTTGAAACTTGTCTGGGACAAGCAAAGTATGGGACTAGACAACACTTGGAAGACCCAGATCCACATGGATCTGTAAGGCGGGTCGACCCAAAGTCGCATATTCTGTGCACGTACATGAAATGTCTAAAATTCTAAGTCCCTACTGAAATGTCTTTTGACACGGACAAAAAGCATCTTACGAAATTTCACCCCGCCCCCTCCCCCGAAAAAGTCCTTAGACAAGACATGCGCCAAAATTCTAAGACACTATTGAAAGTCACAGATTGATCAGCCAATCGGCAATTTTGAAGCTTCGAATACTACTCAATTACAAAACTCATTTAAACTTCTCAAACACTGAATAAAAATAAATAAACCTGAAATTACTCAAAATTGACAACAAAATATAAAAATTCAAATCAATCATGGGCATTCGGAAAAACCTAACTGTTCGTCTTTCTTTTTAAAGGAAAGCTCATGTGAGGCTGAGGAATTGTTCATCTTCA
Source organism: Waltiozyma xylosica (assembly GCA_030581495.1). NCBI lineage: Eukaryota > Fungi > Ascomycota > Saccharomycetes > Phaffomycetales > Wickerhamomycetaceae > Waltiozyma > Waltiozyma xylosica. The sequence continues at coordinate 161,154 of JAKTTJ010000023.1, read as the reverse complement.
AGACTTTTGAAAACATATATATGGTTGTATATTCTAACGTTGTGTTATAGAAAAACGATTAAACATTGAACTATTGTTTTACCGTTCAAAAAAAAAGAAAACAGAACTATTTGAAAAAAAATCTGGAAAATGAAAAATGTAAATTTTTTTAAAGGATGAGAGTTGGATACCAATTATGCCAAAGAAATTACTTGAGAAGAGATGATGGTTGCTTTAGAAGTCAACCTGATGAACAGTAGATCTTAATGAAAAGTTGAACTCTTAATTACATTGGTTTATTTTTTTTATTAGAAATCATGTATTAATACTTTAAAAATAGCATATAATAAAATTAATAATTCCAGAAAAAATTCATTCAAGCCAGTAATCCGACTTGAGATAGATCATGTAAATAATCAATATTGGAATAGGTTGTTGGTTGTATCTCTTAATTTGTTTTATAAGCAATTCGTCCTCTTATTCTCGTCACGTGCTTAAGATCACGTGAATCCCTATCTCTCGATTTATCAATGGTATGTGAGAATATAAGATGGAAGAACTCTTACATAAGCATGTCAAGATTATGAACGATGAGCCATTGAGAACCGAGTGTGGTAATAAAGATATTTCATGTTTTTGAGGTTACATGCATAAGAGAGAGCAATGATTAGTTGAGGGATTATTGGAATATAAAAAAGAGACAATAATTCGCTCATTTGATATAGTTAGTTTTATGGTTGTTAATAAGTTATCTAATCCACGGAGAAGTAATCTTACAATAAGTTCAAGTAAGTCATATTAACAGGTTCACCTAAGTCGTATATTTACATGGTATGTAAAGAATTAGAGGCTTGCCACTCGCCCATAGATATTATATTATAACATAAACTATGGTAATATTTGACTAGTGTATTAAAGTATCTAAACTATATGGATGGAGAGAAGAAGAGGGACTATTTAAAATTTTCCTTTAGATTCGCGATGACCAACACATCGCTCATAACATTGCCGGGTTGGAACACCCCAGACATGACCCTGTTTCCTCATATGGTACAACAAGGAGCCTGGCTGGCGCAATCGGTAGCGCGTGAGACTCTTATTTGAGATCAATCTCAAGGCTGTGGGTTCGAGCCCCACGTTGGGCATTTATTTTTATAATTTTTTGATAAACCTTACAATATGGTAGCCGTTTTTGTAGATTGAGAACAACCACATTTCGAGTAAATTTAACGCAGAAATAATAATAATAATAATAATAATAACCACAATTTTTTTCAATGGATAATATAAGACCTATAGCCATAGTGCATACTGGATTAATGTATAATTTCTTTCAATATATACTTCGTAGCAACAAAGGGAAATGACAAACAAATTAACAGAAATTATCCATATGTCCAGCAGTGTAATATAAGAAACAGTAATTCAAATTCAAAGCAAAATCGTTAAAATCAAATCAATACATAAGACAATAAATATAACTAACAAAAAATGGATTTAAGAAAGGAAACAAAGAGATACGAATTGAAAGTTAAATTAGAGTAAGAACAATCCAAAACTCCAAAGTAGATGAAAAACACTCCTTAAAAATCGAGAAAGTACTGAGTGTAAGGATCCTCACCACCGATACCGTAATCTAATTGTTCTTCGGGATAATGGTCGAACAAAGAAGTATCACCAACACCACCAGTGATTGGTGGTTCATAAGGAGTTTCGATATCCTTCGCCAACAATTTCCCCCAGACAACTTCAGCGAACCATGGATGGTTTCTTATATCAGAAGGACCATTGTGCAAGTTACCCAATCTTCTAGTCAAATCAGCAGTAATCAATTTAGATAAAAGATCAACTGCATCTGGGTTCATAAAGGATGGATAGTGGACTTTCCCAGCTAAAATCTTCTGATAAGTCTTCATTGGAGTAGAATCGTAGAATGGTGTGTAACCAGCCAACATTTCAAAAATCAAGATCCCCAAAGACCACCAATCCACAGACTTGTTGTATGGTTTTGTAGTGATGACTTCTGGGGCAATGTAATCTGGTGTACCACATAAAGTCCAAGTGACGGTAGTGACTTCCTTGGCGAACCCGAAATCGGTGATCTTGATATGACCGTTTCTATCAAGAAGGATGTTTTCTGGTTTCAAATCTCTGTAAATGATGTTGTGAGAATGTAAGTATTCCAAGGCTAAAGTGACTTCGGCAGCATAGAACTTGGCCACTGGGTTAGGGAACCTTTGGGATTTTCTCAAAAGAGAGAACAATTCACCACCTTCGATGTAATCCATAACCATGAATAGATTCCTCGAGTCCTGGAAAGTACCCCACATACGAATGAGGAATGGATGTTCAACTAATTTCAACATACGTCTTTCATCATTGGTGTGTTCAATTTGTTTCATACGGATGATCTGGGCTTTTTTAAGAACCTTGATGGCATAGTAACGACCGTTATGAGCTGAACGGACCAAATGAACACGACCGAAAGAGCCAGTACCCAAAGTTCTCATGATTTGGAAATCATTGAGAGAGTATTTGCCCTTGGAAATCGTGGATCTTTGAGGAAGTAGTGACTTTTGGATGACAGATTCAACAGAATTAGGAATAATTGGTTGGTAGGTTGTAGGTTGTGCGGTTGGTTGCGGTTCCTGGTATTGCACTTGTTGCTGCTGCTGCGCTTGTTGTTGTTGATAATCCATTATTGTGATGATTATGTTGTTTATGACTTCAATTTCAATATCTGATTAGGTATATGTAGTGTAAGGCGAAGTCGGTGTCGATGGCGTCCACTAACCTGCAGAAGAGTTGGATGAATGAATGCCTAGAGATGAAACGTCTGTGGAAAGGTCAGTCGGTATGATTGGGCCAAAAATATAAGATAAATCTTAAGCTCAATTTCAAATTTGATGTGATTTAATTTTATTCTATGACGTCTGAAAAGGCGCAAAGAAATCAGAAGTTTGGATTAAGAATCAAAACTGAATTGGATAGGTGAAAGGCAAAAAGCTGCTAGCAGTGATGAATACAATTAACAATTGATTCGAATTGACAATTGATTCCAATTAACGATTGATTCGAATTAAGTAAAATAATTGAAATAAAAGAACTGTCCAGGCACTGGAGTTTGTAGACAGTCAATTGCTTTGTTGTTGGTTTGTTTGTTTGTTAGTTTAGCTCGTTCACCAATCTACGACCTCCGGGCCAGCAAGCAGTACCATCCATCATTTTGGCCTCAAATTTCAGTTCCAGGCGCTCCCAGCAAAGTTTCAGCCTCCGCTAACCATGTCCGAGTCTCAACGAATCGGTACCACCAAACCTACTACCATCAAACTTCCGCTGACGCTTGATGCTGCGCAATTGTGCTCCGAAATATACAGCGTATATTTGTGGCCGCTCGGGTAAAGGCGGGTAAGTGCGGTGAGCTCGGTTAATTATTATCATTGTTATTTTTATTTTTTCTGAAACATGATAAAACGTTTATAGTTTTTTATATATTTGAATCAAGATCCAACCACATTAATTCATATTAATTCACAAACAACAACTCATTTCTGTACCCTTCATCTCTTCCTACTTGGTCTAGCGTTCTTATCTCTTCTTTTCTGCTTAGCTTCTCTACTCTTTCTGATATCTTCTGTACTTCTGATTTCGTTTCTTTGACCTGGTTTGTTGAAACCCTTGACACGCATACCGTTCTCCAAAGCAGTGTTGACTTTTTTCTTTTGAGTTTGGTAATCGTCTCTGAATCTATCTGGAGCCTTAGGAGCTTGTGTCTTATTATGCTTGAAACGTGGGTCTTTACCGGTAGCAAATTCAGATGGACTGTGTTGTTCTCTGGCACCAGTCTTGAGGGATGGCAATTTACGTTGGTTCTTCCAGTTGTCGAAACGACCCGATCTATAAGAAGCCGGAATCTTTTGACCAGATTCACCAATAATGTATTTCTTATCAGTGGATTTGGCATTGACGTAGTTCTTTTTACCCTTGTCCCATTGCATTGTTTGTGTTTGTTTGTGGTTTTGAATCTTGTCATCATCGTTCAAGTCGAAAGAAGCAGCAGCGGCGTCGTTGATGAAACCAGAGTTGATGTTCAATTGTTGATCTTGGATAACATTGGATGGTGCGTAGTGAGAGATGAAATATTGAGGGTCTTTGAAAGATTTCTTGGCCTTAGCACCAAATTTGGCTTCTTGCTCAGTTTCGAATTCCTTTTCCAAAACATCGTTAGTGACAGAGTAACCAACTTCACCTTGATCACCCTTGAGAATTTCATCTTCCAAACCATGGGTCAAACCAGCTAATCTTTCCTTTTCTAATAACTCTCTCTTTTCTTTAGCACGTCTTTGAATAGGGGCAATTTGCCTTCTTCTAATTCTCATCAAGTCCATCATAGATTCATCCTTCTTGGAAAATTCGAATACAGTTTCCTTGTTTCTTCTATGTTGCAATTTTTCAAGGAAGTCTAACTTGGCCTTTTCCATGTTTTCACCAAATAACAAATGCTGGTCATCCCAACCAGAGTTCTTAATTTCCTTAGCTCTCTTGACAGATTCACCACCAGCGGCAGTACGGGTCTTGAAGTATAACTTTTCAGCCTTGATAGAGACACCTTGTAAGACCTTTAAATCGTAGTTGTTTGCGATCAGATGGTTGAACATTTCCATCATGTTTTCAACATTGTAACGTGGAGCAGCACCAAGAACCATTCTGTCGATATAGGAGATCTTTGGTTCTTTGTAATCATCACCCATTTGTTCCTTAAGTAATTTGATTTTGGCTTCGTGCATTGGAGTCAAGTAGATCTTCTTACCAAGGAATAATTCCAAATCTAAAAGGTATGGTAATTCATTATCACTGACAATGGAGTAGGCCCAACCTCTGTTACCAGCTCTGGCAGTTCTACCAACTCTGTGGACGAAAATCTTAGAAGAAGCAGGTAAGGAGTAGTTAATGACATTGGCCAACACTGGAACATCGATACCTCTGGCAGCAACATCAGTGACAACTAGCAATGGGGTCAAACCAGCACGGAAATTTAATAATTGTTGCTTTCTGGCCCTTTGATCTAAAGTACCGTAAATATAAGAGACGGCAAAACCGGCATCTCTCAACATCGTAGTGATATATTCGACATGATGTCTTGTTGGAACGAAAACAATAGTAGAGAACGGAGAAGGAAGGACATTGGCAGCTGGTAGCTTTGGCTTTTGGAACTTCTTCTTACGCTTCTTATTCTTTTCATCCTTGTTATCTTCATCTTCTTCATCAGAAGAATCAAATTGGTTAGCACCTTCTAACTTTTTGAGTTCTTCTGGGGTGGCTAACGGAACCTTGATGACGTCTTGGATAACATTTAATAAGTTGGCTTCTCTTTCATCTCTCTTAGTGGAGAAGAATGCCATTTCTAATTCATCAGAAACCTTAGTTTCAGCATCTAATCTGACCAAGACTGGATTGGTCAAACCAGCCTTAGCGAAATCAACTAAGGATCTTGGTAAAGTAGCAGAGAATAACAAAGATTGTCTGTTTGGTGGCAAAGCGACTAACAGTTCGTTCAACTGTTCTTCGAAACCCATTTCGAATAAACGATCGGCTTCATCGAAAACAATGTATTCAACTGATTTCAAATCTAATCCCATTTCAATTTTCAAATGTAAGAATCTACCTGGAGTGGCAACGACAATATCTGGGTTACTCATCATCATACCGAATTGGTCTTCTAAGGAGTCACCACCAATTAACAACACAGATCTCAAATCAGAACCTTTAGAGAATTCCTTGATGACCTTATAAGTTTGCAAGGCCAATTCTCTGGATGGGGATAAGATAATAGCTCTAATACCAACCTTAGCAGAGTGTACCTTTAGTCTTTCAACTAAAGGAATGGAGAAAGCACCCGTCTTACCGGAACCAGTACGAGCCATACCGACAATATCACGGGCTTGTAAGATCAAAGGAATAGTCTTACGTTGAATTGGAGTTGGCTGTCTGAAACCCTTACGTTGAATGTTGTGTAATAAGTTCTTAGAAAGACCAAAAGAGGCAAAGGTACCAGCTTTGACCTTCTTGGAGTTTTGTGGTTGAATGGCAAAGTATTCATTGTTCTTGGAAGTGGTGTCATCTTCATCATCGGAACCTTCTAAAACAGGAAAGGAAGCTAGGTCTGGCTTATTTTGTTGCTTTGATTGTTGCTCAGCCTTACGCTTTTTTTTTTCTGGTTCTTCAACCTCCTCTTCTTCATCAGATGAGATGATCTCATCTTGATAGTCGACTTGACCTGGTTGTTCGTTATCAGAGTCACTGGAGTAGTCTTCAGAATCAGATGAATCACCAGTTAAACCAGCAATATTGGAGGCGATATCATAATCGGCTTCGTCTTCACTGCTTGACATTATTGGGGATTTTGCAATGGGTTGATTAATGTAATAAAAAAGAAGTTGAATAGCCGATGAGATAGCTCTCTATCTGCACTGTTCTTTTTTAATCTCCTAGGAAAATTTATTTTCCTAGGGGATGGCAGATCCGCGGTAAATGCCTTTAAGCTATCACGTGACTACGATACAGGTTTGATCCATGGCGGATGGAAAAACACCAACAAACTATATCGACTTCAATTTTAAATCAAATTGAACGAACATCTCAGTAGTCTACGATCAAGTTAAAAGTATTTATTACCTCTGAAGAGATGATATTATCAATTAAGTTTATAAATACAAATTCTATATAGGAAATGTGTGCCAGTCTACTATCAAACGACAACCTGTAGGTCTCAGTTGCGGTTAGCGAAAACGGCGTGAATCATCCATCTAAGCACAATATATCTTGAGCTTAATCAACATATCATGCGATCGTTGTGATGACTTACAGAACGTAAATCAAAACGACCTGAACATGTCAATTAGTGTAAAGAGCTTGAGAAAAACTGTTAAGAAAAAGATAGCGCATGTACTGTGAGGAGAGGGTGATACGAACGTTCAATTTTTTTATTCCCAACTGCAACGACGGACAGGAAGAGTTTCGCGAATTTGCCGGAACGGAAAATCTGATTTTTAGGGCTACAAGTGGGGGATGCAGTACGAGCTTATGGGTTCTACGCTATATTACAGGCAAGTGTTTTCAACGGATTATATCAAACAGCCAACTTGTTCCCCCGACCATTGAATTGTTTTTATCAAAAGGTATCCGTGAGATATATTTCAAACTAAAAGGCGCCCATTTTGATTGGCCAGAAATAAATTTAGTATAATATAGCTTTGAATTAGTCGGTGCCCAACAAACATACAATTCCTAGAACCGAGTTTATGAATCACAATCTCTTTGGAATATCTCCCTATTAGGCTTTAGAAAGTGTACATTTAGTAGAATTCAATACCGCCTTCTTCAGCTCTTTGAAAAAATTTAATAATCTAATTTAATCATTCTGAAGATGGAACAGCATTAGAAAAACCTGCTATTATCTGTTTTTCTCAATTAGATCCAGCAGTCTGGCAATTGGGTGCGGGACTTGATTTTTCCTTACCTGTACCAATCCCTACTGTTTGTGCATTAACTCACATATTCTAACCGAAAAGGGAAATTCGATTACATTTACTTATCCTAATTGAGAAATTGATTGGACTAACTGCATGAGCGCAATCAGAAGCATGACGTAACAGGCCGTTGGTTCACTATATTTTCACTATATTTTCACTATATTTTCTTAGTTTCTTTGTTCGTCGGGCCAATATTCGCCAATTTTTCCCAAGAAATCTTAGACTTCCAAAACATATATACAAACTGCTTCAACGGTTTACTTTTTATCAACCCTATCGCATAACACCCATTGTTGGTTTGTTTCTTTTCTATATGGGAACCTCACCAAGCTAGAAACCAGTAAACAAAGGTCCAAAACTTGTCAATATCCAACTCACACAACCCTTTTTGCTTCGCTGATTTCAACACTGATTCCAAAGATTGTTATAAATCAGAGATTATAAATCTACGCACTGTTCGCCCCAGGATCAAATATTACAGACATAAAAGTTCCACATGAAGATCTCACACATCAACAAGGGTCATGTCCTTCCTTTGTACACTTCCGAAATCTTTACAAGGGGCACCATACATCCTTTGAACAAGAGGATAGTGAACACTCTTTTGGTTTCTTTGACACTGGTCATATTATTTGTATGGTCCTATTATCGATCATCAACGGATTATCTAGCTGTTGTATCATCCATTAAGCTTGAACCTACAGAGAAATTGAATGGATTTACCAACAAGAAGATAACCCTCGAACATCACACAAAAGATCTTCCATTACGTGATCGACTTTCATTGGACTTCCCCTATGATACAAAATCCAAAATCCCTCCCAAAATATGGCAAACTTGGAAGGAACCAGTGTCTGAAATATCCAATCCTTCGTTAAGACATAAAGTTGATTCTTGGGCATCCGAAGTCGACAATGGATTTGAATATCAGTTATTAACCGACCAAGGTCTAGAAGATTTCGTCCATGAGCAATACAGTCAATACCCAGAGATCATCCAAACTTGGGAAAAACTTCCACTAGATATCCTAAGATTTGACTTCGCCCGCTACTTGATCCTTTTCGTCAAAGGCGGTATCTATTCTGATGTTGACACATTAAAACTTTCCTCATTATCTACATGGATCGACAACTTCAACCAAAGCGATCAATCGATTTACAATATCGAAGGTTCGGAAATAGGGTTGATGGTTGGTGTAGAAGGTGATTTCGATAACAAAGAATGGCACTATAAATTAGCTAGAAGAGTCCAGCTTGTTCAATGGACTTTAAAGGCCAAATCTGGACACCCAGTGTTATTATCCATCATTCTAAAAATCGTTGATCAAACTTTGAACAAGTATGATGCGAGACTAGGTCATGTGGAAATCAAAGGGAAATATTTCAGATTGGGTGATCTGTACACAGTCTTAGATTGGACTGGTCCTGCTCTGTTTACCGATACTGTATTCAGTTATTTGAATGAAATCGTATCCACCTCTAAGGACACAAATACTATCCCTATCATCAATCCTAACCCAAAGCCAAAGATTAAAATTACTCATTTTGAAACGTCTTTCCATCAAGACCCAAATGACAGGATATTGAATCCAAATCTTCAAATTGGCTGGCAAAACTTCACACAGATTTGTCAAACTGTTAGAATCGATGATGTATTAATCTTGCCGTTATGGGGGTTCAACTCTATGAGAAAACTAGACGATCTTCTAGAAGATGAATGGAGATGTGACTTAGAAATGAACAGGAACATTGGGTATGTTGCACATGATTTTCAAGGGAGTTGGAAGGTTGACGGACGTTAAAGATAGCGTAAATTATTTGGATTGATAACTCAAGTTTGATAATTGTGTTAATTTACCGAAAAACTCTAATTTACATCAGACATAATACATAATAGTAACAAAAAAATAATAATAACGTAACATTAGTTAGAAGGCTCATGGAAGAACGTTACCCTTACTAGCCCACATTTCTCTTCTAGTTTCCCTATCAACAGCGTTTTCTCTTGGCTGTCTGACTTCTTCATCCTCGTCATCGTTAATGCCCATGAATTGATCGACAGTACCTCTTTCAGCTTCTCTGTGCTTGTGTTCATCTTCATCTTCAGTTTGGTGACCTTCGTACAGAATTTGTGGTCTGATGATTCTGACATCACTATCATGTCTCACCAAATGTTCGTTCTCCACTAAACCTCTTTCATCTTTGAAATCTCTTTCTTTACCCTTGAACTTAACAACGTTACCTAAAATAGACTTCCCTATCCTTTCTTTGAAATCAGCCTTGTGTAAGTCGTAACAAGAATTGACCAACAACGCATAGGCACCAGAGAACGCCTTCTTGACATCAGCAATGTTGTATGAACCACGAGAGATGTTATTGCTTGAATCTGAAGGATCTTGAATTGCCAATTGGAATGGGTTACGATTTTGTAAATCTGGGTAATATTTCTTTTTCAAGTAACAAATGTTGTCTTCGTCCACACAGATAGCGACGTTATCATAACCAAAGTTACGGCCATACAATTCAAAGAATTCAATAAGCAGAACACCAAGATTTTCTAAAGGAGAAATTTGACCAGTTGATAGACGTGGATGAAGTTTGAGGAATGAGTAAACCATGCAGATTGTGGAATAACCACCAAGACCACCCAAGTGAACATCGTTTAATTTTCTAGTACTGAGGAATTGCTTGACGATAAGGACCAATTCTCTTAAACCCGGTGTCTCATCCAGCCACTGGTTAATAGTTCTGGCAGCATCAATACCGTTCGTCCTTTCAAAAGAAATATCGATGTGAATGTTGGAGGAAGGTTCAGTGAACTTGATAATTGGGACTTTGGCCTTAGCAATGACTTCAACGTTTCTGGCAAGGCCTGCTTTCTTTAAATGGGAGGAAAGTGAATATAGATAGTTCCTCGAATCGTATGAGCGATCTGGAGAAACAACAACCATATCAATGTCAGAGCCAGGTAAATATAAATCGGTAGCGTAAGAACCAAAAACATGGACTTCGCAATCCGTCCAGTAAGAAGTGATTCTTTCCTTCAAAGTTCTAACAACTCGGTTTCTCGTTTCAATTTCCTCTTTTGAAGGGGAGATGTAGGCGATAAAATCTTGAATTTCCAAGTTCAACCAATCAGCAATTTCCTTTTGTGAAGAGTGATCATGTTCTTTGATCCATGGAGTGGTAGAGTTGGCAACAGGTTTATCACTGATGATATCAGTAGATTCGTCACCGATCGAGAAAACGTCTTCATTATCGGACGAATCCTGATCTTCCTCATCTTCTTCAGAATCTGAAAAGTCAAAAGAAATGAAATCGGTACCGTCTTTTAAACTGTTGGTAACAACAACCTTTTGTTTCTTAGCAGGTTCTTCATCTGAGGTATCCTCATCCTCAAGGATCAGCTCGTTACGTAACTTCCGTACACTAGCTTCGTCGTCGTGAACATTATCATATTGATCTTCGTGGTCATTACTTTGAAATATGTCGAAGTTTCTCTTCTTAGATGGGCTATTACCATTGTTAACAACACTTGTAGCTGATGATAGACCTTTTGGTAAGGAACCATTAGTGGCAGCAGGAGGACCAGTTCGTTGCTGCGTTGGTTTAGCAAAACGCATTTTGGCAGGGTTGATCGGCGTATCGTTGGTACCAGTTTTCTTGACCATTACGAAGTTCTAGGGTTGATGGTTGGAAATACTAAAACTGCTAAATGTCCAAAGTCATCTGTTCACCTTTACTCTTTGTTATTTAAGCGTGCTACCTTTTGAGATTTTTCTCGATTTCCAATTTCTTTGGCGGATGTACACGCGCGAAATCAGAGAGAGGTAAGATCTACGGAAGGTAATGGCACCAAACGACTTGATCAATCAATTTAATTCTATATTTCATCCACTTGGGGATTAAACATATTCAGTTGTTTACAGTTTTATATTACTTTTGAAGATTGAGTTTCTTTTCCTCGTATAATCATGTATTAATATTTCAAATATAGCTTTCCTATAAATTTTGCATATAATCAAATTTCATAATTCCCGGAAATTCATTCAATCCAATATTCAGACTTGAGATAGATCCTGTAGATAATCAAGTTTGGAGTAGGTTGTTGGATGTGTCTCTTAATTTGTTTTATGAGCAATTGAGGAACAGAAAAGTTTTGTAATTGCATCAATTATAACCCTTACCAAATAAGAATTATTGGCCCATTTTGATTATACTCCCTAATTTTAATCATGATCAAATACGTTGGATACCTTTCAAGTTCTGATGATCAGCTGAGATGAACTGTGGAAAAATGAATTTATGTTCTTAGAAGACCTTTCAGATCCTTCTCATTTGCTCAACATATTGTTTTAAATATTTCTTCTCTTCAAAAGCAACTAAAGCATCCTTTCATACTGATTCAACTCCAAATGGTAGTAAACGCTTCTTTTGATATCTTTGACTGATCCTTATGTCTCATACAATTTCAATAAACCATCCAGAGGGGGTAAATGAAATGTCCGGTTATCCCGTTGAAGGAGGACCTAAGGTGAAATTCTCACTTTTACAGTTTGTGAATATACGACTTAGGTGAACCTGTTAGTACGTCTCACGTTGAACTAATTTTAAGATTACTTCTCCGTGGATTAGATGATTCCTAAACTATATCTTCCTATATATGTGTTGAGAAGAATCTTGTCTCGTTTCTTCTTGAATACTCCTGGAAACCTCTCGGCTTAGTCATCTCTTAGTCATACTATGTTTATATCAGAGTTGATCTAAGTGTGACTCATATTATTACGCAATATAGAAATGCTTCGCTAGCTCAGTCGGTAGAGCGTCAGTCTCATAGGAATTTTCCATTGTGTCATCTGAAGGTCGACAGTTCGAACCTGCCGCGGAGCATTCTTTTTAGATATTTTTTTAATTTTTTTCAGTAGATGCTTAGATTAAGACTAGCACCGAAACAGTAAAAACAATCCCAAGCCCACTAAATCACACACACTCCAATGTATATAAGCAGTAAAACATTATTAATTAACATGACTCAATTTTCGAGTAACTAAACATATTACAAATATTTGCGTTACTTCCCCGCAGCTGAAGGAGTACCAGCCTGTGCTTCAGACTTCTTTTTCTTGTTATAACTACCTCTCTTCTTTTTTGGCGCAGTTGTCTGTACGTCAACTTGGATGCCATTATTCATGCCCAAACCTCCTTGCATCATAATTTGTTGCTGCTGTTGTTGTAGATTCATTTGACCAAGTGGATTCGGTGTTAGGCCTGGAAGAGTCTTATCCGCGTACTGACCTGTTCTTGGATTCATTGGAATTTTTGGCATCTGTTGCACCTGAGGAAGGTTTGGTATTTGTTGTAGCGGTTGTTGAATTTGCGCCTGTTGTTGGCCTTGAGATTGAGCCTTCGCCTGAGCTGCAGCACTCTCCGCAGCAGCTTGTGCTGCCAGTTGTTTCTTGGTCGGCTTTCTTGGTTTCTTTGGCTTCTTCTCCGCTGGTGTTTGACCCCCTGGAGCTGGTGAGCCAGCTGCAGATCCCTGTTGAGTTTGTGACATGTCTGCTGTGATGGAATGTTGCAGAGGAGAGTTCTTGTTAGAGCCTTGTGAGAGACGCTGTTGTTGCAATTGTTGAAGTCTTTGCTGTTGTAATTGTTGTTGTTGTTGCTGTTGTTGCTGTTGTTGCTGCTGGATTGCTGCGTTGTTACCAAGACCATTTCCAAATTTCAGACCGTTGGAGAAAGATCTGGTTGCATTTAATGATTCTTGTTTGGACTTTTCACGATCAATACGGTACTGCTCTAAGAACCGCAATCTATTGAAAGAGTTCGACTCCGTGGTTTCAGTGGCAGGGCGTGGATCGCATATGACCATTAATTCCTGATAGACTGATGATTCATGAGGAGGAACCGAGTCTTCATGTAGATCTCTGAATGGCTTGAATGCCTTTGATTGTGGATCAGTGCATTCAACACGATGGTTATGTATTACCCTGCCATCCTCAGTAACCCTTGGATATTCAGATTCTGGAATGATGGCTTTGTTAATAGCCTTGTAAGGATTCAAAGGTACGGTCAAATCCAGATTTCTTATTGTAGCTGATAAAATCATCGTCTCCATCGAGAGCCCTAGATTATCGGTGAACCGTTGCAATGCAGAATCGGTATTGGACAAGAGGTCATAGAACAAACTCAACGCAGTTGGTCTCAAAACTGTTCTGAATGTTCTTGGTACAGTTTTAACAACTGTCTCTGTTCCCTCTGTAACGCTGACGTTTCTAGGATTCCTATGGTCATAAATCTTCAATATAAGGCAGCCTTCAAATAGTCTGATACCACCATCTCTCAACACTTCCACAATGGCCTGTGGAATCTCTTCTCTGGCGACATATTCAAGAAACTCTTTCACCATAGGATTGGTTTTCGGTATAACACCATCCTGGGTACCAAAACGGTAATGATTCTCATGGATATGGAACTCCAAGCTTGGTGGAAACAATTCGTATTTCTTCAAAATTTCCTCTGAAGTCTCAGCAAACTTCAGTGAAGTTTTTGCCCTTCGCTGATTCAATAAAGGTGATTGCTGTGCTGATGAAGGAATCCGTTGGTCTTGAGAGGGGGTTTTCTTGGCCATGACAGCTGTATTACCACCTACAGCAATTCCAATGCTACCTGTGGTGGGAGTGTTCACAGCACCGCCATTTGTACCTGGACGTTTACTACCAATATTCACAGGCGTTCCATTCACAGACATGCCAATCGATGTAGGAGAATTAACTGCCTGAGCACCGTTCACGGCGACACCTGTCTGGCTGGGGGAAGCAACTGTACCGTTGACTGGAATTCCATATGACATATCTGCGTATGATCGTTTGAGACTGTTTGAATCCTGATTCACAGTTGTCATCGGCCTAATAAATTTGTATAATGATTGGGTTGAATAAGTTGGCTAACTTATTGATGAGTCTATCTTAGGAAACTTCTAGCAGACGGTTGGAATTAGTTCAATTGAACTGAAAAGGGGCCACCGATCACAGTTATTAGTATTCAAAAAATATATATGGTTTAACCAAAAACAACAAAGAGTGTGATGAACGAGCAAACAAACAATTTTCAATAAAGAACAGCTTCACTGGATATGGACTAGCTTACAACTTAATGAGAAACAGTCAAAAACGCTCATATAATTTCGATCAAAAGATCAACAATAATATTTCGCGAAGGCTCCGGCAACATCCGGACATTCTTCTAGTGTTTCAAGAAGAGAAATAAACAAGGAAAGCCAGCGCTAAACCAGGCAGGTGTTTAACTGAGATAAAGGACCAAATACAATCATCCTTTAAAGTTCTTCAGTCATTCATCTTATTCATAAAATTTATAATGGCCAAGAAGGAAAAGGTTACCGTTAAATCTTCCAAAAATGGCCAACAATCTGCTGGTACAACTGAAACGAAACAAACTACGAAATCGAAGAAGTCGACCAACAAGAAACAAGCCAAATCACAACCTACTCCAGAACCTATACAACCACTACTCAAATCTCCAGAACATACTTTGTTTGCTGATACACTTACATATAATGTCTTACAACGTCATGATCCACATCTTGAGAGATTGTTGAAGTACTGTTCGCACTCTCAGCTTTACAAACTGAATGACGAAGGCGAATGGGACAAGTTAGATTTCAGTGGTGTGCTCGCCATCTATACCCGTAAACCAACAGCGGAGGCTCCATATGAAGGTGGTTTGATGATTTTGAACAGAAACACTCCTGAGAACTGGTGTGTTGGGTTAACGAGGAATACAGAAGGTAAAGAAAGAATAGAATGTGAAGTTGGTGTTGATTTCTTACATTTAAAATTGGGGAACAAGGGTGTTTTCAATTTCTGGTGTTACGATGGCGAAGAGGATTTGAAGGTACTATACCATTGGGTTATGAGTTTCATTGAGCCTGAGAAGATGAAAGCTTTGGAAAATGCCTTAGAGAACACTACTGAGGCTGCTGCCACTGGTGAACGTGAGCCCGTGACCATTGGCGCGTAAGAATGTATAATTAATGACGCTTGCTTATGATTATATCTGGTAATTGAACTTCTGGGCTCATGATCCAAAATTCTTTTCAATTTAGAAATTAGAAGTGATTGTGAACTGACCAGGCAAAAGCCACACCAAAGAACACTGACTTACGAATCCTACACAATTGGGTTTCTCTATCTACTTGTCCTGACAGATATCTACAAAGTATTATAATATAAATAGCTGTAGCTTTCCAGTACTCTGGCTCCATTAGAGTCTAATTTTTAACTTCTAAGTGGAGACCGTCTGAATTTCAAAGAAGTCATAAAATTGTACGTATTTGCATTAAACTCATTCAAATTGAAAAGAATACCAACCAGTGAGATATCAGTTAAGGATAGGACCCTTGAATTATATTATAGTTTAAGCTTATAATTGTTCCAAAACCTTGTCAGCGGCAGTGACAGAAATACCGAAGTGGTCTGGTTCAGTGAATTGTTGTTCAACCTTACCGTCCTTGGTGACTAAGGCGAATCTGGTGGATCTAATACCACCAAAAATTTCAGTAGCATCAACAGCTAATTCTGATTCTTGGACGAATTCAGCCTTAGGATCAGAAAGGAAGGTAACCTTGTCAGAACCTTTAATGGCATCAGCCCAGGCCTTAAAAACGAATGGATCGTTGACACCAACAATGAAAATTTGATGAATACCCTTAGCTTTAAATTGGTCAACTAACTTGATATAGCCTGGGACGTGGGAAGCGGAACAAGCTGGAGAGAAGGCACCTGGAACACCAACAACGATGTTGCGACCAGTGGCGACTTGTTCAGCAAGAACAACGGCATTACCTGGAGAGTTTTGCTTGAAAGTGGTGCTTGGAATTTCTTCACCGACTTGTAATAATCTTCTGGAGGTGGAAGAGAAGGTTCTTCTAGAAATGATGTTTCTCAACATTGTGAATTGAGTGCGTATCTGGTTATTTAATGCTAATGATTGTGGTGCTGGGTGTGGGAAGAGCTGATGTTTGGGGTTTTTTTTATATCTGCAAGGAAGCGCTCAAATAAATCGGCCTCAAGGAGAGAAATTTGGCAAAAAACTACGGAGAACTGGACAAAAGACGATGACCAACAAACACTTCTGGTTGAATTCTAATTGCCTGTACCAACTAATAGTATTATCGAAAGAAGTTCATAATTGTAGTCTATTTACTTATATTAAATTAATTTTATCAATTTCCTTGATACAGCCAATAGAATATAGCAAATATGCTCTTCTTGAAGTCTTTCAATTCCCGCAACTTTGCTATCTCCACCAAACCTATCGCATTCTGGGGTTTCCAAAGGTCAATTACATTATTTCGACAACAACTCCGTCGAACTCACTCACATAATAATAATCATGTGTCGAATCCGTCCCCAGAAGATCAATTACAGATAGATTCTGCTCAACAATGGCTTGATGCTTTGACATCTAATGTTGTACCCAAGAGTTCTTTGGAGGTGAAGTTTGTTAGATCTAGTGGACCAGGTGGACAAAAGGTTAACAAGACATCATCTAAAGCGATGATTCACATAAATGGATTGGACTGGATCCCAAATCTTGTTAAATCACAATTGCTTCAAAGCCATTTTAGATACCTCAATAAGTTCCAGTCGGGCTTTACGATCTCTGACGATACTTCCAGATCGAGAGAAGACAATTTGGAAAGATGTCTAGAGAAATTTATCCAGGAGATTAAAGATACTGTAAAGTTCAGGGCTAAGATCAGTGATGAAGATTTAAATAAATGGGAAAATGTCAGGAAGAAGACAAATGAAACAAGATTGAAGGATAAACATAAAAGATCCGATAAGAAAAGCTCAAGAAGAGAAAGCAAGAAGGTCGACTACTATTGAGATTTACGAGACAAACAACACTATTTAATGAACTTACGACTTGGAATGAAATGGCACTGTTTTTTTTTTGTTCGTTTTTTGTTTTACAAAATTGAATTAAGTATATGTAGGAAAACTCTTCAAATCATCTAGATTTTAGTAGCAGCCCAGACATCTTGAACACCAAGAGCAGAAGTAATAGTACCAGCTAAACCAATGGCGCCTTCAGAGTTACTCAAGAAGCCTAAGTTGTTCAAGACAACGAAGAAGTCAAGGGAGTCCCAAATCAACTTTCTGGTGGCCTTGTAGTTTTCTAATTGAGCAATCTTTACTTTTTCTTCGGACTTTTCACCTTCTTCAGTAATAGAGGAGATTTGAGAATTGGTGATAGAAATCTTTCTTAAATCGTTGGCCAAACCAGCTAATAAACCGGCAAACCAGAACCAGTTAGCGTACTTTGGAGCCTTGGAGAAAGTCTTAGTAGAGACTAAACCTAAAATCTTGAACCAAGCAAGAGAGTCTAAAGTCAAGTAACCGAAGTAAGCAGCGTTTCTAATAACAGTGGATTGTCTTAAAATGCAGTCGGACAACTTGTTGTCAAAAGCCTTAGCGGCATCTTGGAGATGGTTCAATGGTTTCAAGAATCTTAAGGCCTTTCTGATGAACGCAGCTTGGTTTTGTAAGTTCTTCAATAATTGGAACAAGGCTAATGGGTAACCAGATTGTTTAGCATGGAAGGCGAGGAATCTAACCAAATATTGAATCAAACGAAGAGACTTTTCACGACCAGCTGTAGCGTCAAGATACTTGATTAACTTGAGAAGAGTTGGGTGGTAAACAACAGTATCTAAAACCATGATGTATTGAGTATTTGTGCTGAATTGAATGAAGATCAGTCAAAGAGTATCTGAAGCTGTCGGACTGCCCTTTGAGCCGTTAAAGATTGAAGAATCCCCAGTTTTTTTATATTATTTTGGTACGATCCCCATGATTTCATCATTGACTCAGTGAAACGCGCTTCTTTCCGAGGTTGGAATTTCTGCACAAGAGAGCTCGGTAAATTTAACAAGACCAACTCTCCACTATTTAAAATCCCGAATCCCGGATTAAATAGGATTGGCCCTTTCCCCTGATTTTGAATGAATCTTCATACTACCTGAGACTTGACAAACTTGTGAAGATAGCCTTTTCTTGCTGGATGCGCGTTTCATCCTCTTTGTGTAAGAGATTTCCTTAGCCCCGGAAGTCCAGGCTTCCTTCCCAAGGGAAAATACCGGGATCCAAATGACGATATAAACTAAGCAGCTTGCTCTGCTAGACTGTCAGCCTCACATCCTTGTTGGGATTTTTCGCAAAGGTTTCTGCAAGTTCAAACAATTTGGGCTTATGTAATCAACTTTGGCAGGAACGCGTAGCTTTTGTCACGACTAATTTCAACACCAAAACAATCAAATTTGGTGTTTTGATCTATTTTTCCAACTTGCAGCCACAAATTAAGCGCCCTCATCAGAAGCCACTCGGTTCCTGAAACAACTGATTTCAAATCAATTGCAAACCACAACCTCCTCAATCCCAAACCTGCCCTTCTGCGATCTGTTGCACGTCTTTTAAATGTCAACGGGCGACTCACTCCCAACCGTTCTACGCTATACAAGAGCCAACGCGGTTCTACCGCGCTCTTTGGATCTCTTGTCACTTGAGAATGAAATCATTGAACTGATTAAAAAGACAAATTTCAGCGATCATCAAAGACAGAATTTCCTGGAAATGGTGGGCTCCTTTTTTGATTTGTTTCAGATGCCTGTTAAGCGAGAAGAAGCTGGGAAAGGTATGATTCAATCCAGTTTAATAGATCAGGCCAGTCTTAACCTCTATGAGAGATTCCAGATGCTGATTCTGCTGTTATCTCAGTTTACCATAAGCTCTGAGATGGAAGACTCAGAAAATACTAATGATGGTGAATATTCCACTTCTGTCAAGAAAAGTTCTGACGCTTTGAATGAAGATCAACAATTACATGAGAAGAAGGTGAATTCGCTATCAACCAGCACTGGTGATTGCAATGTTACCCACAATAATAGGGAAAGTGTTATCGATATTCAAATGAAAAGAAATAGGCGCTCATCTTCAATTTTTACCAGTCAATTACCAAGCTCCCAGGGCACTGAGACTGTGCTGACACATGCATCATTTCTCCGCAGGCCAGTCAAAGAAAGCAACGACTCTCCCGAAAGGAATTTCAATATACAGAACCACGATAACTACAGATCTCCTTTCACAAATCCTAAGATTGCCAATATCCACGAAAAGTTCGAGAAGATAAATAAAGGATATGGGGGTAACACGTCTAATCGGACTGACCAAGAAAGATCTACTCCAAAGAATGATTCTGCCTCTTATCAGTATCCATCACATTTATCATCAAAATACTATGATAACAGAGCAGATGTTTCACCAATAAGATCCTTTTCACACTCCACGCCACCTTCAAACCGTGAAAATAGAAGACCGCAAAGTTTGTACTCCACGGGTGGTGGTTTCAGGGGCAATGATATGAATGCCAGAGTTATGAGCTATAATTTGAATCACTCTCCATCATCCTACAAATCACGAGAAGATTTCAACAAAAGAAACAGTGTGGCTAGACCGCAGGAGTCGATGTGGACCAGAGATCAAGTGAAAGAGATGGCCAAGAGAGAAAGATATCTCCGAACCAGATCAGTTTATGAGCCTCGTGAAACTCTGAAATTTGGCGTTCCTGCTCCCCCACAGCCAACATTTGTGGATAGAGGGTCTCCTGTATTCGATAGAGTTCCAAATACGCCAAAGAATGAGAAAATAATGCAGAAAAGATACTCTATGATGAGCCCTGCTGGAAATGATCGTGAACAATCCCACAGGGGTAATGGAATCTCGACCCATTCCAGAACACCAAGTTTCAGCTTCACTGATAGTTTTGTTCAAGAGTTGAAAGGTCAGAATTCTGATGACGAGAGACACTACAATACTAATGATGAAGATGATGAATTTGAAGACGTCGATTATGACAACGGAGCTAATGATTCTTTCTTGAGTGGGTTGAGTACGGGCTCTTCAAAGAGGTTCTCAACCAGATTTTGAATTGGCTCTCTTAACGACTTTGCAATGGACCATATTTGTGCTGTACTATACCAATATTTTTTTAATTGATAATGAATGAAATGCAAGCCTGTAATGACTCTACAATGACACCGAAATATGAAATAAATTATTTTTGTAGTTGTATTTAAAACTTTTAAATAGTAACTTTCTCTATATATACAAGTAACACCTTCCCACACCTTTTGACACACACCTATGAATGGAGACAAAACTAATAACTAACTTGAAATGAAATGGATTATAATGGCAGATAATTAATTTGTATGCTTATTCAAGAACGATCTTAGCACCTAAGGCTTCTAAGGTGGCCTTTATCTTGTCAGCGTCTTCCTTGGCAACGTTATCCTTCAAGACCTTTGGAGCAGCTTCAACGAACTTCTTGGATTCGACTAAAGACAAACCTAATAAACCCTTAACTTCCTTGATGATTTTTGGTTTGGACTTGGCGTCAAAAGATTCTAACTTGATAGAGAAGATGGTCTTTTCTTCAACTTCTTCCTTGACAGGAGCTTCTTCTTCAACAGCGGCTGGGGCGGCTGGAGCAGCACCACCGGCTGGGAAAGAGATATCTGGGATGTTTAATTGAGTCTTTAATTCAGCAATTAAAGAGGCGGTTTCAAGTAAAGTTAATTTGGAGATGGAGTCAACAATAGCAGTGATCTTTGGGTCAACTGGAGCAGCGGCAGCTGGGGCACCAGTGGAGTTGAAACGAACAGCTGGGACTATGCAGGATTGTCTAGTGATGGTACGAAGGGCAGTACGGGAGGTTTGTCTTAAGGCGAACATTGTGATGAATCTGGAGTCTGTTGGAATAATATTAAGAGCTGTACGTGATCTACCTGTCTGTGCTTATGAGCCAATTACGGTATTTTGTTTTCTTCACATTGAAAAATTTGGTAGCTGATCGTTGAAAAAAATCAGTCGCGAAATTTGGAGATTTGGAACTTTGAAAGATCGTCTGCACAGAACATGCGACGGGTGAGGACGCCTGGTGCTGTCTGTGGGCGATTCGTACTGTGAAAAATAGAACCATAAACACTGTACAATCGCGTAGGGTATGACATTAAAATCAACTTATTACTCGGTTTACTACAGATCCCATAGGCAAAAATGTCGTCTTTCAGATTCTGTCAAGAATGGTACGTTCCTAATATGACAACCTTTACAATTCTCCCAAAAAAGAAACTAACAAATCACCGTTTTCAGTAACAATATGTTATATCCAAAGGAAGACAAAGAGAGCCACCGTCTCTTGTTCGAATGTCGTATTTGTAACTACGCTGAAGAGGCTGGTAGAGAACATGACAAATCTAGAGTTTACCGTCATGAATTAAGAGCAGACCTTACTGAAACCGCTGGTACGATTAAAGATTTAGGTACTGATCCAACCCTACCAAGATCCAACAAAGAGTGTCCGAAGTGTCATAACTACGAGTGTGTTTTCTTCCAGTCGCAACAGAGAACCGCTGATACTTCTATGGTTCTTTTCTACGTCTGCTTGAGTGACGATTGTAACCACGTTTTCAAGAGTGATGATAAGAAAAAAGATTAAAAGTTTGTACTATAGGTTTGTTCTAATTTAATTTAATTTAATGTTCGTTTTATGAGTTACCTTGGCTACCATGAGATGTTTCTGATAATTTCGAGAAGGATAGTATTGGGGACAGTACAATTATATTATCGTTGATCAGCAGTTAACTACAATATGTGATTTAGGAACCAACTGGTAGTCGGTGTTCGTTTCAACAATGTAAACACCTGTTGAAACGCGGTGTATAGCACTCAAAAATGGGGTCCAATTATGAGTAAACATAATATAGGGCATCTACTAAATCTTTAAATTTTTAATTAAAGAATCTCACGGAAATTTATTCTGGTAGTAAAGTCTAGAGAGTAACGATGATCTAAGGAAGCTTATCACCACGATAATAGGTTGGATAAGTTGTCAACTGAACTCCCATGATATACTATTGACTGTAAATTATTTTGGAATAATTACAAATCATCCTGTTTGTCACACCCTGAGAATATTCTGTATTACAATTTGCAGCATTGATCAAAAAAATTAAGATCGCATATTCAATGTAACTAAGTCACAATTCCCAACCGGTATAACATTAAAAATCTGCCGTAATATGCAATGACATGCGGCTTTCAAAAGAAACTCTCCGCATAGGTTGTAATGTGTTTTCAGAAAATTTTCTATGACTGTGAATCTCTCAGTAACTAGGAGGTGAAAAAGCCCCTGGAAAGTACACTTACAGATATGTTCAATTCCATGCTCGTGTGACCAAAATCGGCTGTTTTACAAGCCGCTCAAGGTCTCTGTAATAATAACATTATGTCCATAGTCTTCAGATACTAGAGGCGGGCGTAAATATACACTCTCTCCACTTTGTTCTGTCTTTAAGAAAAGGGCGTAGCTAGTAAAAAACAATGGAGAATCAAGACCATCCGATATAACCAGTGGGTCTTGGGTGGAGTGACTACGGGCAGTTAATTCAAGATCTGAGATGCTTATTTGTCTGGACATTGCATGCGCAATTGAGAATGAGTTCGAGGAAGCGGCCTTTGAAAGCAGTACCGTTCGGTTACGGCTTCGCACGGTTAAATTTCGAAAAAGCTGGTGAAAGTGTCAGAAGTTCCAAACATCTGATCAAGTTGAAATGCCATTATTCCTCACCCAAACCAGGATGTTTAGACTTCTACCAAAGAGATTACCAATCTCTCAAGCATTTGCCTCGCCAAGGGCTCTTTTAAGATCCAATTTCTCCACTTCATTCATCAGATTAAATGAATCCAAGCAAACTTCAGAACCTCAACCTTACACTGAATCCAAAAAGCCACGCAAGCCATTGAGTAGAATCCCAATCGGTGGTGTTAACACTGAATCTCAACGTCTCAAAGCATCCAATATTGAATTTGCCAGTTGGAAAGCCGCTGTTCTTATGATCGTTACTGGTAGTGTCTTATACTATTTCTTCACCGGAGAAAAGAAGCGTATTCAAGTCCAACAAGAAGCTGAATCTAACAGAGGTTATGGTAGACCATTAGTTGGTGGTCCATTCTCCTTAGTTGATGAAAATGGTGAAAGATTCACTGAAAAAAACTTGAAGGGTAAATTCTCCATTCTTTATTTTGGTTTCACTCACTGTCCTGATATCTGTCCTGATGAATTAGATAAGTTGGGTTCTTGGTTAGATCAATTAAAGAAGGAAGGTTACGAATTACAACCAGTTTTCATCACTTGTGATCCAGCTAGAGATTCACCAGAAGTTATCAAAGAATACTTGAGCGATTTCCACAAAGATATTAAGGGTTTAACCGGTACTTATGAAGAAGTCAAGGATTGTTGTAAGCAATTCAGAGTTTACTTCTCCACTCCAGAGGATGTCAAGCCTGGTCAAGATTACTTAGTCGATCATTCCATTTTCTTTTATTTAATGGATTCTGATGGTGAATTCATTGATGCTCTAGGTAGAAATTACGATAACGAAACTGGTCCTTTGAGAATTAAGGAACAAATCGATGCCTTCGTTCCAAAAGCTGAAAGAGAAAAGCAGAAGAAGAAGGAAGCTTCTAGTTGGTGGTAAGCTATTATTTGAGTATTTAGATTGAAGTTGCTTGGATGATATTTCTTGTAAATAGTTTTGATCGTTTTTAAATGTATGGTACATAATGAAACTATCTCTATTCGTACATACTAAGATGATTGGATGAGGTAAAGTGTCGTATTATAACATATCTAAAACATATTCTTCGCCTTATAAAAAGATATGATGTTACTTTTCTACAATAAATCGATGTGACAAGTAATGAGACAAACGTAAATGGATTATATGAGAAGCCATAGTGGCAACTAAGTTATGGAAAATTTTAAAAAAAACTCAGTTGTTCTTACCAGCACCAGCCTTGAAGAAACAGATGTCATCTGGTTCAACAACATAATCCTTACCCTTGGTCAACAACTTACCAGCGGCTTGGACAGCCTTTTCGTCACCGTATTCAATAACATCAGAGTATTTGGTAACCAAAGCTTGAATGAAAGTCTTTTCTAAATCACCGTGGATGACACCAGCACATTGTGGGGCCTTGGTACCCTTTCTGACTGTCCAAGCACGACATTCATCTTCACCAGCAGTGTAGAAAGATTGCAAGTTCAACTTTTCTCTCATGGTTAAGATAATCTTTGGTAATTGAGAAGCAGCACCGATGGCCTTTTCTTCTTCAATTCTTTCTTCGTCAGTTTCCATGTGAGATAATCTTTCTTCTAAACAGACGGAGAATGGGATGATAACATCACCTGGGGAGTTCTTGTCAACCCATTCCTTGATAGATAATAAGTGCTTGTTCTTCTTTCTGATGTAATCTCTTTCAGACAAGTTAATCAAGTAGATGGATGGCTTGGCAGTTAATAATAACATGGAGTTGATAACTTCAACTTCCTTACTGGTCCAGGTTTGGTTGGCAACTCTGTGACCGTCCTTTAATAATTGGATGATTCTTTCAACTAAGACAGCTTCTTCCTTCTTTTGCTTAACTTCTAAAGATTGACCACCTCTCTTGACAATCTTGTTAACGTTTTCTAAGTGCTTTTCAGCGAATTCGATATCCTTTAATCTTAATTCGTTGGAGATAATGTCTAAATCTCTAACTGGGTTAACATCACCTTCAATGTGGATAATTTCAGCATCATCGAAACAACGGACGACTTGGTAGATGGCATCGACAGCTCTAATGTGGGACAAGAAAGCGTTCCCTAAACCTTCACCAGCGGAGGCACCCTTGGTTAAACCAGCAATATCGTAAAGGGTAATGTGAGCTGGAACAACAGACTTTGGCTTGTAGATGGAGGCTAACTTTTCTAACTTTTCATCTGGAACGATAACTCTGGCTTCTTCTGGATCGATGGTGGCGAATGGGTAGTTGGCTGGGTTACCTAATGGACAACGGGTAATGGCTTGGAAGAAAGTGGACTTACCAACATTAGCTAAACCGACGATACCGGACTTTAAGTTGTTACCTGGACGGCCTAAAAGGATCTTCTTTTCTTCGACGTTCTTCTTTGGTGGCATTGTGTAATGATACTAGAAATTAATACTTTTTTAAAAAAAAAAATTGGGATTTCATTAATCCAACCATGGCACAATATTGTATTTGTCGATATTTCCATAAATTTTTTCAGTGCGCGGCAAACACATGCAGAGGGGAAACCATCTGGAAATTTCGAAAGCAATTGCTCGACTTCCGTTTTCGGAAATAAAAGTGAAATGGCGAGGTCTCAGGAAGAACAAAACTTCCAAAAAGTCTACAAATTCCCATAATGATTGGTTTCAAACATTACTTAAAAATTAGTCATTAGCTCATTATTCAAATTTATAACTATCTTCCAACGAGTGCAACACCAAGCATTCTCAATTCCTGTTCATCATCGTTTCTTAAATCAGTAACGAACGTATTCAAAGCACCGTTAAACTCTTCAAACAACTTTTCTAGATTCCCATAAACTGACGCCTTGTTTGATAAAACTTTCTCTCTATTGATATCGTCATATTCATTATTTTGATCTAACTCCACAATGTTGTAATATTCTTTTACTAACAAAGAAAAATCGTACGCTCCTCTAATCAGACTATTCAATTGCTGAATGTAGTATGTCTGTGAAATTGGTCCTTGATTCTTTTCATTCCTGTTGTCAAATAGTTTGTGCTTTGTAATAGAATAGAGAAAGTTTTCGTGTAATTCACAAAGCTCGTTGATGTTATATTCGGAAACACCGTGATCTAAGACAACGAAACCAGGATCTTGTGATGCATTCAAGTAGGAAAGATTTGGTTTGAGTATTGAAGTTGGGACTTTTATACCTTTACCTAAGGTAGAGATCTGAACTCTTAGTTTGGAAGATTCAGCTGATAGCTTTTTCAACAACGATTGGCAATGGACATTAATGATATCACTGAAGAGATAGGTTTCCATGTACTTGATGAAATTATGAATGGAGTTGTGAAGCAGATGGACTCTTGTTAAACGTTTATCTCTATTTCTGTTTTTTAGCTTTTTGGCTGTGATCCATTCTTCATTGTACATAAAATTTAATCTTTTGATTCTCCACAAGTGGTTGAATATTCTTAGGTATTCCTTTTTATGACTGTTGGTTTCTTTGTTCAAAATAGAGGCCAATGGTGGCTCGATTCTGAAATCTAAGGTAAAGACGTCCCAGCCGATATTACCATGCTTCAGATTCAAAATTCTAGCATCTAAATGTTCAAAAACATAATTCTCCCCTGATCCAAGAAAACTTCTGGAGCTTGCTCTTGCGATTGAGTCTCTCAGTAGAGAGGATAATTCCCCACTGGATAAAGATGCTGATGGCTCATCTAGAATCTCTTTACCAGTTTTCATGATAGAATAAATAAAGTCTCCCTTCCTCATCAATAGAAAATCAGCAAGAGCATTCAACGTTTCCATGAAATTGAATTTGCTGTGGAGTGTGAACGTGAAGTAATTAATGATCTCTGAGTCCAACTTCTTGATCAATTCACTAAATTCTAGAGATTTTAGGGGTTCAAGCTGATTGAAACGATCCTTAAATACTCTTTTGAGAAGAAATTCTGCCTTTTGTGAGAATTCGTTGACCCATTCAGTTTCCCTGCATTGGAACTTTAGAAATACGTTGGTTATGCCTATGTTGTGGATTTTTTCGGCTAAGACTTTAGAGAAAAATGTGGGTACCTTTTGAGAATTGAATATAAATCTATCGTGGGTAGTGTTGAGTAATCGCTGGTTGAATGGATTGTGATCTTGTATCAAATCACCAACTTCAATAAAAAAATCTTCGTTCTTTTCGCTTAGTTCACCATTGATTATCCAAGTGTACAATGAGTTAACAAAGGGTTTCAAACAGTAACTTAGCAAATCCTTTGATGTTACTCTGATAACGGTATCTCCGTAATTGTGGTACTTGTAAAGAAATGACAAAAATTGGACTCCTGTTAGATTTGTTGACTCTTTTGTTAGGAAGTTCAAGAATCTTAACTTGACAAGCTCATCCCATAAATCAGCATATATACTCTTCAATGAAAATTCTTCGGTAGTCAATAAATTAACAATTCTTAAATAGCCATCTAGCTCATCCTCAACAAAACTGAAGAACGCTGTCTTGATCTGTGAATTCAACCTGTTGGATTTGAAATGTTGGATATGATTGGATAGTTTCATGTAAAGTAATGATAATTCCAACAATTCGTGCAACTGGCCACTTGAACCATTTGAGATTTCCCTCGGTATTAGTATTTCGGTGTCGTTCAGGGGAAATAAATCAGAAGTAGTGCCAACTAATGTGTAGACGATCTTCTCTAGAATGGCCTTATCATGAACGTGGTGTTCGAAGTACGGGATCAACAATTCTTCAAATGTATAGTTTCTGTTGCTGTCTTCCTGTCTAGCAGAAGAATACATGGATCTTTTATCAGAAATTCTATCGTAGTTGAAGTTCTCAAAGGAGTCTTGGTATCCGCTATGCATGCCTGAAAGAATGGATCTGGTATCATTAATAAAACTGTTGTGGCCCTCTTCATGATGTAAGCTGGCAGCCCTTGAAAAGTTCTTCTTTCTGGCATTTGACAAATTTTTGGAGGTATTGTTGTCAGCGTTGCGTGATGGTTGGATTACTCTGTCAATTATTTGAAGAAGAGTGGATAGGTATTTGGCGATCACAGTTGGTGAATTGTAATGGAGAAGTTGTTCAATGTATTGTTGAAATATATTTCTCGATGGATCGGGAACATAGTTATTTTCAAACTGATGAATAATTTGGTTTAAGTCATAAGATCTTTCATTTCTATTTGCAGGGGTAGAAGCAATAAGATCCATCTGGCGGATGAACTCATCGTAAATAACCTCAACGAGTTCCGAACCATAATCATTGATAGGAAGTGTAACTTGAACCAATCTTGCCAGTAGATCAATTATCCTGTTATTCTCCCTTGACATTGAATAATTGATATGGCGGGACGGGATATAAGATAAACGAGTGATATATATACAAGCGGCTAATTAGTGGGTAAAAGGCTTTTTGTTTGTTTACGCTGCGCATCCAGCGAAACACGCTTTTCTGATTGTTTTGATTTAGTTTTAAACTGATGATTCCCGGTTTGAGCATGTGATCCAAGTACCCCCGTAATCTTTTTCTTTGTTCCGAAATGTCGCGTTCGCTTTCCCTATCAGGCGGGCTCGTAACGCTTTCAGAACCAATCATCAACGCGCCAAAAAAAATTATTGACATCTGGGCAGCGAAAGTCCAAAAAACCAAATATTTCATCGACTGCAGAAAACAGAGCCAGAACGACAACACACATACGTAAAGACAGGCTATCGTTCTTCTTAAAAGTTACCACCAAAAACATATTAATATCAAAATGTCCGGTCCTCCACATCCAAAAACTTACATGGGTTGGTGGGGTGCTTTAGGCTCCCCAGCTCAAAAGGGTGTTACCACCTACGCTGTCTCTCCATTCGCCCAAAAGCCATTAAAGGGTGCTGCTTACAACGCTGTCTTCAACGTTTTCAGAAGAGTTAAGTCTCAAGCTTTCTTCGTTGTTGTTCCAGGTGTTCTTGTCTGGGAATGGTGGGTCTCTTGTAGAGATTACAATGAATTCTTATACACCAAGGCCGGTAGAGAAGAATTAGAAAGAGTCAACGTCTAATCAAATTAACAATTTCCGACTTATCATCACTTTGTTCAACAATTATTCATTTACATCACTACACAACCAATTTCACAAAAATCAAAGAGTCTAATCTTCGGGGGTATTTCAAGCTCAATCGGGGTTTCGTTTCTTTCATGATATAATGCCAAATAGAAAATATTCCATGTTTATTTATAAAAATATATTGAAAAATATATACGTCTCAAAGAAGATATTATAGGTGTAGATATATTATTTTATTAACAATATTATATTTATTAAGGTTGATTTCGTGCTAGTGATAAATCTGGGTGGATTGGTCTGAAATCTGAGCGCGCTTGATAAGATCTTCAGCAGCTAACGCAAATGCCACTTCTGACACCTTCAAAGTTATTGTTGTTGTTATTATCTTGGTTGATATCACCGGCTAAAATATTATATATGTATATTAAATTAATCATCAAACTGTACTATATGAATATGGCTTCAAAACGTCTATTTGGAACGCTTGTAAATCTTTTCAAGGAAGGCAGTTAAGACTTCACCCTTGAAACCTCTGGATTCATCGGTCTTGGCAATCTTTTCCTTTAATTCAGTGGCAATCTTTTCTTCGTAGTCAAGGTAGATCTTGTCAATACCTAACTCGTTGAATAAAGCCTTGACCTTAGCTTCATTTTCAGAGTCCTTGATACCGTAGTTTTCGTCTAATAAGGCTCTTTGTTCTGGAGTAACTAACTTCAAAGCAGTGTTTATGACCCAACTGCACTTGTTGTCTTGGATATCAGTACCGATCTTACCAATGTCTTCTGGCTTACCGAAGCAGTCTAAGTAATCATCTTGGATTTGAAAGTATTCACCTAATGGAATTAAAACATCGTGAGCTTGCTTTAAGTCCTTTTCATCGTTGATACCAGCAGCGTACATGGCCAAGGCAACTGGCAAATAGAAGGAGTAGTAGGCAGTCTTGAAGATGACAATGAAAGAGTGCTTTTCAAGAGAGAACTTAGATAGATCAACGTGATCTTCTGGTGCGGTGATCAAATCTAACAATTGACCCAGTTCTGTTTGGAATGTGACTTCGTGGAATAATTCTAATAAGTCAACGTAGTAGGATTCTTTCTTGAAGTACTTCTTCAATAAGATGTAGATAGCAGCTTCTAACATGAAAGAGTCGTTGATTGCAATATCACCAACGTTTGGAACCTTGTACCAACATGGTTGCCCTCTTCTGGTGATAGATTGATCCATCATATCATCAGCGACTAAGAAGTAGGCTTGTAATAATTCAATGGCCCAACCTAAGATGGCAACCTTCTTGTATTCTTCGACGGATAAATCTTCAACAGACTTGAAACCCTTTAAAATAACGTAAGTATCAATGACAGAGATACCTCTGTTTAACTTACCACCTGGGGTGTTGTAGTTCAAGTTGTTGGTGAACCATTCAATGGCCTCTTGGGTCATACCGTAGCCCTTTAAGACTTCGGTTAATTCAGACACTAATTCTGGGAAAACACTTAAGAATTTGTCTCTTCTGGCGAGTTTGTCAGACATGGTAAATTTGTGATGGCAAAGGTGGTCGATTAAAAGAAAGCAAGGATTATGCACTAAGAGTCCTTGAATAACAACTTCTTTATTTTTAAAAATTGACCGCCCAACGCGCTCGTTCCCAATTGCGTTTTTGCAACAGATTTCCACCCTGCTTAGACCATCTCGTTTAGCTGGCAATCGCCCGATCTAAGGAAAGTAATAAACAACGACTTCGCGTAGTGATTACATAATCTGACCTGACCACTTCGCGCTAATTTCTGCTTTTGCAAAGGCGATGAGGTTTTCAAAAAAATTTTAAGAGATACAGATAATTAGCTCAATGATAAAGGGAGGTGTCACATTGAAAAACCAGCGTTTCCTCAACAAAAACATTAGAATAAAATGGGTAAAGGTAAATTAAAGGAATCCTTGAGCAACAAGAAGATCATTGAAAAGGCTGAAAAGGCTAAGCAAAAGAAGGAATCTAAGCAAAAGGAAAAGACTGAAGCTGAATCCAACGGTCCAAAGACTGTCTCCAAAGAAGATTTGGAAGCGAAGTTGGCTATTGAACAGGCTAAGGTTGAAGCTGAAGTCGCTGCTGCTCAAGCCCAAAAGGAACAAGAAGAAAAGGAAGCTAAGGAATACCAAAGTAATGCTTTATCTAAGAAGGACAGAAGAAAATTAAAGAAGGCTATCGAAAGCAAATTGGAAGCTGAAGAAGATTCTGAATCCGAAGGTAATGAAGAAGAAGATGCTGAAGATGTTGAAATCGCTGAAGAAGATGACTCCGAAATGGAAGGGTACTTGCTTGATTTAGAAAAATTAGCTAGATCCGATGACGAAGACGAAGAAGATGAAGAAGACGATCAAGATGAAGAAGACGATCAAGATGAAGAAGAACAAGAAGATGTTGAATACTCTGACGTTGAAATTGACTCCGATGCCGATGTTGTTCCACACTCCAAGTTAACCATCAACAACGTTGCTGCCTTAAACAACGCCTTGAAACGTATTGAATTACCATGGAGCAAACATTCTTTCCAGGAACACCAATCTATAACGTCTGCTGACAAGGTTGAAACACAAATCAAGGATATTTACGATGATACTGAACGTGAATTGGCATTCTACAAGCAAGCCTTAGATGCTACCTTACAAGGTCGTACCAAACTATTGAAGATGAAGGTTCCATTCACCAGACCAGATGACTACTTTGCTGAAATGATCAAATCTGATGAACACATGGACAAGTTGAAGAACAAGTTGATCAAGGAAGCCTCTGAAAAGAAGGCTGCTGTTGAAGCCAGAAGACAAAGAGACTTGAAGAAGTTCGGTAAGCAAGTCCAAAACCAAACTTTACAACAACGTGCCAAGGACAAGAAGGAAACTTTAGACAAGATCAAGACTTTAAAGAGAAAGAGACAAAACGATGAAATGACTGGTGATGCATTCGATATCGCTTTAGAAGAAGCCACTGCTGACCAAGACGAAAGAAGAGAAAGACAAAGAGGTGACAAGAGAGCTAAGCCAAACGCTAAAAGAATGGCCAAGAACTCTAAGTACGGTCAAGGTGGTATGAAGAGATTTAAGAGAAAGAACGATGCCGAATCCAGTGCTGATGTCTCTGACTTCTCTCACAGAAAGATGAAGGGTAAGTCTGCTAAGCGTCCAGGTAAGAGCAAGCGTGCTAGACGTTAATCTACCTAGATTTGGGGAGTTTAAATGATATTTTGAAGAAATCTTACTTGCATTGACAATGTTGTCTGTCTTTTTTTATGTTCCTTGTACAATAAATTTATTATTAATCTTTTGAAGCAACTGATCCCTTCTTATAGGTGTAGTGGTAGCATAAAATATTATGGTTAATTAATAGGATACTGAATTCAGTATTGAGTATGAATCTTTGGATAGTTAGCGATAAGTTTTTTTAGAACTAGGATTATATCACTGGAAATCATTACTTAGTGTTTTCCGAGAGAATGATAATCAAACGGAACCTACTATACGAATTGAGAACCAACGAAACGTTTGAAACTTTGGCCAATATAAAATCACAATCTACGATCTAATTAAATATTATTCGCCAGTAATGTTAGATGGAAAGCTGTAATCTATTAAAAAAATAACTTGATTAATCAGCTCTTAGTTAGACATCTCACGGAAATAATGTTAGTCACTCAAGGTTTACATTTTCTGTATGGTAAATCTCATTGCTTCATGCAAACTGTGCTTCCTGAAACATTTTCTAATTGTGCCAGCTATAATGCACGAATTACACGATAGGAGTATTTATATATATGAAATATATATTAAATAAAATAATACACTATGTTCTGATTTTGAGAAACGGTTCTTTTTTTGCCTCATATAATCACGGCTTTTAATAAACGCCTTCGTTTCAAAATTATGATCTACACAGAGCATGGCCGGAGTGTGACAATGAGGGAGATATAATAAACAAGAATTGACGGGCGTGTGGCGTAGTTGGTAGCGCGTCTGCTTAGCATGCAGAAGGTCTCCGGTTCGACTCCGGACTCGTCCATTCTTTTTCTCTCAGATAACTGAGAGTTTTTATTTTGTAATTCATCGATCACAATATGTTTTCCTTAAAAGATAAGAAGTAGATAATATCCAATTCATTTAAATATTTAAATCATGACTATAATTATCGATAAGTTTTTAATCAATCAATTTACATCTTTAGCATCTCCACCATTACTTATAGAGGAAGGAGTCTTCACCCAAGTCACCATTATCCAACTGAGGAGCATGATTAGATTTACTTGATTCTCCAGTTTCTTC
The DNA here is from genome assembly GCA_030581495.1 of Waltiozyma xylosica. Lineage (NCBI taxonomy): Eukaryota > Fungi > Ascomycota > Saccharomycetes > Phaffomycetales > Wickerhamomycetaceae > Waltiozyma > Waltiozyma xylosica. The sequence continues at coordinate 127,597 of JAKTTJ010000023.1, read as the reverse complement.
ATTGATTTTTTGGTATTCTCCTCCAGTAGATCTGGGTGTTCCCATATTTCTCATTTCAAGGACGTTGAATCTTTCATTAGCGTCGCTATCAATAAGTGGACCATGGAAGTTCTTACGACCCCATGCAACCCATAACACGGAAACAACAACTGTGGCAAAGATGAAAACGAGCAACGCATAATTGGTAGATCTCAAAGTCAAAGGCAAACTTGGGGTACAACTCAAGACAAACATTGTGAAGATAAGCCAGAATATACTGAGAAGGTTAATGATGATACCAATACCTTTCAACTTGAAAACGGCACCTCTGACTCTCTTACGGAAGCTTAAAACCGATGAGGTAATTGGTATCAAAGAAGCAGCACATAAGGAGATAACGGCTGCACCAACGAAGGCGTTAAAAGCAGCGGTTGAGATCAAAGAAAGTAAACCCAAGATGTAGGAAACTGCCATAGATAACAAGACTGCATTCTTAGGGACTTTGGAGGTTGATTTTTGATCAACGTACGTCCAGAACTCCTGGAATGGTAAAGCACCGTCTCTACTCATAGAGAAAACAGCTCTCGAAGAAGTGGCAATAGAGCCAATACCAGAGAATAACAAATTCCCTAAAACTAGAAGGAAGAGAAATGTAGAAGCAAACTTAGAATTTGTGACGATTTTGAAAATGGAAACAATTGGCATCATCCTGCCGTTTTCATCAAGTAATAATGAAAGTTCGGGAAGAACAATCAAGATCGGGATAATAAACGCAATACCAGATAATCCACTCAAGATAACACCCCAAACAATACCTCTCGGAACGACTCTTTCAGGATCTTTGACTTCTTCACTGATAGCTGGTAACAAACCAAAACCTTGCATCATAAAATTTGCTTGTTGTAAACCAATGATAAATGTCAAAACAGATGGCATATTTGACCTCGTGTTATCAAACTCAGTGAAAACAAAATTCCATGTATTGTAATTTGGCGCTCTGGCTAAAATCATCACACCAATGATCACAATAGCGAATAGAATCCAGCCCACGCAAATCTTGTTAATGCTCTCCAAATGCTTGCTTCCATAGATATTGAAAAGGCCACAAACTGTGACAATGATATAAAACACAATCACAGTGACATAGTCTGTGGCTTGGTACTCATCGACATAGACACCAACAACACTCAGAATAAACTGGGCACCAGCGAACGTTATACTTATACTCATGGTCCAGTTACCAATCAATAAGAACCAACCAGTGAACCAAGAGCATATCAGACCATATGAATCCTTAGCAATTATAGCAGCACCAGCGTGTAATTCCAATGGATACTTTGACGAAATCTCAGCAAGGGACAACGCACATAGAAAACTGAAGAAGTAGACAATAACAAACCCCCAAATCATAGTGACAGGACCCCCGTCTATAAGAACATTCCTCATCGTTGTTCCTAGAGATAAAGGTGCACTCATCAAACCAAAACCCAACCCTATCACAGAAGATATCGTGAGATGCTTGTCCAACTTTTGTTCATAAAGGAATTGTTCTGGTTCTTCCACTGTGTCGTCTAGGTCACGGGCTATCACTGTCTGCACGGTATTGTAGAAGTTATTACGATATGACTGTTCTGATTCATCGTACGAAGGCGGCAGCGTGTCTTGTTGTCGGGTTGGTAGTGGAGTTTGCATTGTCATTATATTGGTCTCAGGTTGCGTTGACTTTTGGATCTATGATGTGTGATGGAGACCAATTCAAAAGATTGGTTGATAATGATGAATTGTTACGAATGATGGTGTAATATAATTGTGATCTGAAGGAAAAGAGTCAGGAGTGAATTTCCGGTTGATCGTCTCTTGAATCAGAAAAGCCCAGATAATATAAAGGTGAATAATGAAAAATTCAAGCAGCTCAACCTATTTTGACTTAGTACACGAATTAATCAACAATGTATCCTTCTAGTCACTGGATGGTGAATTTGAATATGAAAATGACTGTTTGCCAGTAACGAATATTGTAAATGAACTTCAATTCCTATAGAACTTGCGAAAAACATATTGTGTTCAAGAATCAGATTAACGGAGGGTTCTACGGTATCCGGTCTGCCACTGCGTCTAAATTTGATATTTCTGTTATTACGTAAGCTAGTGATGGAAGATTTCCTAATCGGGAGTTGCAGAGTGTTTTCCCACCAGGTTAAAAGTTAGAAGGTCCATCAATTATCATAAAGACTCACTATAGTAAGCCTTTGATTTCAGCTAAAGTAGGGCAAGCTACTTCTTATTACATATTGAAACAATATTATATTATATTATTTATCATAAACATCATGCAGAAAAGAAATAATAGGTACATAGTATACATATTAAAAACAAAGTCATCATCATTACCAAGAGTCACATGTCCATCTCAAACCCAGCTTAATGACCAGTAGCGTAAGTTTCCTTGAATCTCTTCAAGGAGTAATCTCTAGCAGTGATGTAAGAACCATCTTCATTCAAACCTATGCCCTTACCCAACCCCTTTTCATCTGCTTCTCTGACAATCTTAGACGGAATAGGAACTAACTTGGTGTCATCGTTGGCATCGAAGAAGAAAACAATAGAGTATCTGTCGCCATCTGTTGGTAAAACGACTCTGTGTAAAGTGGACTTCAAGACTTGGTTGGTCCAGAATGAGAGTTGATCAGCGATGTTGACAACAATTGGTGCAGCCTTACCTTGAGACTTGTATTCTGGGACATCGGATTCAACATATGGAACAGTCTTCCATTGTTCCTTGTATGGTTCGAATAATTCTAAACCTTCTTCACCCCTCTTTTGGAATAATAAAGTCAAAGAACCGTAATCAGTGTGGGCGCCAGCTCTGATGGTTTGGTCGCTGTCCAACTTGGACGCAGATGGGTAGTGCAACATTCTCATGGAGGTCATAGATGCAGCATCTGGTTTGTGTCTGTCACTGAACCAGTTGACACCGCCTTGGTCTTCATCAATTTGCAAGCCTAAAGCTAACAAGTTCAAGATCTTGGTACCTAAGGCGTTTAATTTCAAAGATATCTTCTTGATGAATTCGTAGTTATCAGTGCCTGGAGCAAAGGTTGGTGGAAGCATTTCTTTCTTACAGTCACCAGTAAGGAAGTTGAACATACCGAAGTTGAAAGCTTCCTTTGGATCACCCTTCTTTTGAGTTTCATGGTTTAAGTTTTCTTGGTTGAAAGTAGTGTAACCACAATCATCAACATCAATGGCGTACTTGATCTTTTCGGAATGTGGTTGAGTGAAGTATTCTTTGGAGATGGCAAAGAAGTGGTCAACTTCTTCTTGGGTGAAGTCGTGACCATCAACGAAGAGGAACCCTTGACTGGCAAACCCGTCTAAGATGGAATCTGCGGTGACTTGGTCAACAGAGGAAACGTCGACAACTTTCAATGGATTTTCTTTGTTTTCAGACATTATAGTATGGGTGCATATAATAATGCGGTGGAATGTGTTTGGGAACTTTGTGTACAGAGGGTTGCTTAATGAAAACAGTCAACACTTTGAGTTAGTTAGGGGAAAGGAGGAAACTGTTGTGTATTTATATCAAAAAAGACGCTGACTCTTTTCAAAGTCTCATCGGGCGAGATTATTAGCTGATTGGTTTGTGTACTATCTTCGAATATGATTCGATACGAAAACGGCCTCTTTGCTTGGTCAAATTTGCATGTCCGTTATCTAGCTGATTATGTGGATTAATTTGGGCAGAATTTATGCGTGTTGCTGCAAAGTGGATCGCAGAACTTTTACTGCTGGAATTCCCCAGGGACAAATTAATTTTGGCTGAGGCGATTCAATCGTTTGGATTAGAAGCTCAAAATCAGAATAATCGTGATCGATTATTTAAACCTAACTGTAGTAAATTGTCAGATTATTTCTTACTTTAAATTATCCCCGATTTTAACCAGTTTTCGAGAGTCAGGGACTCTGTACTTGCAAGTTGTAGCCGCTAGAACAACTAATCTTAGGTTGAATGCTAAAGTGGTTTTGGTCAAGATAAGTTGGAGCTCTGTAGCCATGTCCAGAATCTGAAGTTCAATAGATTTAAGGAACTTGACAACGCGATGATGCACCAAATCTAGGTTCGAAACAAGGTTCGAAACAAGAACTAAAACGGTTTGGAATGTCACACTCACGTCTTGTTGCTTTTGTCCCTAACTTTGCGAAATTAGGACTTGAGAAAAAAAAGTTGCTGAATTTGAAAATGTAGTGTCAAACAACTACTTAAAGAAACAAAATAATAATAGATGAAATAAAATCATTCAATAAGCTTCTAGAATCATTGGAGAAAATTTGAATTAAGGCATTTGATCATTGCAATCTATCAGACACAAGGACTCTGTTTACGCGACATCAGTTTTGGCAAATCTCTTCCGCATAAAATGATGCACATCGGGAACTTAGCGTGCACAATGTACTATCTGGGGGTTTCCGATTTAGGATATATGCGTGTTCACAAATATGGAACGTTGGAAGGAAAACTAAAAGTAAATAACGTATCTCTTTAGTCAAAATACTTACATAATATTTAGAAAAGACAATTCAACATTCTTTTGGTCTTAATTTAACCATTGATTTATCATTTTGTTAAATAGTTAGTCAAACGTAGTTATCATAGCTACAATCTTAACCGTTGACTCACTACCAACAGTATCCCCAGTTAAGCATAACAAAACAACATCGATTCGACACGTTCCGATCCTACAGCCGTGGATGAACAGCGTTTCGGTCCGAGCGCACTATTATGATCACGTGCGAAACAATACCAATTCCGGAAAGGAAGACACGTGCGTTGCAATTTATAAACGAACCAGAACTCGAGGACGACTACGGTTTGCCCAGCGAAATCGCGTAGCTCCTTAATCACAGTCATTGATAATAAAAGTGGGTGAGATAGGGAAATAAAATATGCTTTAAACAAACTAATACGTATTTCACTTTTTTTTTCCGCTTGTATTTCTTATCAATTCTACATAAATATAGCACTTCAAAAGTTCGGTTTGTTCCGACGGTAATCTTTATCAGACCAGCGCCTTATATATTTCGCGGATTGCTATGGACGGACGGAGTACCCTTATTCTTCAACTTGGACTTTGAATTAACGGATCAATCAATCTTCATCTATATCCTGCGTGACTTAAAGTTAAAAATTATTGAGATCAAGTTTTAACCGATGAGATTCACTACATCTTTGCTATCGCTCCTAGCAGCAACTAGTACCGTTGCCTCTAGCATCCAGAAACCGTTTCTCTTTGAAGGCTTGTCTATTTCTGAAATCTTCTCTCAATTAAAAGATGCATTTTCACCACCAGCTGAACTCGAAACTCAAGATGACAATGAGACCTTTATCAATTATTCATCTCTGAATCCAGAACTCTGGCCTTTGGATCTATCACAATACCAAGAGTATCAAGTGATTAGAATACCGTTTGCCCAATCCGCTATAACAGATAAGCCCCAATTTATTCAAACTTTGATGAAAGATTACACGGTTTGGGAATTCACAGAAACATTCATTGATGTTAAGATCTCCAAATCAGATATTGACTTATTGAACTTTGGCCAAGTCTCTGAACTACAATATGAAGTCATTATCTCCGACTTAGCACAAACTGTTTTCGAAACATTCCCACATTCAACCGACACACAAGAAGACACCAATATCCTCACATCAGATTTTGATATCAAGAAGGAATTATTCTTCGAACAATACAGACCTTTAGATACCATTTACTCTTGGTTGGACCTTCTCAAGGAAACATATCCAGACCTAGTGGAGATCGAACATCTTGGTTATACTTATGAAGACCGTGAGATTAAAGCTTTGCATCTATCATCAGCCACAGGTTTGAATCCAGACAAGAAAACCGTTGTTATCACAGGTGGTATTCATGCCAGAGAATGGATCAGTGTTTCTACCGCTCTGTACGTGATTCACCAATTATTGACAAGATATGATAACAATAAGAGAGAGACTTTGTACTTGAATCATTTGGATTTCCTTATCATTCCAGTTTTCAATCCTGATGGCTATGAATATACATGGACCCATGATAGATTATGGCGTAAGAATCGTCAAGAAACACCAATAGCAGAGTGTAAGGGTATTGATATCGACCATTCTTTTGGTTATCACTGGTCTCATTCTGAAGATTTCCCATGTGCTGAGTCATACAGTGGCGAGAAAGAGTTCGAAGCAATTGAAGCCAATCTTTTAGACACATACATTAATGTTACCAAAGTCGATCATGAAATTTACGGGTTCTTGGATTTGCATTCATACACACAAAAGGTTCTTTATCCATATGCTTATTCGTGTGACGATTTCCCTCGTGATATTGAAAACTTATTGGAGTTATCTTATGGTTTGAGTAAAACCATCAGAATGAAGAAAGGTAAACATTATGAAGTCCAAGCTGCTTGTAAAGATCGTGGTACAGATATTATTCCAGGTCTGGGTGCCGGTTCTGCTTTGGATTACATGTACCATATCAGAGCTAGATGGGCTTTTCAATTTAAACTAAGAGATACCGGTACTCATGGTTTCTTGATCCCTGCCAGAAGTATCGTTCCTGTTGGTAAAGAAATCTACGCTGGTATCAAATATTTCTGCCAGTTTATCATCAATCCTGAGTTGTCTATGTTGTAATGCATATAAAAGTTTCAACGTGGAAATAATTTACAATATTTTGTAGGACTGCATTGGTTTAAATGTGACAGGCTACCTGATATAAGGGTTGTTAATACAATGTCAAATTATATCAGCAGTTATAAAAAAAGAACAAATATACAATTACTTTCCAGCCTAGCTTTTGGATAGCTTAATTTACAATTTTTCGGTTAATTCAGGAATGATTTCGAATAAATCACCAACTAAACCAACATCGGCAATGTTGAAAATAGGGGATTCTTCATCCTTATTGATAGCAACAATGACCTTGGAGTCCTTCATACCAGCTAAATGTTGGATAGCACCACTGATACCTAAAGCGATGTATAATTCTGGAGAAACGATCTTACCGGTTTGACCAATTTGTAAAGAGTTTTCAACGTAACCAGCGTCGACGGCAGCTCTGGTAGCACCAACAGCAGCGTTAACCTTAGCAGCTAATGGGTAAATCAAGTTATCGAAGTTTTCCTTGGATTTTAAGGCACGGCCACCAGAGATAATGATCTTAGAAGTGGTTAAATCTGGGGTCTTAGAAGAAGTCAAGTTTTCAGAGACAAACTTGATGTTTAATTTGTTTAATTCTGGTGTTTGCTGGGCTTGGACTTGGTAAGAGGAGTCAGATTCCAAAGCAACTGGGGTAAAGGAAGATGGTCTAACAGAAAGTAGAGTCTTGTCGTCTGTTGTTTCAACAGTCTGGATGACGTTACCTGCGTAGATTGGTTTCTTGAAGACCTTGTCAGATTCGATAGAAATGACATCAGAAATCGGTTGAACATCAAGTAACGCACCGACTCTTGGGAGAATGTTCTTACCAGTAGTATTAGAGCCAATAATGAAATGAGAAACATCTAACTTGGCATCACCGATCAAAGAGGAAAGGATTGGAGAGACGACTTCTGGAGCATTCTTTTCAAATTCTGGAGAAGAGAAAGTAATGATTTTGGAGAGACCGTCAACCTTGTTCAAAGCTTCAATGATACCTTCGTTGAAGGTCAAGGCAATGATTGGGTTACCTAATTGCTTAGCAGCGTTTAAAGCTGAGAGAGAAGCAGATGAGATTTGACCGTTGGAAGCTTCAATGAAAGCCAAAGTGGAACCAAATCTGAGAGAGCTGAAGGCAGAGTACTTGGAAGCGTTGCGGAGAATTTTAGAAGTTCTCAACATTGTGTAGAATATGCAAGATGTATGAAGAGGGAGAATTGAAGGTTATTTCAAGCACTAACATCTAAGAAGCAGAACTTCTCACTGGTTGAACATGAACTGGTTGAACGGTATCCAATTCTATGACTGTACTATCCAGCGCGACACGCAAGTGATCCTACACTGCCCGCCAGTGGTGGAAAAAAAACCCAAATCTTGCGACCTGCTCCGGCTAATCGGAAACAGACATCCGATAACTACTAAAAGGTTTTAAAAAATTAAAAATGAAGAAAATGGACGAGTCCGGAGTCGAACCGGAGACCTTCTGCATGCTAAGCAGACGCGCTACCAACTACGCCACACGCCCGTCTATTCTTCCACTATCTTCAGTAGTGGTTGAATCCCTTAACTAAACACTATTCAGATATTCTACATGACTTAATTTCAGAAATCATTTGATCAAGATGAAACTTAGGGGGGTATAATCAAAATGGGCCATTAATTCTTATTTCGGTAGGGGTTATAATTGATACAACTACAAAATTTGCTGTTCCTCAATTGCTCATAAAACAAATTAAGAGATACAACCAACAACCTATTTCAATTCTGATTATTTACAGAGTCGATCTTAAGTCTGATTATTGGATTGAATGAATTTTCTGGAATTATGAAATTTTTATATATGCAAAATTTATAGGAGAGCATTTTTTGAAGCATTAATATTTGATTATACGAGTAAAAAAAATCAAAAGAAAGAAATCCATGAATACCTATAGAATCAATCCATAAAACTTTGACAGACAGCTTAACTCATTGGTTACTACAGCAATTCTATAATTAATAATACAATCAACATTAAATTAATAAATATCAAATAGTCTATAGGATTCTCTTCAGACTAGCCCCAATTCCTTCAAAGCCTCTCTTAACTCCCCATCAACATAATTACCGACACCAGGCTCACCACCAAGACCCTTTCTTTTTCTAGTTTTCATAACGAAATCCCTAGCCATAGCACCAACACTGGCCGGTTTCAATTTTGGGATGATAATTTCACGATCTAATGGGTCTCCAGGGACATAACGCCAGTTCAAAAAAGTAGAGCTGACCAATGCATCACCTTGAGTGGACGTTCTCACGTCTGATTCAAACCCAACGGAGTCAATAACAGGAACAGTAGTTTTCAGATGATAAAGCTTCGTAGCTGGGAGAGGAGTGTCTTTGATAATAATACCACGACGTTTCTCTAACAACTTATCAATCAATTTCATGGTAGCCACAGGTGTCGTGATTTCAGAGACATAGTAAGGTTCCATTAGCTTAGGCGATGATGTTAATAAAGCGACATGACAAGCCTTACGGACCATTGGAATAATTTGACCAGCTGAACGAAGTAATGGATCTTCTGAAAGCTTCAATTCGATGATTTTAAACTTGGTTTCTCTGATTGGTTCGTTGGTCAATGGACCTTCTCTTGCTGCCCATTGGAACCCTTGGTTGATGATTTGTGTTAATGCTGAAAGCAATTCAACGTTTGTTTCTTCAGGGATTGTGTCATTTAGAAGAGCGTTAGTGCCGCTTAAACCAGGACCAAAAGAGATAACAGATCTAGAAGCCAAGGAGTCCCATTGGTATTCGGTTCTCAAAGATTTTGCCAATTGCCTTGAGCTGAAGTTTTCTACTGATAATTTACCTGACTCAATATCAACTGCCAATTGCTCTTCCATTGGTTCAGCAACGACGGTGATTTCATTTTCACCGTTTTGGGAAGCAATGGAAATCTTTGTGAAAGAAGGTTCACTAACAGACTCGGCAAACTTGGTGATTGGATCAGAAATCTTAATATCAATGTCTGTGTCGTAACGTAGATCGTGCAATAGAGAATCCAAGTAGAGTTCACCATTCCCAAAGATCACATGTTCGCCACTTTCTTCCACTTTGATCTCAACACCAGAGTATGTCTTGTTGACCTTTCTTAAGCCTTGGAGTAATTTTGGCAATTCAGAAGGAACACGAGGTTCAATAACAACTTTGAATACAGGTTTGCCAATGTAATCTAATGGTTTGAAGACTGCCAATTGATCTTCTTCTAAACTTTCTTCAACAGCGTAAATTGTCCCGGATTTGGAAATAGATTGGACGTCTCCCAGTAACACAACATTACCAGCATAAGCTTCTTGTAAAGTGATTGAATATCTGCCACAGCCTAATCTAATATCATTAACAGTCATAACGTCTTGGTCTTCATCGTCATCAACAGAATAACTCTCTCCAAGAACACGGATCCTGGTTCCTTTGGTTAATTTACCTGAGTAGATTCTCACCAAAGCTGTACTAGTGTCTACCATTTTGGCAATAGATGCAACCAAAGGACCTTCTGAGGATGCACTGTCTATCTGTGTTGCGATTTGTTCAGAGTTGCCTGTGAATAAATGAGATTTGGATGCTTGTTTGTCTGATGGGCAAGGCTGAGATTCGATCATATCAACAAACCCTGAAGAATCTCTGAATATCAACCTGATGACTGATCTAACTAAGATTTGTGGATCAGAGTTCAAGATACCATTGCTAACTGACAACTTGAAGCTGCTCCAAAGAACATCCTTCAATTGGTCGGCATCTCTCGCAAGCGTTGTTGTGATGATCTTGTACAATGGCTCCATGATGAAATGAATGAATGTTCGCACTTCGCCTTGTTTGCTGAACCTTTTTGTCTTTTGATTATAATAGATATCACCCCATAATCTCTTAGAAAAGGCTTCTGCAGTGTCTGTGTCACCGCCGATTTGTCCCAAGTATAGTTTACCAAACGATTTCAAAGTGAACAAGAACCCCAAATCAGCAGAGGCAAAAAGTACATTGTTCTTGATAGGTGAAAATCTCACACTCTCCTTGAATCTATAGGTTTCGTAGTGTGGGCTCTCTTTGACGTATAAGTTCACCTCATCAATGACATCACGGATTTTGTAGAACGAGTCAGCAGGCGGCAATCTCAACTCCAAGATCAATCTATCCACTTTATTCACAACAAGACAAAGAGAGAGTCCATTTTTCATAGCATTGTCAATGGCTTTCTGTGTGACCATGGTTAAACCTTCCACAATATCTAGAACAATAACAGAAATATCAGTGAGACGCTGGGCAACGGCAATCTCATCAAGGTGATCAATATGACCCGGTGTATCCAGGATATTACAAACCAGAGAGTTGCCCCTCAAATTGGGCAACAACAATGACATTTGTTTGGTCTTCAAAGTTAACCCACGTTCAATTTCCAATTTAGTGTTATCGGTGTATCTCAATCTCTTATGTTGTTGATTAGCCTTGATCGTAGAGGCTCGTAACTTAGGATGTGTTTCTAAAATCAAAGAGTCAAGAAGGGTGGTCTTCCCTGAGTTCAAACTACCAATAAAAGAGACATTTCGTGTCTTGGGTGGAATAGATAATAATTGTGTAAGGTATTGTTTGGAGTATGTGGTTTGAGGGAGTTTGCTTTCTTCGATTTGGAAAAACTTGTCCACTTTAGGCTTCACTAACGGTTCATTGATAGATTGAGTGTCATGCGTTTGTACCATAGTTTCCACTTCGGAGCCAAATGTTTGGGACATGGTGGAGTAGTGACGTTTATCCTCTTGAAGAATGACTTGGTTCTGTTGTTGTGCTTCTCCATCTTCTTCGTCATCTTCGTCGTCTGAATCTCTATCGGAGTATTCATTCACTGGTCTTTGAAATGAGTCTTCCGATGATGTAGAATCCGAATCAGAGTCATCTGGGTTTCCTATTAGGTTACCGAACCTGAAAAAAGTAGTTATGTTAGTAACTTGTCTCCAAATTGAAGATGTTCCTTCAAAATTCCCCCTGTCTGTCTGCACTGAAGGAATTGGAAAGTCTTGGTTTCTTTGACAAAACTTACTCATCATATATATCTTCATCCATTGTATTTCCAGTGTGATCTTATTGGATGTTAACAATTAAAAAACCAAATCCGCTATTAGATCAAAAAAGATCGAACATAAACTCAAATTTCTAGCACACGCTATCTGTCAAGTTCTGGAAAATCTTTGTTTTCGTTTGGCTAGCTTTGCGTGTTTAGCTTAGTAAGCAATTTCAGGGACAATCGAAATTTGGGACAAAATGAAATTCTAGTACCTGCTTGACAATTCGGACATTTTGAAATATCGGACAAAATATTGATCTTTTCCAAGCTGGTAACAAAACAAAACAAAGCAAAAAACAACAAACATAAATGAAATCAAAAAGAACGTAGATATTAGAAGGCAAAACAAGACATGCGATAGTGCGGTGCATTATGATAGTAAAATCAATTCAAATCAAGTACAAAAAATACAATGGGGGATTGTGGGTTAGGTGAGAAATTACATGTCTGGTAGTGTGGGACAGAATCGGTTAATAATTAGGGTGGATGTATTTCTTTGTCCGACCCTTTTCCAGCAAAAAATCCAAATAAGTTCTTAAGATTTTTTTTCTTTTTCGAGGACAAGGGCGGATCAAAGAGAGGATTTTTATAATTCATGGAAGGACATGCACAATTAATCTTTGCCCGTATGAGTCCCAATCTACCCTTGACCCCACTAGGATCTACGATACATGGAGCGCCTTCGAAACGGCTCTGGTCTGGGACTAGGACTAAAAAATTTACACAATTTTAGCTGGTCTATAACTCATCGAGCGAAAAAGGCTAAATGGCTGATAAAACTAATAACTATTTATTACCAGTGATTTATTAGCTAAGAAAACCGAATCGCACAGATTTAGATAAAGCAAAAACAAAACAAAACAAAATGAACTAACATTCTTAGAAGAAACAACGATGGAAACATTTTTGAAAATCATAAACCTCGTAATGTAATAGTTATTGGGTTTTTATAAACTAGGTTTCGAACTCTTGGTGCGGATTGTTATTTGGTATTGTTTTTGTCTTCCAAGGAAACTAACCCATTGTCATACATAGTTTGAAATACAAGAACAAAGAAGCAAAAAATAATTGCCCGACGTGGGGCTCGAACCCACAGCCTTGAGATTAATCTCACATAAGAGTCTCACGCGCTACCGATTGCGCCAGCCAGGCTCTTTGATGTACTTCACAAACGCTTTTGATTAGTGCCAGTGTCTTTGTATCAATCTTTTCTAATTCTGAAATAACTCAAACAATCAAAAGATTTAATCAATTCTTAATTCACTATTTGGCGAACACTTATTGACTTTGTGATGACCTTTTTTCATTTCGGAAATATTTGAGCAGAAAATTTAATTTAATTTAATTTAATTTCATTTCATCCAAGTAGATTAGTAGATAACTCTTAGTGTATTGTAATAAGAGAGCATCACATGATTAGGTAAGAGGGCATCATGTAATAAGAAAGCATCACATGAATAGGTAAGAGGGCATCACACGATTAGGTAAGAGAGCATCACATGATTAGGTAAGTGATTACCAATCAATCTTGTTCTAAGCTAGTCTACTCACAATAGCCTAAACCTATTACACTATTTCACTATTATGTATAAATAGAGCTTGTATCCTGTTCAGGATCCAATCTCCTCACTTCTATAGACCTTTTATATAGGAGCACCGACTAATCTTGACATTAAGGTTATCATTATCAACCAATTTAGGGTCTTACCAGACTCCTATCTATTACATGGAGGTCGTACAAAACGAATTATTTTCCAGAGTGATCACGTTCCTCTCTGCTCACTTCTTGCCTCCAGGGGGAGAAGTCACCCAATCCAAACCATATTTCCTTGATTTGGTTACCTATGCCAGTATTAAAGCTTGCAAGAACGTCTTAGCTGACGTGGTTGTTTTAAGTTGGTTAATTAGGCTGGTGAGCGTTATAATACCTTATTCCAAACAAAGAGTGAAAACCATGAAGATGATGGTAAAACACATCTATCCTATGAATAAGGTCTATCAACAAGATGTGGCTGTCCCAATCCAACAGTTATTTGTAACTGCTGTGAGTTTCATTATCGTGATATCATTGATAAAATGGGCGACGCAGAAGGAAGAAAAGCAGATCACCGCCGTGAATTCATCTGCGTCGGTCCAGATTAACATGGCAACCAACCAACCAATCATCTACTTGATTGAAGAGCGTTCAATCGATGTGTGGATCCTGAACAGGATACAAGCTCTATTTATACATAATAGTGAAATAGTGTAATAGGTTTAGGCTATTGTGCATAGAATAACCTAGAATAAGATAGATTAGTAATACCTTACCTAATCACGTGAGTACTCTCTTATTCTATATATATATATATATCCTTTTGACTTTCATCAATTATGAACACTGCTATTCAAAGTTCGTGGTACCTCAATAGATAGAACCTCCATCTTCATCGTTAGAGATATCTCTTTTTTTGTTTTTCTTGTTTCGATAATTTTTTTATCCAAAACAATGCAATTTCACAAGTAGTTCAGACTTCACAATAAATGCTTTAGCATCTTTATATTTCTTGTGTATTACGGTCTCAATCAAGGGACCCTAATACATGCAAACGAAGAGCAAAAAGATTCTCCGAGACGGGGAATCGAACCCCGGTCCACCATGCGACAAACGGAGATTCTAGCCACTAAACTATCTCGGAAGTTTGTTAAATGGATGAAGAACCAACCTAGTCACACGTAACCTGGTAATACAGACTTATGTTGGGGTCGATCAAAACAACCTATTCCAATCTTGATCAACTACAGGATCCATCTCAAAGTCTGATTATTGGATTGAATGAATTTCCTGGAATTATGGAATTTTTATACATGCAAATTTTATAGGAGAGCATTTTTTGAAGCATTAATAATTGATTATAGGAGGAACAAAAATACAGGAATTATTGAAACCCGTAATATTATTTCAGGTATTAATGATTTTATTTCTTGGGCTAATTCAGCTCCAGGAGATACTAGTAGAACATATAAAAATGGAAATTTTATTGGTATGATTTGGTTAGGTCCTATGATTTTAAATGAGGAAGCATCTGTTACTTTTATAGATAGATTTTTAGAAAATGTTCAGAACGAAGGTATTAGTGATACAAAGTTTTTAGAATATGTTGTAGATGGTGAACCAGCTAAAACTGTCGGTATTATTATTGATACATTAAATAGTCAAGATAGAGTATATAATTCAATTAAATTATGGTCTGAAGGTAAATCTTTGCCTGGTTATCATTTTATATGTAAACGTTTTTGGAAAGCTTTGTTTAAATTTATTGAATACACATTTATAACGATTAAAAAAAACATACAACACCGAAAAAGATAAAATTATTCTTAAAAATATGAACACACAAAATGTAACATTCACAACATCTTCAAAATCTTTGACCGAGATTGTGGTTTGGACAAACCAGAACTTTACCAGAGAGACTTTTTGAAAGATTAATTCAATGCTATCATCGTATTCAAGCAAATGAAGGAATGGAGATGATTTTAAAAAAGTAAATACCGATGAAGTTTCTAAAAATCATGAATCCAGTGTGATAAAGCTAATACATATGATTACATCGAATTTCAATTTAGGACTTAACAACGAACACACGGCAAGGTGTTACTAAGAAGAAGGAGCCTGCCGATGGCAAACCAGAATCGTAAACTTTGCGATTGGTCTTCAAGCCACGAGTAAAGAAAAAAAAATAAAATTCCATTCGAAGACAATCCAAGCATCGTCAATATAGTTACACTTTGATCAATTGGGACACTTTTATGTTATTAAGAACCACGAATTTAGAATTTCCAAGACCCTATAGTTAACGTCTTGAACCTAGACCATTCAACGATTGCATCACTCTGAGTAGAGTACGAAAAGCAACAGCTTATTTGCCGTTGGGTCGAAATAAATATCATATAAATTGCAGAAATAAATAAAATGGTCCCTTAAGCCATTTAAATAATAAATAATAAATAATAAATAATAAATAATAAATAATCAAAAGAAGACCTTAACTAAGCTTGTTTCACTTTTCTTTCTCGGGTTATGCGATGAAGCTTTAGTAGACTTTCTTTTCTAAGGATTCGTAATCTGGTAGTTTGAAGTTCCAATCTTCTTCACCATCTCTAGTAACATAGTACTTCTTCAAATCAATACCATGGAAGTCATGTCTAAAGAAACTGAACCATGGCAAGATAAAGTTACCCATTTGTGAATTCTTACCATTTCTCATAGACATTTCTTGCATCCATGGATCTAATCTAGGTGGGGCACCGAAAGGATGTAAACCTTTACTCAAATTGGACTTAACTTCAAAACGATCTTTGCGAACTTCTCTTTGATTTTCAGTGAAGCCAAGGAATCTCTTAGAAGAACGGTTATAAATGATAAAGAAACCACCAACAAAACCCAAAGTTGAAGAAACTCTAAGGAGAGATCCAGATGGACGGGTAAAGGATTTACCATTTACTGGATCAAGCCTTTCAAAAACAGTTAGAAGAGTTGGAAAGGCAGCAGTGCTGGCTATCAAAGTGGCATAGTCAGTTAATCTTAGATATCTAACTACTTTCATAAATTCAGGATCTGTATCGATCACCTTGTAAAACAAAGTTAGTCTCTATCAAAAACTTTAAACAAAAGTTGACAAAATTACTTCATATGGTGGTTGATTGCTCATTTTAATCAATACTAATTAAGCAACAAAAGTGTTAGTTGTCAATCATTGTTAAGTTGAAAGAAGGGGTGGATCTCCAATTATGGGGTAATCTCCAACAATTAGTGGTGCAATAAGTGCCAGTACTGAAAATTACACTAATTAACACAAACGTTCTGAATTTTACGCAAGCGCTTCAAATATTCACGATTTATGGGAGTAGCCGAGGCCTCCGAGTTCCTAAGGGCTCAAATCTCAAACCCCGGATCACCAAGCTAAAGCGCCCACGCCGCTACGACGAAGTTGGCAGAACTAGGCTTACCAACGGGATCTTATTGTCCTAAATTCATAAGAGCTCACGAAATATTTAAAGTACGAAGAGTTTAAAATCCGATCCTCTAACGCAAAAAAACAGAAACATACCCCTGACACAAAACCTCTAATACCAAAACATTGGTGACACTATCAAGTAAGATATTATCCCCAAACCAAGATCTAAGGAGACCACTTCCAATAACGAGCAGCCAAACGGTGCCGCGAAAGTTAAAGGAAAGATTGAAGTAAATTCGAAGACAATTCTTTGTACAGATCTACATTAAATGTAGCGAAGATCGTGAATTATATAAGATTCAAATTTCCGTTGTAAGTTTTCCTCAAGTGATGCACAATGGTTCGGCTTCGCTATGATTTACAAAGTGTTAATCTGTAAAAAAATGTGAAGTCGGTACAAGTTACTACGCAGAGAAGCCTAGACATGCTAAAGGTACATGGGCTTGCACCAATTGTAGACAAATCAACAACGCTCAAAACAACGTTTATTTCCTCTAAAACCGTCTAGAAACCTAAATACCATCGTTTTTGAATGACCACAAAGAGTAGGAAAAACTTATGAAAACATACGAGGATACCATCAAGATCACTGAACCGCTATTCAATTGACCTCTTAGTCAAAGATAATGATAACACCAAGGTCAGAGAATACACCAACAATCCTTTCCTACACAACGCCATAACCCTAATGCATCAACAAAACACGGTTCACTACGAAAATGCACAAACCGTTATCCGTAAAGTTCGGTGAAGATATTAATCATTGACATGGTAATCTGTATCACATAGATTTCGGTTGATGGAAAGCCCTTTTTTTATTATTCAGTGTTACACATTCCCTGTCTGGGAAACAAAAGATGAACCTTCAAAGATAACCCATAGATTGGCGATTTTACCAAAAAGGAAGTTTGGAACAGATACATCTTTCTTTCTATGACGATCTCAAGAAATTACGGTGTCAGATTCAAAAAATATTAGGCAAAAAAAGAAAAGGTGTTCCGTTTTAATTGTATTTACATATCTGGCCACAGCACACTGCAAACTGATATTCAATTCATGAAGGTCATTTCTGACGTTCTTGCAAACGATCAGAACAATCCAACTTCTCATTTACTTCCAGATTTCCAGACATTAATTTTAGGCAGCCTCTTAAAATCACTTGTTAAAGTATTTGTAAAAGTTGCCGAAGAAGGAATCATGTAAAAAAAGTTTTGAGTTTTGCAGAAAAGATATATGAAGATTTGAACAAATCAACGAATACACAGAAGTTTGGATAATTTTTAATTAATCATTAATATCAGACTGTTTTGGAGTTAGCTGGCCAATACCTAAAGCGGATTACAGCTTTTTACAAATTTTTAGTACTAAGCATCTACGATTGTTAAACTACGAATTAACTGTCGCTGAATGAATGGTGTATAAGTTTTGTCATTCAAGAAGTTGTCACAAACAGAACATAATTCTGGAAGATGCAAGAAACTAGATCTCTGGCAGTTGACTTTGTTTTTAAATTGTAACACTTTTATTAATTTGCTTAAAAATCAGAAGACAGTAGTTACTAATCAATTTTTTGTGACACAATATTTGTAATCTTGGATCCGACGCGTATTCAAATTGTTCCTCGGGCGCCTTGGCTGCGCTTGATGTTCAATTTGTGATGTTCCAGAAAGATTTCCACAGCAAATTATTTGTAAGCGCCTAACGGCGGACGCGAGCAGCCGAAAATTATAAAAAGTTGGACGAATCCACAAGCCCCAACATGAGGCTCCAACTCATGAATTTTATGCATTAATTCTAATTAATCACATATCAAACTATCATAATGGTCTCCCAAATCACCTCCGCTGAACAATTCAAAACCGTCATTGGTTCTTCCAAGTTAGTTGTCGTTGACTTCTTCGCCACCTGGTGTGGTCCATGTAAGATGATCGCTCCATTATTGGACCGTTTCGCTACTGAATACGCTGCAGGTGCTGAATTCTACAAGGTCGATGTTGATGAATTAGGTTCTGTTGCCCAAGAACAAGAAGTCTCTGCTATGCCAACCATCATCTTCTACAAGAACGGTCAAGTTGTTGACAAGGTCATTGGCGCCAACCCAAATGCTATCAAGCAAAAGATTGCCTCCAACTTATAAATTTTCTAACCTATTTCAGGGTGCCGCTTTTATGGTTTAGTGGTCATTTTATTCTAAAGTTTATGTCATATTTATTTAATTGTTTTAATGAATTAAAAATCTTTCCGTTACAAACCAAATGATAATTGTAGATACTACTTACCCATATAAGGGTGTCAAGACGGGTTTTGATTGCCGACCTGGGTTGGGCTGGCTCAAGGACCGGGTAACGCATGCGGGCAGAAACTTTTGCGTAATTTTGCAAGATTGACGAAAAATCAGAACATCAACTTTCTTCTGCAAGCACGTAAAGCCAACACCATAACACCAGATACCCAAAAGTAAACAAAGATTTCACTGCGCTAAGATCTAGTCCACAAACTCAAATTATGTCTGAACCTACATCCACTGCTGTAGCAGAAAATACGAGTGAATTCATCGAGCAACCTAGAGATGATAATGCCAACATTGATAGTGCTCTTTTAGGGTAAGTTCTTCTTTATTTACCTCCTTTTCAAAGAGAGAAACAGTTCAGCCGCTTAGATGGGCATGTCGAAAGATTTAGAATACTAACAGCTGTTGAATTTAGCCACGAACAAAATAAACAGCCTGCTCTCCTTTTCACAAATAACGAAAGTCAGCCAATTATTTTCTATGTTGCTGATACCGAATCTGACAAAGCTGAATTATCCGCTCTTGTGGTGCAATATGGTGGTTCTGTCACATCCAATCCAAACGAAGGGCTTTACATCTCTTCCTTTTCTGAACCTAACCGTGAAGTTTACAGTCCAGATTTTATCCTCGAATCAGTCGAACAGAAAACTTACCTAAATAAGGAAAAGTACATAGTTCCTTCTCATAGGGTTCCTTCTCCATATGAGAACCAATGCACAACAGCTCCAAGTGCCAACAAGAATAACAACCTCCAGCCTTTGGTCGACTACATGCAAGAGAGAACAGAAAACCTTGGTCCATATGCTGCCGCTCAAGAACAGCAGCAGCAGCAACAACAACAACAACAACAAGAACAGCAGCAACAACAAGAACAGCAACAACAACAGCAACAAGAACAGCAGCAACAACAGCAAGAAACAACAATTCCAGAAGAAGGTTTAGAGAACCAAATAGAGAAGACAGTTGCAGAACCTGTGAATGCTGCCGCCGTCACTCAAACATTCCCTGCCACTACCCGCCGTTCTAACTCATCAAATGCCGCCGCAAGTAAGAATGGCTTCACAGACGAAGAAGATGAATTCATTTTGGAATATGTCCGTAATAACCCATCTCGTCGTTCTACTCATAAGTTATTCCAGGAGATTGCCGAAAAGATGAACAAACATACTGGGAACTCCGTTCGTTACAGATACAGGGGTCTCTTATCCCAAAGATTGGGGTATGTCTATGTCTTCGACGATAATGGTGAATTGGTTAAAGATGAAAATGGCCAACCTAAGAGAACAACTGAATTACCAAGCACATTAAAGAAGAAATTCACAGCAGATGATGATTACACTCTATGCTGTGCTGTTAGAGCTTCTTTGAATGACAGAATGACACCTGAACAAAAGGCATCTGGTGAATCTTTACCTCTCGATCCACACAACATCGTATTACCTGGGAAGTTTTTTGATTACCTCTCGGAAGACCACAAAGACCATTCCAGAGCTGCTTGGAGAGATAGATTCAGAAAGTTTGCCATTCCATATGGTATCGATAAGTTTATTGCCTACTATGATGAATGCAAAGCTAAGGATGAAACCCCATCAGAGATTAAGAACTTTACAGGTAACAACTTGTTCAAAACTACTAAGAAGTTTCTCAATGGTGAATACGATCCAAATAGCACAGAAGATAACAGAGCTACAAAGAGACAAAGAAAATCAGCCAAGAGCCAAAATGACAAGCAATCCGATATCTTCATTAATTCCGAAACATATCCAGGTTATCCAAATCAAACAGCAGAGACAGCCGTTGTCAATGTACTCACTGCTACACAACAACAACAATTCTATCCACACCTTACCTTGCAACAAGCTGGGTTCCTTACCTCTGATCTTGTTTCAGAAAAGTTTTTACGATTCAATCCTATTCTCAGTGTTGTCGATAAGGTGAATGAAATTGTTTCTAGGGATTTCACAGCCACCGATGCCGATGAATTAGTTGAAACTTTTAGGAGAGAAGTTGGTATTGAACCAAAGTTTGCTGGTATGATCATTACTCAAGTATGTGGTGAATTGTTGTTCATTCCAACATATATCCAGAAGTTTTTAGAAACTGGTGAAAACCCGCCAAACAACACACAGGGTATCTGGACCAATGAACATGATCATATGTTGAAAGGTAACAAGCCTGAAGATTTGGAATTCTTGAGAAACTTACATGGTGAATATAGAATGGAAACCAGAAGATCTATTTTACATGATAGTAATCAGGATGGTGATTTATGAAGGAGTCTTATAGTATTTTTTATAAAGGTAGTTTATTAGGGTTTGGATTATATAGTTTGTGTTTGTTCCAATCTCTTTTTGTTTTATTAGTTATTAGTGCCAGTTTCTATAGCATTTATGACGTAACCCACATAGCATGGTAGCATTGATGTAAACTCATATCTCATTCTATCATAATCATTAAATACTATAAACCCATATGGAGACAAGCAAAAGAAATCTAAAGTGAAATCTAAAGTAGTATGCAATTGCAGAGCAGCGCGCATCTGCGGAGATTTAGAAGGACCTGCTTCCAGATCAATATTATTTCAATATTGGAAAGATTCAATCGCTTGAGCACTTGAATGCCTTAACGTCGGTAACGTTTCTTTGTTCATCCAGAGTTATTCTCAAATTTCTTAATAAACCCTTCAATTTAATGTTGTTAATCTTTCTGTGGTTTGGGATACCGACCTTAACAAAGTCAGCATAGTATAATTCGTACACTGCCAAGTATCTTTGAATGAAGTTAGAAATCTTTTCATCAGTCATACCTTCACCTTTAGTTTTGATCAAGGCATGTTCTTGTTCAATTCTCCATTGTTCAATCCATTTCAAGTCTTTGACATCAAAGACAATACCGTAATCGAATAATTCCCAAATCTTCACGTATTCATCTAGTAGGTGGTTGATTTCCAGAATGTCGTCCTTCTTGTATAACTTCAAATATTCTGATGATTCGATTTTGGATTCAATTTCATCATCGTTGTTTAATGGAACGAAACCGTTGAGCCAGCCTTCAACGATAATAATATCAGCAGCCTTTTCGCCAATATGGGTCCATGCTATTTCTTCAGCCCTATCACCTTCACCTCCGAACTTAGATTTGTCATAGGTTGGGAACTTGAAGTTGGTATCTTGGTTAATCAATCTTTGTAGCACATTGTATAGACTGTGAACATCATGTGTACCTGGTAAACCTCTTCCATGTAGCAAAACGTTATCAGAGTTCTTGTTTAATTTTACCTGATCAGAACGCTTGAGGTAAAAGTCATCTGTAGAAATGGTGATAGTCTTCAAGTGCGGGTATTTCAAAGATAGTTGGCTCTCTAGGCTGCTAGCTAACCATGTCTTGCCACAGCCTTGTGGACCAGAGACACCAAAGGTCAATGGGATCTTGTTGAATTCCCAGTTGTCAACAATTGGAGTGAGGAATTCCAAAGAGTGGGATAAAGAAGTAGTGTGTGTCATAGCGTATTTTGTTTGGGTATTTGTTATAAGTTGATATTGGTGATTCAAATAGAAGTATACTGGAAAGGATCAAGAGAATATTTACAGATTTGGTTTCGTTTAAATAGTTTTCTTTTAGCGCTAAGGCTTTCCACTTGCTGTCAAAATCCCGAGATATGGGGGCGGGTGGCGGTTAATTTGAGCTACTGGATGACCTCAAAGAACGCCCACGCGGTTTATCCGCATCAGCTATGTGTCTTTCGCATATGACCAAATTATTGACTAGTGCGAAATGACTATTGATGAAACAATACATACAACAAACTAACAACGAAATTATGGTCGTAAATGTTGAATTTTAGGTGCTAGGTAATATTAGTCACGGTAAACCCTAGTGAATCAAGCTAAAGGTTCGAATTTGAACAGGTGATATTATCTACTGATCCGAAGTTCTGAACCCCTTGAGCTGAATATCATAGATGTTGTTTATATGAATTCTATTATACACACTTTGCGGTATTCATCAAGAACCCACAGTTTCAAATTTGAGAAATAATTTACAAAGCTTTTAATTCCTTTAACTTGGCGATTAATTCATCGACGTTGTTAACTCTGACACCAGCTTGTCTTTGAGTTGGTTCTTCAAACTTTAAGACATTTAATCTTGGCTTGAGATCAATGTCTTTGAAGTCCTTTTCTAATGCCAATTTTTCCAAAGGCTTCTTCTTAGCCTTCATGATATTTGGTAGGGAAGCGAATCTTGGTTCGTTCAATCTTAAATCGGTCGTAATGATTAATGGTAACTTAGCTTCCAAAGTTTCTTCACCACCGTCACTCTCTCTAACAACAGTGAGAGATTCAACAGCATCGCCGGCGGTGTTAACAGTGACCTTGGCAGCGTTCGTAATTTGTGGCCAGTTCAATAAACCAGCTAACATTTGACCGGTGTGGTTAGAGTCATCATCAATAGCTTGTTTACCTAAGATAACCAAGTTGGATTGCTTGTCTTCAACAACCTTCTTTAAGATCTTAGCAACACTCAATGGCTCAATTTCCAATTCTTTAGCATCAATTAAAGTAGCAGTGTCTACACCCTTAGCAAGAGAGGCTCTTAAGATATCTTGAGACTTAGCTGGACCAATAGAGACAGCGTGAACATTGTTAACCAAAGACTTATGTGTTTCTTTGATTCTCACGGCTTCCTCAACGGCAATGTCACAGAATGGGTTAATACTGAACTTGACACCGGTCTTGTCGATGCCGGTACCGGTTTTGTTGATACGAGGCTTAATGGCAAAGTCAATGACTCTCTTGACTGGGACTAAGATGTTTAACTTGGTGCTCATCTTGAATGTGTGATATTTGGTGTGGAGGATGGGTACAGAGTGTTAGAGCAACGACACTTGACGTGGAGATGTACAGTCTTGGAGAACAAGCGTACACCTTATTTTCAGAGGTCGACAGCGCATCGGCGCGCGAAACTTGAAAAATGATTCACCAAATCATGTTATTTGTCAAATCCAAATTCACCCGAGAATTGATGACAGATAGACATCAAAGTTGTAGCTTTTGTTAGCTGGTTTGTTGTCAAATGAAGTGTGAATATGTCCTGTTTAAACCTGGGTTTGTGTTTTATTTGTTTTGAAATATTTTAATTGATTTCCTTAGCAATGTTGGACTTATAGTAATCTTTTGTGATTAACAGGTGTACTAGCATAGGGCTAACACGGAAACGTGCATCCGAAAAAAAAGCGAAGCGGGAAATTGTCTCCGGATTCCAAATTACACTTTACATATGCACAATCACAAGAACATTTTTATAACCTCAATATGTATGTACACTAGTTCACAATTCTCCCTTTTACAACACCAATTAACCCATTAAACAAAAGAATCTCCTCATCCCTCTTCAAATCTTTCAGATAAATCTGCCTTTCTTTAATCAAACCTTTTGTTAAGAGCATATGTCTCACTACACCACATAAGCAACCACTGGATAAAACAGGGGTATACCAGACTTGGTCACCCGTCTTTTCATCGATACCCTTGACTGCGATATTCGTGATAGAACCCTCAGTGATCTGATTAGCAGTATTGTAACAGAGTACTTCTTGAGGGATACCGTATGTATCGGGTGCTGGTAATACTCTATGCCTGGCCTTATTGTATTCATCGCGTTTAGAAGTCTTGAGAGATGTAAAAGCAGAGATATGAATTGGTACTGTATCAACGTAAACTGACCAGAATGGAGATGCATAGTTCGCCAATGAATTGAAACCATCCATCAAATTGAAACGCTGTGGAGTGTCTGTGACTATGATCTTGACTTCACCCCTCTTGGAAATGGTAACTTTTATACGATATGAGTTGGACTTGTTCAAAGGAGCGAGTGATTCGTTCAATTTTTTCAAGAATTGCGCTCTTGTGAGTCTGAAGTTCCATTTAAAGAATTGTAGACTGAAACAAATACGATGGTAATGCTCATCGAACAGAAAGAACAAACTGGAGTTATCAATCTCATTGTTCATATCATTTAGAATCTTCGTGAAAGTATCAAGATCTATGAGAAGTGGATCATACCTTATCGTGGATATGATTTCAAAGTCATAGTCTTCAAACTTGAAGAAATCTTTGATGTATGTTGATTGAAGGAAATTTACCACCCTGTCGTAGCCTTGTTGTTTGGATGGTTCAACTTTTTCACCCATGCTGCCTATCTAGTATAATGAACTTAGATTGATGATAGTGTTTAAACTTAAAGCTAACAAGAGACTGCACCATTGCAATATTTGCAAACACGCCGTTGGTCCAAGTACTCTCAAATAGCTAGAAGCATTATCTTACAAGCGCGCACAAGAATTTTAAGAATCTAGCGCGGAGCCTCAAATCGGATGAGAGCTATGTTAACAAAACCGCAGATTTGACTACCATCCGAAGAAACAATACCCGAATTAATGACCCTTTAAATTCATTGAAATGACGGATGTTTAATCATAATTGTCGAAATAAACCTATAATATGCTATGTAAACCAACCCATACGTCAGTTGACGGATGATCACGAGTAAGCCTCAAAAACTCATCAATCTAAATTCACACCAGTACAATCTTTGAAAATAGCACCAGAATAATCTTCAATCTTCAAAACTTCTAACATGTACTTCAAGTCCACTAGACCTTTGCCTCTTGGATTCCATGTGTGATACAACCCAACCAAGATCTTTATACCTAGCAAGGCGTTGACATTGGCCAGAGTTTTGTAATCGTTAAGAAAAGCATGTAGAGTCCAAACCAAGTTATATTCATTATTGATAATATCATCGTCATCATCGAGTCTATTGATTTTCAAAGCTTGATTCTTAATAAGATTCGTAGTTTTCATGACGTTGCTCAAGGCATTCTTGAAGAATTCTGGTGTCAGATTTTCCGATAGTGATGGGGCATATTGTGAGGACACTGTGACTGGTTGAAAGTATTTGGTTAATTGGATTAATAAACGCGAAGATTGGTGTCCCAAGTTATGCGATGTAAGCACTAGTTTCAGAAGTTGAATCTCAAATTCATTATTGAACTTATCAACCACCTCTGATGGTGTAGCAGTATTTGATGGAGCCGAGTTTGAAAAGGGATTATTTGGGTTTCTTATAAATAAACAGCGAAAGATGTTTGGATGAAACAATTGGATGCCCAAGGTTGAAGAAAGGTTAAAGTGTGAGCCAAGAAATGTAAGCTTCACATTGTACTTTGAAATTAACTCGGAGACTATCAAATCAAAATTCTTAGACCAAGGAAAACTTTCAATTTCTGACAGTTCTGTGAGTGTAGTATTGGCCACTGTTGATGAGCCGTTATTCGTCTTTTGAACAATAGAATCAGAGCCTGGTACAATGCTTTCAATACCGAATAGACCTATCTTTTTAACGTTATCCATTAAACCCCTTGATAGAAGAATTTGGAGTAGTTGACAGGCCAAAGGGAACGTTTGCTTGAAACCATTCACGAACAAAAAATCAATCTTTTTAAAATCAACCCTCCAATTAATCAACAATTTAAACAAATCTTCAATAACCGACTCTTTAATCTTTCCAACTTCCAAAGAGATACTTTCAACCTGGTACTCAATTTTTTCACCTTTCTCGTCCACTTTTTCGTTAAACACATCATTCATTGCCTCAACACAAGTATCACTCAATTGTTTGGCCGAGAAACTGCGTGGTTGTTTTGAATTGTTGTTACAAACGATTGATATCACTAAAATGTATTTTATCTCCGGCTTGTTGTCATTTTGTTTGATGTAGAGATGCTTTTCTGCCGAACTGAAGTTGTAGTATAGCTGGGCTCCAAGACGAACTTTTGTTCTTCTTGTTATTGTTCTATAGGTCGTTTCCAAGTCAGGAACTATCACCCCATCTTTACTTTCCAATGTAGACTGTGCTAAAGGAATAGTTTCAACTGGATACTTTGATAATTCAATAGGGGACGTTTCTGATTTCGTGCCTAATACTGATACCTCACCATTAAACTGATTGCTATTATAATGATTCTGATACCATGCCCAGCATGAATCATTAGCTGCAACCAGTTTCTTATACTCCTTTGTAGACTTCTTTAGTTCAATGGAAGTTACCAAATCCTGTGTGCCTCCTTCTTCTGATTCATCATCTAAGTCATTCGGTTGTGATTTGGTTCCAGGCCACATCCAGCTGAACCAAGATGTAGAGTTCTGAGGGGATATAGATGTTGATTGAGATCTTGTTGACAATTGGTCATTCTCGATATTCGAAGGCTGGAGTGAAACAGAGGGAAATTTGAATGTTTCTGTTGGAATATAAGTCAATGGATTCCAAAAATTACCCCACCTAGAAGTCTGGCTTGGGACATTTTGAATTTTGGGTACATGCCCCTCATTTTCATTAATTGATATCTGTTGTGTAATTGTAGTTGATTCTTGAGAGGCAGGTGCTATTTGCTCTTGATTATTCTGTGGCACTGGACACTCCAAGGGATCTATGGACGACAGTTTTCGGCTTCCATTTTCTGCAGACCCCTGTCTAGACTTCCAGTATCTCCAGCCATCAGAGAGCTTATGATCGCTATCTGAATTGATTCCATCAGGATTTGTCATTGTTTTGGGGCTTTTTATGTATGTCAGTTGAGTTTGGAAAACTCTCTTTTTTACTGTTATAATGGAGGTTTGAAATTTTGGGAGCTTGGAGCAATTTTTGTGAACTGAAAAATGAATCTAGAAATTAATGAGTGTTCCAATGTAATATTATGTGTGATTTCAACAGCTATATAAGCTGTATCTTGTCCAAATAGCGTGCCTGTTGTCTGATGTAGCGTGTTGTATTGCCTCCACTATTCATAATTCACAATCTGGCATAGAAATTCCAAGCGGATAAGCGATTTTGTGAGAACGTTTCGGACAGCTATTTCATTGGCTTCGTAGAGCGTAGTGAACGCCTTCACTAAATTCATATTCAAACAAATAACAAGACCCACAAATCTGCTATCAAAATCATTAAAGATGATTCGAGAGCAAATACCAGAGTGGAAAAAGGTTATAATAACCCGCCTCAAAGAAAGAGATCAAATAGAGAAAGCGGAGTCCTCACAAGTAGTAACATGTAAGTTCATTAGATTACCCTTGTCATGACATAGCATGTCGACACATGTTTGAACAGATACTAACAATCAATTAACAATAGTCCAGAATCTTTACCAGAAGTATAGAGACCTTGAATCCAAGTATACTGCCATACAAAACACTAATTTCAATCAAGAACTACTGAAGGTACAAGAAACCAATATTCAGCTTTCTGTCTCAAACATTGATTCTTCTAGAAAGCTAGAAGCCCTCCAGAACAAATATAACAATCTTCTAAAGACCCACAATGACACAGTGAAGCGTGTTGGCTTTTTAAACAGTGAAATATCAGCGCTATCAACAAAATTGAGTAAGAGAACAGAGGAGCATAGTGAAAGGGATAAATCCATTGAACTGATCAATGATGAAATGAACGCTCTAGATATACAGAATAATTTGCTGTTGGAGAGAGTTAAAGGTCTAGAGAAAGAAAACGAAGATCTTGTTAAAAGATGGTTGGCGAAAGTCAAAGCTGATGCTGAAAAGATGAACAATATGCTATGAGTCGTCTAAGGAGCAACTAATTACGCACAGAGCTGGTTTCTACGTAAATCCACAATTACAAAAGTCGAATTCATTTCCTGTCTTTTAATTTTTAAAATTGACCAAATAATTACTTTTCTTAGCTGTAGTCTACGATGGATGGCCTCATCAGTAATTATTATTTGAAATTCTATAGTAATAGACAGATTATACACCAAACTTCCAACAAATACCCGATTTGTTAACAAGGAACAGCTTAGTCCTTGATAACAACGCTATGAGCATATTCTCTAGACTTTTGTATCAACAGGGCATCAGCAAGAACTAAAGCAGACATAGCTTCGACAATTGGAATGGCTCTTGGAGTGACGTTTGGATCGTGACGACCTCTGGCGGCTAAGACACCCTTCTTACCGTCGTAAGTGGCGGTGGCTTGTTCTCTGGAGATAGTAGCAACAGACTTGAAAGCAACAGAGAAGTAGATGTTTTCACCATTGGTGATACCACCTTGGATACCACCAGAGTTGTTAGTCTTAGTTCTCAATCTACCAGATTCTTCATCGAAGTAGAATGGATCGTTGTGTTGAGAACCTGGAATTTCAACACCTTCAAAACCAGAACCAATTTCGAAACCTTTAGTGGCTGGAATGGATAACATTGCATGGGCTAATTGGGCTTCTAATTTGTCAAATACTGGTTCACCAAGACCAGTTGGGACGTTTCTGATAACACAGGTAACGACACCACCAATGGAATCCTTAGAATCACGGTGCTTTTCGACTTCCTTGACCATCAAGTCGGCAACAGAGGCATCTGGACAACGGATTGGACCAGTAGCATCGACTTGTTCTCTAGTAATCGTATCTAATAACTTGAGGAATTCAGGATCTTGGGCAGATCTGTTCATCTTAATGGAACCAACTTGGGAAACGAAAGCAACAATTTCAATGTTGGAAACCTTGGAAAGGAACTTCTCAGCAATGGCACCAGCGGCAACTCTACCAATTGTTTCTCTTGCAGAGGCTCTACCACCACCGGAGTTCGACTTGGAACCGTACTTTTCAATGTAGGTGAAATCGGCGTGGGAAGGTCTTGGATATAAATCGGTTTCAGAGTAATCGTTTGGTCTGTGATCCTCGTTGGCGACTAACATACCAATTGGAGTACCTAAGGTCTTACCGTTTTCAGTACCAGATTGGATGAAAACTCTGTCCTTTTCATTTCTTGGGGTGGATAACTTAGACTGGCCAGGTCTTCTTCTGGTTAATTGTGGTTGGATATCTTCTTCGGTTAACTTTAAACCTGGTGGAACACCATCAACGATGCACCCAACTGATCTACAGTGGGATTCACCGTAAGTAGTGACTTTGAAAAGAGTACCAAAAGAGGACATTATTGCTAGGGATATATGCTTTAGTATGCTATCTATTAGATAGTTCTTCCTCTAGCGCTGTTGTATTTGAGTCACTCATCGGGCGTTCCTGGTTTTTTATGCAACTTGCAATTCCGCGCCCATGTCGCTTCTGCTTAAAATTGTTTTTCTTCTTTCGTGTTTAGAAACAAATTTCAGAGATATTTTTCCAAGAATGAGCAAATTATTTAGAGATTTGGAGATTGAGAAGAAGAATAGACAGTTCTATAACTGTTGAGACCCAACTGAGATTAATTGAAGTGATGTTTCACCTAAAACTGACTAAGCAGCTTGAAAGTGGGGATCTCAACAAAAAAATGCAACGTTTTAACTTTGACTCATATGTACCTTCTAACCGCGAGTTTAGACATTTATAGATTGCCCAACTTTTAGGCACGTGACAAATAAGGCCATCTCACAAAAATTCGAAACTAAGGAAAGGACCCGGATACCTTGAAAAAACACTCTTAGGAAACAGCTCGTGTGTGTTCAGAATCAAAACACCTCGTACAAGTAGAATGTATGTTTTTTTGTACATAAAGCATCACAAATTCTCCATCATGACCAATACCAAGGACCTTCCAATTTGGACCTGTTTGATGATCAATCAAGAGTCTTATTCCATTTCACTATGCCACACTCAACCGACACCATCATAAGAAACTTACAGAGAATCCCAAGAGAAATTTTCTTTGAGATCATTCAGATCGGCTTCACCGAAACTCAGGTACTTGAAATGATCCAGTTTTTCCCTGGATCAAAGCAATTTAAGAGATTCCTCAAACATGGAACAGACAAAGTGGTTATTCTCTTCGCGCGCAAACGGAAATCCTTGCCTAATATATTCAAACACCGCCTAGAAAACCATACACAGTATGTTGTATACATTCCTGATGATTTAGATTTGGAGAATATTACTCTCCAAAACAGTGGTGACCATATTGCCGATATCCAAGACCAACTTCATACAATCTTACCAGATGTTATGCAGTCAATGGAAAGAGACTCTAATTGCACTCTAAACATCGACTTTGCTTTTGATATGGAAAACAGACACTGTTACAAAACATGCAGTATATATCCTTATATTTTTGACCAGTTGAAGGCTGTGGGCCACAGCTTGAATCTTTACAAAAATACCACAGAGGACCCAACTCTATTCACTAAATCAAAGAATGAGACGATTTCCATCATGAACTCCATCATAGGTATGCGCTCTTCAGTATTCTCCCTCAGAGATATCAACAACTCAAGATCAGTTTACTCGACAATCATATCTCCAACTATGATGTTGAAGGGGCAAAGGAGACAAGTGCGCTCAACGCTCCTTTTCCACGATGTTCCAAACAGTTTAAGACTAGATATTACGAGAGCTGACAGTAAATTATGTGGTGTCAATATCATCACCCCTATCCCTGAATCTCAACAAGGGACCTTACCAGGTGTCAGAGAGTTATTGAAGAAGAATAAAGGAGGCCCAGAAGATGTGATAACTGCTGACTCTGCTCTTCAAAAGGAGTTCCCTGATGGTACCATTGGCTTTTTAGATCAGATATTACACACAAGATTTTGTGATTATGAAGAATCACTATATCGTGGCGACTATTAATTTAAAAGAGCACAGAGGAAGAACTTTTTTGGACATCTTTATATGTATATGGACATCCTTTCTTCTCATTACTATCCATACACATATATCCCACGTCGAAACGGTGAAATAACTGGTTATGAAAATTGGTTCATGGCAGCACAGGTCGTTTACAGATTATTCAACGATATAAACTCTGTTATTGATGATAATAGATTCAACGAAGGCCCAAAGGATGATTATATATCGAAACAATACTGGGATTGGCTCAGTTATGGTCAAAATTTCTCGTGGTACAGAGAGATGTCAATTCGCTATTCAAAGGAAAAACGATGTTCCAAGGAAAATTTTTACTTCACACGATTACGTCCCCAATTCAGAGAGCTTTGTATCTTTGGGAATCATGAGCTTGATTTGGAACCTGAAACGACAGATCAAGTGGAACAACTCTTTTTCAAGCGTATCCTTTATCCAATGATAGACTTATATCATGAGTTTGAAGTGAAAGACGAGGACTATAACCCTACAAGAGCAGGCTAGCTGCAACACCAGGGAAACACAATTATTATCTTGTGTAAATTTCAATATATTATTTAGTGCTAGGCGCTGCTGGCTGTACGTTAAATGTCTATTTATTTATATATCGGAATGAAACCCCGCGTATAACCGCGGCCGGTTTTGTGTTTTATATATTATATGTTTTTGCGTCAATCATTTTCTGATAAAATTTGAACAGAGTCCTGAAATACAAAACGAAAAGAAAATGGTAGACTATAAAATCTCCGCAGGGTCCACATGTTAGCCTTACAAAAGAGAGAGAGAGAGAGAGAAAGAGAGAGTCGGACTCTACACGTTGATACAACCTTTAGACTACATACCGCTATTGCCTCATTGCTAATTCTTGAAAGCTAAAAAACACTAGTCTGCTAAGTCACTTATATCAACTAATTCAGAGGATTTCAACCATGTATATCCAATCTTACCGAAAGCAACAGCGCCGCTTTGAGCCAACTGGTGCAGCCTCGAAAGATAAGAGATTGATCCAGTCACATTGCATGATTGGCCCCATCAACGCCTCCACTGATGACGAATTTCTTTGCGACAAAGAAGGTCATATTTCATCCAATTATTCTTTTACAACCCGTACCAAGCAGAACTTGAACCCGAGAAGTTTGCAAGAAACAAAATGGATAAACAAGACCATAAAAAGATATGGTGCTTCTGTGTTTCAACCCGACCAACATTTGTTAGACGATCCATGAATTAATAAGGCAATGGTCAGTGTTTTCAATTATAATATCATCTGTTTCTATGATTTGTCCTGGTTCTTGTCTTGAGTTGAATATTTATGTTAGAAAAGAGCACTAACATGAATATTGGATTTGAATCTGGTGATCATTATCACGACCTGGATTTGATCATTCGAGCGATTGAATATTAGAAATTGAATACAGTCCTTCGTTTGGCTGATGGATAAAATACATGTTTCTTCGCAAGTTAATTCCGTCTGTAAAAGGTAGAGCTTTGTAGTTTTATTGAAAGTACCTGTTATTGAGAGGAGCGTGGATCTTTGTAGCAATCTTCAATATTGTATATGCAGTGTAAAGGGATTTTCTAAGAGTTTGATAGAATCACAAGGCTGTTATTTTCTTTAAGAATTCATAGATTTATAATCACTGGGAGTGAATCCTCAGAAATTCCAATGATGACGAATTGAATCATGGGTGGCGAAGGATTTAGGAAAGCATATGGAAATAAAAGTGCTGATTTTAAATCACACTATGGTACTCCATTGTTCCTCTTAACAATAACATTACAAATAGAATCGTTCAGGCTCAATGAGCTTTAGCCTGTTAAGGATAAGCATCTTAAAGAAATTGGAGGATGGACTTTTGATAGTTTAGAAAAGAGAGACGCGTTAAATGCCCTTGCGCGTCGTCGCGATGCGGGTCAAGAAAATTAACGAACTTTCATCTTTCATCGGATCTGAAAGAAATCTACAGATCTTGAAGCTCTTCAGTCATACCCTTTGATTGCAAACCACAGCAAGATCTGTTTGAAACACACTACTGCGAAAATGTCTTTACTTTTTAGTAACAAAAGAGTATGTCTAGACTCTCTCTGCTTTGGATGCAGTTGCATTATACTAACAACATAAAACAACAGATCAGAAGCAACTCCAATGAAGCTGATCTTAAAACTTCAGCAAAGAAGCAACAACATCAACCAACAACGCTAGGATTAGAAAAAATACCAGTAGCTGCACTCATACCAAATGGTCAGAATTTGAAATCCATTGAAATTTCTACAGATCAAATCATCGTTGGGCGGAGCCGAACCAGTAATGTTGTTCTTCCATTTGATGATATTTCCTCTAAGCACTGTCAATTAAATCCAATCTACAACGAAGTTCGTGAAAGATACTATGTCAATATTGTTGATTTGAGCACTAACGGAACGTTTGTGAATGGTATGAGAGTTACTTCCAAAAACTACTTGTTGAAGAATGGTGATACGGTTTCTTTGGCCAAGAGCTGTGCGTTTATCTTCAGATACAAGGAAACTGAGTCCGATAACAGAGGTAAACAAACCATCGATACAGACTTGATGAAGAGAAACTTCAATGATCACTTTATCATGGGTAAACAGTTAGGCTCAGGTCACTATGCCACTGTTAGTGATGCTACATCTAAAAGCACTGGGGAGAGATTTGCCGTTAAGGTCTTCAAGCCAACTAAAATGGATGATACCAAATCCATCAAACAATTGAATCAGGAAATGGCAGTTTTGAAAAGTATTAAACATGATAATATTGTTAAGCTTGTGGACGCATTTATTGAGCCAGTAAATAAGTTGTTCATTACAACATATTTGGTGCTAGAAAAGGTCAATTCTGGTGAATTGTTCACTAGAATTGTGGAAAAGGAGAGATTAAGGGAGGATGAAACAAAGGCAATTTTCAAACAGCTGTTGCAAGGGTTGAAATATCTACACGACAGGGATATTATTCACAGAGATATCAAACCGGAAAATATTTTGCTTGATATTACGTCCAAATCAGACCCAGACCAGATATCTTTAGGGCCATGGGATTCCAATGAACTTTCTGTCCAAGTTAAAATTGCTGATTTTGGTCTAGCTAAGTTCATCGGCGAAATGAAGTTCACAAATACGTTATGTGGTACTCCAGCTTATGTTGCTCCTGAAGTTTTAACTGTTCATGCTAGACAATATTCCAAGAACATTGACTTATGGTCCTCTGGTGTCTTACTCTACGTTTGTATGGCTGGGTTCCCGCCGTTTAGTGACGAACTTGGTCCTCCATCTATGAAAGAACAGATCATGAGCGCAAAATATGCATTTTACTCTCCTTACTTTGATCACATTGATGATTTAGCACTTGATTTAATATCCAGATTGTTAGTGAAGGACCCAGCTAAGAGATATGGCGTTGATAAGACTATAAACCATCCATGGTTTAGAGAAGTGAGGGTCGTTGAAGAAAGTGCTGTGGAAGTCATTGATGTATCGGTTTGCAGATCTCCTTTGAAAGGTGCTGCCCCAAGGACATACAGTATGATGTCCAAAATGGACCAATCTGCATAATATTTAGACATATAGGCTGATTGAGTTTTGATTATAGAAAACGATTAATAAAAACCATTATACCCATTATTTTCGAGGAGTACTTAATTGGGTTGAGCGGCGTTCTCACCATCTCATATGTTTAAAGATTTCATAGTTAAGCGCTCTTCTTTAACCACGCGTCAAGGATTTTTTGGAAATCTCCTGGGAAACTGGCGCGTTATTCAAGTTAAGCTCCTTGTTGTCTTTTTTTCAAAGGCATTAGATCTTATTCCCTTTCAACAATATGAATCAAACATTTATGTTCCTTCAAAGATCACTTAGAAGGCAATAGATGTTAAAATCAGAGAAATCATCTGATAAGTCCAACAAACAGAGCAACGCTTCTTCACGGTCAAGAACGCCACAGATTCCACGATCCTATCAGAGGAATGAAAGTGAGACGGATCACAGTGACTTAAGCTCTTCACCAAGGGCTTCTAAACAGTCATCACCACATCATGTACCTGTTGGTTCTAGAGATCAGAATACTATTAATGATATTGTTGGTTTAGACGAGGATCAAATCAACGACGAATTAGTTAAATGGGCAGGTAAATTGGAAATGGAATCAATTGATCTCAGAGAGAAGTACCAGACGCTCTCCTTAGATTTAGAAAAGAACACCAAGGCCTTAGAGGCTATGAAATCTGATTTGAAACAGACATTACAAGTACTTAATTATGATCAACAGAGAGCCCTAACGAAAGTCTCCGCTCCATTGCAAAGTATAGAGGCCTCGTTGCTGTCCCTAAGAGGAACTGATCCCACAAACAGCACAAGGGAAAACTATCCAAATCCTCAACCCACAAGGCCTAAATCCAACTACGGTCTTGGTGATATTCAAGACTTTGGTGATTTGAAACAAAAGATTGAGACTCTCGAGTCAACTATTTCTAATTTGGCTGACCAAATCAAGGACAGTCTAATTTCCAAAGTTGTCACCACAGAGCCGTCAAACTTCACTGGTTTCAGTTCAATGCAAAGAAAACTTGAGATTCTCATCGGAAAACTTGAAAATACTTTGAAGACTATCAACAGAGACTCAAATTTTCACAGTGGTATCGATGGTGTTATGCTCAATGGTACTTTGAACAAGATTGTTTCCAGGATGGACAGTTTGGGAAATTCATCCAATGGTATACAATATTTTCTTGATGATATTAAAACGATGCAGAAAAAGCTAAATTCGGACTTCAACAAATTCAGTAAAGAAGTCCGAACCAATTTCTATCAGTTCAACAGATCCGAGAAATCACCTCCTCCAATAATAAGAAGACCTCCAACTTCTGACCAAATAGAAGAATTGTATGACTCAAGCTCAGATCAAGAACCTTGGTTTGTTATTACGAGACATGGCGATAAAGGCAGGAAAAGACAAAAGCTAAAAGCACTCGATTCTGTTGATGAGGACTCTCATGAGGGCGGCAGTAATAATATTTTGATGAGTCCAGAGACTTCAATGACTACAAACAGCTCGTGTCTTGCAAGAGAAGGACCCATCAGGAAGTACAAGGAACACATAGACAAATCCAAATTAAGAGAATCTGGAATTAAGGCTTTGTCATATTCAAAAGAGCTTCCAGAAACTAAAGGCCCTCCAAAGCCTGAATACATACACAAAATATCACTTGAATACCTTGAATCCCACCCAAAGCGTGATGTTTTACAAAAGGTATACAGGTCTGAAATAGCAGTAGAATCTCCGGTGAAGGTTAGTTTCCACACCAAGCAAGTGACTCAAGGTTTTATTGACTTGTTCAATGCGGGAGAGGTTGATTTTGAAGATTTAACATTTGTGAAATCCTTAAAGATTGAAACATACAATTTGCTAAGAACAGTGGGTTTCGTTCGAATGGTTAATTCGGAGATCCACAAGAACAATTCAAACCACCCGGAAACTTCTATACCAAAGAAAACTGAAACGAAAACATCATCGATTACATCCCTTGCCATAGTAAAGAGCCGCACAACAACAAAACGAATGTTAATTAAAGACACTGATGAGGAAAGAGAAGTGTTGAGATCAAGCCCCAGGATTAGAGACCCAACAATTGACTATAATATACGCACGAATATGGAGGGAATCTCAGACGGAGAAGAGGTCAACTCATATAATATGAATATTGAAGACATCTGAGTTCACCATTTGCAGCTCGGTAGATACTTACAGGGAATTCGTTCCTGACTCTTAGTAGTATCATCCAGAATAAGTAGGATATATGCTTTTGAATTTAAACATGTGATAACTTCCATAGTAAAAGAATTGGGAAACAAGCTTCAAGATTCAACCCTTCAAACAGCGTAGTGTATTCTTTGTCTTCTAGCTTACCTTTGAAATTCTGATCAATATCACTGAACCCTTCACACGTGATCTTAGTGCGCGATTATCACCATCGAGCCATCCCGAGCGTTGAAGTATGAATGTCCTCGCCCCTATCTTCAAGAGACATACTCAGGTTAAAGCACCGCTGGTCCGGATTATTTTCTTGCTTAAGTTCAAGATAATTATTAGTTCGTGCACAAGAAATTGGTATGTGAAGCTAACTCGGGAGTCGGATCTGGCCCCTATAACATCTCTCCTGGATTCGTGAAACAATGTAAAATCTTCCCATTTGGCGGTTGGAAAGGATCTGTACAACATCAAATCGAAAGGTCAAGATCTCCAAAAGTACTTTGATCTGTCGCAGAGAGTGTAACACGTTTTCCTTTGAACAGTTACTGTAGAATGAAATCTTGTTTCCGGAGCGCAAAAGTTTAGAATATTCAAAAAGACTTGTTTCCGCCAGATCAGAAACCTTCAAATTTGTAGGGAAAATTAATTAAATTACTTGAGCTTAGTGCTCGATCAAAAAAAGCCCAAATCCAGTTTCCAAGAGGTAGGCTGAAATATTTGGGTTTTTAAATATAATAATGTTTAAAAGGTCTTTCAGTTGTTCAGAAATCAAACAATGTCTAACGGTCTAAGGGTACCTGCTTCGCCTGCTGTTTCGTAGCCTAATTTGTGGATCAGTGGAGGCTACTCTGCTCACGATCCACCTGAGGAAGAAGCGGGATGACGTAGTCGCAGGATCTGGACAAAGACGGAATTTAGCTGCAGCCTGACAAAATAGTTTATTTATAAAATAGAATAAGACGACAACCAGGAAAAACACATCGCATAACTTTTGACCACTGATTTTCTGTATCTCACCTAACACACAACGTTTATGAATTAGGTTTACTCTTTAAGCATTTAGTACAAGACTTTCAAGAAATCTTCTCAAAGTGACATCTCAAGCGTCCCGATAACTGACAGCAAGCGACCCGATCACATCGTTTTTTCTGATCCAACGTTTCCGAAAATTAGACGCCTAAGCCCAAGCGCGAGAGTTGCGACAGCAGGTAAAAATCCAAAGCTAAAACAACAGCCCACTTTCAATTCCAATTGAAATAACTCGAATACATTTGGAATACCAATATCAAGTTCTAACCACATTCATTTAATTCTCAAATACCACTGTATCAAATCCAGATCATGTTCACAGTACGTATGCTTGTTTGAAAGACCTTAAACCTTCGTGATACTAATATAAAGCATGGATCCCTTCCTGAGGGATTTATTTTGATTCAGAATTTGAAGAATCTGATAAGGAATAATAGGAATAAAGCTACGCCCACAACTGATATCAACAATGAAAACGTGACAGCTCAGAACGAAAGTAATCACGTAGCTGCTACTCATGAACATGAAAAGAGTGCTCAAAACGATGAAAACTCCACCGAAAAGTACACCGATGAGCCTCTGCCGGTTTACCCTGAGTTGACCAAACGGTACACCATTAATTGTCAGATTGGTGAAGGTGCCTTTTCCAAGGTTTACAAGGCCTATGATAATCACCTAAAGATTTTAGTTGCTGTCAAAGTTATTGACAAATCTATAATGAAGCCAAACCAGGTGGATTCCGTCTTGAAAGAGGTGGCCATTATGAGAAGATTAGACCATCCAAATATTGTTAAATTATACAATTTTATCAACACTCCAAAATATACCTTCTTGATGATCGAATACATCACTGGTGGTGAGCTATTCAACCAAATCGTGAAGTATACCTACTTCTCTGAAGAATTGTCAAGACATATCATCATTCAAGTCGTCAAGGCGGTGGACTATTTGCATTCAGAAGTTGGTGTTGTTCATAGAGATATCAAACCTGAGAACTTGTTATTCCAATATATTCCATTCCATCCACATCGAGAAGGTGAAAGAAATCAACTGAGACAGTCAGATGACTCCAAGAAGTTGGATGAAGGGGTGTTTGATAATGGTGCCGCTAATGTTGGTCAAATCAAATTGGCTGATTTTGGTTTATCTAAGGTCTTATGGGATTCCAATACTAAAACTCCATGTGGTACTGCCAGTTACACAGCCCCTGAAATTGTTAAGGATGAATCATACTCCAAGTCTGTAGACATGTGGGCTGTGGGTTGTGTTTTATATACTATGTTGTCCGGGTTCCCTCCATTCTATGATAATGATCCAAAAACTTTAACACTGAAAGTTTCTAAGGGTGAATATACTTTCTTGAGTCCTTGGTGGGATGAGATTTCTAAGGAAGCCAAGGACTTGGTCTCACATTTATTAACCGTTGATCCAATGAAGAGATACACACCAGATGATGTATTGAGTCATCCTTGGATTTTAAGAAATTCCGAACCAACCAACCCAGCGTTGGATGCCCCATTATACAAACCAAAGAACAACGAATCAATTCTCAAGTTCGAAGAAACCATTCCGATCTTGGCCAATGGTAATAATAAACACCACCAGTACTTTGGTAACTGTGCAAACGGTTCATCTTCACAGGAAGCCATGTTATCACCACGTGCAGAAGCTTTGAAATTTGCCTTTGATACTGGTATCTCTATTCAGAGAA
Source organism: Waltiozyma xylosica (assembly GCA_030581495.1). Classification (NCBI taxonomy): domain Eukaryota; kingdom Fungi; phylum Ascomycota; class Saccharomycetes; order Phaffomycetales; family Wickerhamomycetaceae; genus Waltiozyma; species Waltiozyma xylosica. The sequence goes on along the minus strand of JAKTTJ010000023.1, from coordinate 87,395 downwards.
CGGCTACCCCTCTGCGTCGTTTACTTGACAATGATGACTATTTCAACGAAAGTGATGATGAAAGTTCTAACGATGAGGAATCTTTGGGTTCCAGTGAAGAAGAAGATGACAGTAATGTACCAAATGAGTATCACTCCAACGATTCTGATGATGAAGAATCAGATGAAGAATTAGATTCCAAGAATTTCGTATACACAAATTCTCCAATCGTTAGAAAATTCCATGATAAAGCCCTCAAATTGACACCATATATCAAAAAGCTCCAGTCCAGTAAATCCTGCTGTGATTCAGATAAAGACCACATCACAACTGAGGCGACTCCAACTCATGTTCAGAAAACGGAGAAAACAGATCACTTAGAGTCAACTTTAACTTCCTCTTCAGCAACGTCCGAAAACTCAGATATTTCAGTGAAATCTAACAGTTCTGTTCTCTTCAAGCAGATGGACTCGTTCAAATTGAATATGGAGCAGAATACGTTGTTGAACAGAAGGAAGATGAGTGCAACTCAATTTTGATGAACATTTGGGGGTAAATCAGGGTATTAGGTATTATGGAAAAGAATAGGATATTGGCGTTGTGTTATAGATATATTGTAAAAAATATTAATGAACGTTCATGAATTATATTTAAGAAAAAATATATATTTCGTATGGTCTTTAGACTGTTGCTTGAAGAACTGTAGCACTTTGCAACTCACTAATATACTGGCGGACGCTCACCTCGATGGCCTTGCGTACTAAAATATTGTATTTGCGTTCTGTTTTATTTTTCGATTTAATGTAGGAGACGTCCAATCTAACCTCATCGTGTTGTATCAATATTAGTTAATATTATATCGGAACAAACTTTGGACTCATTTTCAAGTCTCGACAAATTTACAGAACAGTTTGTCCATGAAGTATAGTAAATTGAATATCTAACTTGTGAATGTCCGAATGTAAAGCCTAGACTCTGGGGCCATGGGCAGATCTGCGAAAATTGACCAAGACATGGATATTCTATTTATTTCTGTGCCCTGGATCCGATTCTCCAGACCCACTTTCGGCCGTAGATGTAGTTTGGGTCAGGGCCCAATGTGAGTCTTGTGATAAAATTGGTGGAGTGAAGCTGGCTTTACCGTGGAACGTTTGCAGATTGTGTGTGTGAGCACAGATTGAAATGTTCTAAATGGATAGTATTTTCTAAACAGATATACTTAAATTATACACTGATAAACTAGGATTCTCAATCCTATTTATAATTAACAGACTGATCATAAAACCCTAAGGATTAGTTTTTCATGGCTAAAGAAAAATAATAGAATTTCCTTATTTGTCTTCTTGAATGGAGTTAAGTTATTTAGGGCTTCATTCCCGGGCGCGGGTAATTTCAACATCTTGTACTAGCTCATGCATCGCGTAACATACACAGGACTAGGATGGAAAATATATTTTACAAATCGATTTGTCCAACTAAGGATAGTCTACTGGGTTCAAGGTGCAAATTGGAAAACACTCAAAAAGTTTTGTAGTGTCAGTTTTGCGAACAACAAATATTATCTTTACTGCTGCAGTCACGAACTTTTACCAAAGTGGCTTCAAAATTCAATGTGCAAAAATGGACGAGTCCGGAGTCGAACCGGAGACCTTCTGCATGCTAAGCAGACGCGCTACCAACTACGCCACACGCCCGTCAATTATTACTTCTGCATGCTTCAAAGTCTTACAACCAAGACTATTTCTGCACGTGACTCCAATAAGATGACCGATCTCTGCTTAAAGCCCTACAAGAACGTACAGATTTGTCTTGATAGAGGTGTCCAACCTATGAACCGATTTCGATTTAAAGCCAGGAAATAACATAAAATGCATAATATGTATTAAAAAGATTATGCATTAGTTAGTCTCTTATCTTCCTCATTGCCGTCTCTAAAGCAGCGATGGCAAAATCTTGAATATACAATATAATATAGCTGGAAATTAGCCAATTATGTGATGTTATCACATTGCAAAGACTATAAATTGTTAATTATTGATCATTTAGAATTGGTGGCGTATTATAGAGATCAGATACACCCGAAAGAAGTGTGTTATACATTCTTTCCATCCAATCCGAAATGCTAACGGGGATTCCATCAACTCTCTTAATAATCAAATCAAGATCCTTTAAGATTGATGGCAATTCATCAATGGTTTCCGGGAGGATAACTCGATCCAAAGCATCAAGAGCAGTTGATATTTCCTTTTCTAGTATTTCATTCATTCTTCTTCTGGGAATGAAAATTTTCCGATGTAGGTTGTTCTTATGATTATGGATGACGATTTCTGACTTATTGAGTCGACATAACAATAACCGTGGATCACTAATATCTTTGTAGATTCTACCAATACGTTGTTTTTCCCTTTTCCACACCATAGGAAATTCAATTAGGGGTAAATAACCATGAAATTTGCTTTCTTCATAAAAGTTCTGCAAGCACACTTTTGCGTTCAGAGTGAGAAGGTCTTCTGTGCCAAAAGCCTTACAGAATTCTTCAAAAGTGTGATAAAGCTTGTGTTTATGTTGGTTTACATTATTGCGATCGTCGAAGGCGTCTGATTTTTTCCTAAAATCACCCATTGTTATTATATCTTTCACCAAGAAGTTGGTTGATTCCACGAATTGAACGATAATGTCTGTACGAGGAGAATCATTGAAAAAGTCTTTAAGCTCATGAACAGCGGCTAGCATAAGGTGAAAAAAATAAAGAACTTCAAACGGTGATGCGTCCATCAAATTTTCCATTATCATACTGGGTGCGTCGGATTCAACTCTCTGAACTTTGCTAGGAAACCTGGAAAATAACCAGGTTGTCTGTGAAGCAGATCGATAGATACTAGATATTTTAATAAACCCTCGGGATCAGTCGATTCCTTGAAAGCTATTCTTGTGCAAGGTTTTAAAATATCATTCAACCAAATCTCTGTGAAGTTAAACTTTTGAATAAGACATGATTTGTCGCCACGACCTGGAAACAACAGCTTTTTCATTGAAGAGTCAATGATTGAATCCTTTAGCTGGAGTGAATCTTTTGTGTTTTGGTTTCCAGAAAGACCCATGCTAACTAACCTAGCATGAACACAAGATCCATACTCCATTGAGTTTTTATCCATATGGAATCCATAAAAGGAAAACTGATCGATCTCGTCATAAACAATTCTCAAAATATCACCAAGGTCAGGGATTATACCATCATTAAATGAACATTTAGGAACAATCATTAAACGAATGGAGCTTGAACCTGTCTCCGAATCAATGAAAGTAAACCCATAGAAATTCAAAGAGAAACAGTAGAAGAGTTTGTTGTGGGGGCCTACCTAAATTTCATCACAAGTAATCACAGCACGGAACGTTGGTGCTGTGAAGTATCTCGGAGGAGAATACTTGTAATCCGGATTGAAATCTCTTGGGCGAGAAATTATTTTGTTGTCTAACGCCTCGACAAATCCAAGATAAGACATCCCGGTACCTTGGTCCATCGGTTCATGTATTAGTAATTTTTGAAGTCTGCTATACACTTCAACATCACTCAAAAGTGACATTAATGATGGCTTGAAGCTGTTGTAAATGTAATACTCTGCGTCCTCACCTGGAACATTGGTGGTTCTGCAATAGTTACAGGTCCAAGTTCCTAGATTTTTCGAAAAGTACCTAGCATTGTAACTTGTCCCATAATGGCAATCTTTACACAAGTATATCTTGGTACACAATTCCATATTTTCATATCTGGAGTATATTCTTTGAAATGCATTATCTACCCAATGATGATCATTTGATTGCTGGAGTTCACCATTGTACTGAAGATCAGAAGAAAGAGAATTAATCATGAGTTTTACTATCTCCACATCCCTAGCCTTCAAGATTTCATTGAGTTCATGATAATTTGATAGACTACCATCTTGAAGCTTGAGAGCTTCAACAAGTTCAACTAACTCTTGGCAATCATTCGATAGACTCAGCCAATAATTTTGCATCTGTTTTTTGATGTAAGATAGATCAATGGCACCTTCGCAGGGTGGACAAAAACGGTAATTAACGAATGGCTTTATAGTTTCAGGTTTAGTTCCAGAGTTGATAAAATCTAGAATTTCATCAGGTAGTCTTACACATAAGCCATCCGTACCCATTACTGAATCAGGATGTAGATATTCCATCAAAGAATTATAGAGGTTGTACTCAAATGATCCCATCTCTGAGGAATTATCAGCCATGGCTGTTTTCTATCCCTTAGGGAAATTGGACAAAAATAGCAAATAATAGCTGATGATAACAACAAATAGATGAATGTGCTAAACGTATGACAGCCAAAACAATCAATAGAGCAGGATATGTAAATTATTGGAAAGGAGCTCTGAGTTAGCCGTGGTTTTTTGAAGTTGATGCAGTCTTGTGATTGAATAAGAACACCAATCGTTGATAGCCAGCAAAAAAAGTAAAAAAATCAGAATTCTGACACTTGTAAGATGTGCAGCGATTGAATATGGATTATTTGGAGCTTATAGTGTAAAGTAGCTTGAATATTTCGTGTGTGTGAATAGGAAGTTGCAGCACATATTGTTTGACAAGGTCGGAATACTCTCACAAAGCCACTTTATATGGTGCCTTTGAGACACTTCATGCTTCATGATTGATTTCTAAATTGATGAAACATAGGTGAACATGAAATTGGGCTGTTATTTGCTCTTTGTATGACTATGGCTGACTTGTTGCCAAATAATTCGCCACAAAAGCAAACCGATCAAATATCCCAAGTGCGTCTTTGGTTCACCTAATGGCAGAAGGCACCCATAAAGATTTCCGCACTTCTAAAATTAATGGATTCAAGACGTAGATCATAGATCTCAAACACTAATTTTGCTTGTTTACGCTATAGCCTAAATATTAGGAACAGAAATTCGGATTTTACAATTCTCTATCTTTTCTTTTGATTTTTCTTATTGTAAACACATTCACAACAGTACATAAAAAGCATCATCCTTCTATAAGACCATCAATTAACTTCTCTTCATTACGGGCATGGTCAGCCAATAGCAATTCTAGTTTCTCAAGAAATGATTCTTTGGGATCTCGAAATGTAGTAGTGTTGTCAGATAAGAGCCGGAAAAACCTGTAAAAAATACTCATATAATTGTGAAGCACAACATCTGTTTTGTTGAATGTATTGATGATATTTCTTGCCCTTTTTAAGTGAAGCCTCTCTGATATTATTCGGTATTCCATGGAAGAAAGTCTGAATTCACATAGTTCGTTAATTCTACCGTATCTTTCCAAACAGAAGGGAATGGAAACAAGAACACTGGCACCAGAAGCATTTGGTATCCTATAGGTTGTGCAAAGTTTGAAATAGTCATGCAAAAGCTTCCCGATTTGATCTTTGATCCTTTGAATGGATGCCTTATATGGCTCGCCAATTGAAATCATTTCAAGGAAGGTCAACATATCATTGAAGTAACTTCTAATCTGGGGACAGATTGAATTCCAAAGAGCGCGATTCCTAGATCCTCTTTTCATTAGTTTCAAAAACACTTCACATACTTGGTGACTATCCCATAAACTTGAATCCTCTGCTAAGGGCTCAGTAAACTCCCCAAATCCTGAATCTCCCAACCCAGATATTTGAGAACCTATTATGGACGTCCATGCTTTTGACAAAGCGGGGTCTCTCTTAATATTTCCAATACTCAATCTGATAAATGGTTTCAAAAGGGTTGTAAACACTAAGGAGATGTATGGGCGGAGCAGGAGCTTCCCATCCGAGGGCCTATTGAACAACTGTGGATCTGAGACATTATCGAAAATGATGTCAAGTATCTCTGTTTCAGCAATAACGTTCAGTAAATAAAACTTAAAATGAGATGTACCATCTTTATTTGCGACATTGATCCCCTCGTAAGCTAGGTGATTGATGTCATCAGTCAATACGGAAAGCAATTCATCTAATGGAAACTTTCTTTGTCCGTTTCTTATTTTCGGAACCATCATCAGTCTATGAGACGTCTGCTTTGCAAATTTGGTGTTTATGAACGTTATATTGAACAAGTATAAGGCCTTATTCTCGCCTATTTTGATTTCTTTGCACGATAGCCCAATGAATACCACAGAGAAGTCCCCATATTTTTCAGTCGGAGAAACCTTTAGAGGAGTGTTGAACAACTTGCACTTGAGATTTTGCTCTAATGTATCTTGATAGAAAGTTGATTTTTCAAAACAAGCATTGAATGCAACGTTCTTCTCTTCGGTTGACCCTTCATCACCATCAGCTGTATCGAAGTTGGTACTATCACTTGTCAGAGATCGAGCTTTGAAATTAATATCGGCAAGAAATGATTGAGAGAGAAAACTAGATCCGATCTTGTTGTATAAATAATACTGGTTATACTTCAGTTCATTCTTATATCGACAGTAATTGCAAGTCCAAACTCCGTTGATTCTATCAATGTCAGTGGCACAGTAGCTTGTACCAGCCTCACAATCCTCACAAATGAAGACCCTTATAACCATCCCATAGCTTTCCTCTTCTTGAACGAGACTATTGATAGCGGAGTCTAGATATCGATTGTTATGGGTTTTTTCAGAGAATCCGAAGATCTTTGGAGCCAAAGGATCTGTAAAATGGTTCAGAATACGATAGAAGTTGGGTGGGAATTCGGGCCAAGAACGAAACCATTTGTAATCATTTTGCGAATTTGACATGAACGGTGTTTTAGGCTTCATATAGGTTTCTTTGACTTTCGTTCGTTCTATCCTATCGAGCAGCTCGTTACATTTGTCATGATTGACGTAACCGTTTCTGAACTTTAGGACCTCAATAAAAAACAGTAAATCATCAGGTTGGTTCAAGATCTCAGTAAATCTAAAGATGAGAGATCGATTGAATTCATTGGGTCCATTGATTATTTTGTCTGGATCATGGACTTCGGCATCTTGATAATTGACTATGTGAATGGGCAGGGTCTGATTAATTTCAGTTTCAAACACTTCTCTTTTAGACTTTTTGCTTTTCTTAGACGAAATGAAATGGGCACTAATTGGTGGCTCTGATGATTGTGCAAATTTTGGAGGCGTCATGTCATCAAAAAAGAGCCAATAACTTAAGAGGTTAGTTGAAGCAAAGTAGAGTGATTCCTGAGGCAAATTGAAAGAATTGTTCAACTTTAATTTGTAGTTCTACATAGGTCCATTCATAAATCTTGATAATCAAACTACCGTAAGATCATGCTAGAACTCTGGGCACCAATGGTTGCATGGAGGCAGACTGAGGATCAGCGGTAGTTGTGTCAGTCAGAGTAAAGTGTGAGAATCAGGTGCAGAATAATTGGTACACAAAGATGTGGAAATTTTGTTGTTTTTGTTTTTGTTTTTGTAAGTGTTACAAATTTCCTGTCACCAAGACAACCGATACGAAAGGTGTGCTGCCCAGTACCAAAACAACAACATATGAGCAAAAAAAAAGAATTTTTAGGTCAACCTGGACCCATCGGCCCTTACACAATAGAAAATAATTTACTCTATCCATAATATAATAACTGATATTGTCTCGTTATATTCTTGAAAATGTCAGATCACTTCGAAGTCTACAAATCTGCAGTTCACTCTGCCATTGTTAACCACAAGGACGTTTCAGCCAGCGATGCATCTGCCGCTATCAACTTTAACGAAGCTATTGTTCAACAAACTAAGAAACACTTAAATGACAGATATGATTTATTCTGTTTAGATCAAATGTTAAAAGTGAGAAACGGTGAAGTTTTATACTCTGAAGTCAATGAAGATTTTGAAGATTTCTCCAAGGAATTCCAAGAAGCCAACAATGCTAAGCTTCAAACTAGTTTCATTAACAACGATTCCACTGAATACTCTTGGATTGCACCAAAGGCGTCTTCTGAAAACTTAGCTGAATTCGACGCTAAGGATAGCTCCAAGTTTTTCGAAACTGCCGTTAACCAATTAGTCAAGGAAGAAGAAGCCTACGGTATGGCTACTAAAGTTTTTATCTGTCAAGAATGTCAAACTGGTACTTCATACGCTGCTGAAAAATTGAACAAAGACGCTGGTTCCTGGACTTGTAACAATTGTTCTAGTGAAAACGATATCACCAAAAACCAATTCTATATTTACAATAAGCCAGATGTTTCTATCATTTCCTTATTAAGTATTAACGAAGCTCGTGAAAGTATCTTAAACGCTTACCAAGATATTAAAGAATACGCTGAACCAAAGAAATGCAAGTTTGACGTCGATAATGAATTTTTAGCCGGTGATGATGGTGAAATCCGTGATATTGGTACTGCTCCTTTCTTCCAAAACATTAAGACTCTCAAGATCAACGGTACTGACGAAACCTTCTACTCTCAAACTACCATTAATGTTAACATCGGTTGTTCTGAAGTCAAGTTAAACGATTCCACTTCCTTTTACTGTTTCTGGTTGCAATTTGTTGATTGGGAATTCATCAGTGAATTAGAAAACTTCATTCACAGACTAATGTTCATTCCAAAGACCACAGATATCAAGCTAGACGAATTATTGGCCGTTTTGACCGACGATTTAAGCAGATTAGTCTCTGAAGGTATCCACTTCGATAAAGAAGGTGAAGAACAATTATTAAAGTTCAACATCTTAAATTTGAATGCTACAAAGGCCGTCATTAATGATTTAAAGTCTAGAGCTGAACTATCTACTTTAGCCAAGCTCACCAACGTCAATGGTGTCATCATTCCAAACTTCACTGAAATTTTGATCAACAACGCCACCAAATCTCTTTTAAAGAACTTACTGGAATCTATCTCCGAAGAACAATACAATAAATTGAAGCAAGAAGTTGATTTAAAGATTGATGAAGAGGACCCAGAACCAGAATTACCAGAAGAAGTTGAAGATGATGAAGCTGAAGATGAAGAAGTCCAAGAGGATGATGACGATTCTGACTTTGAAGATGTTGATGAAGCTGAAGAAGAAGAACACGACGACGATGATCCTCTTACCGGTGAAGATCTTCAAAACTTCAAGGATACCCAACAAGATCTTACGTTGAACAAATACCACACCGTCTTATTGTTGTTCCCAGAAATTTTAGAATTGATTGAATCCATACCAGAAGAATACATCACCTTATTTGGTCTTTTGAGATCTATTTCCTTCTGTTCCACTGGCTCCGAAGTGGCCATTGAAGACTTGAAACAATTATATGCTGAATGTAAGGAATTTGTTGCAGGTTTCGAAAAGTTAGCTTGTGCCGAAGAAGTCGCGGAAGTTCAACCATTGACACAAATTGCCAGATACTTCCATTACTTTGGTCCATTAGAAAGGTTCTCAAAGTCTCAATTAATGCCAAATGAACTTGGACGTATTGTTGAATCTTACAAGACCGAAGAAAACATTAACATCGTCAACTCCTTAGGTAAGGCCGATGTCGTCTTGAACAACTACTTCAACGTTTATGAAAGAGTCTTTCAAACTGGTGATTCTTGTGTAGATGAAGACTTATTATCCACTAGATTCGAGGCTATTATCATAGGTGGTTTACACGATCATGGTCACTCTCACTCTCATTCCCATGAACATGGCCATACTCATGGTGGTGAAGCATGTGGTGGTCATTCTCATTAGGTAATTATATGTTCTGCTCCATACACCCAAAATATAATCAATTTATATGGAATTTTCTAAAAGAAATCTATGGTTAAATCTTGTTAATTTAAGTCCCAAGAATATTCTTTTCTGGCTTATCCACGTTTCGGACTTTTAACTTTAAACGGTTTTGTCCAATCAGGAAGCGATCGATCGATCGATTGATCCAGCTGACCAATGTCTCGTTCTTCATAATCTTCTCGACAATTCGAGTAATTATTCCTTTGAATGGTATTGCCTTATATAAAAAATATTCTTGAAAAGCTACTTGCCTTAGGATATTGAAGTGGAAGTTCCGAACCCTGATCAGATCTACATGTGATCCTACGCGCTTAGGACTTATCTGAAATTCTTATCCTCTATCAATATATGGTGTTTAGGTGGTGCAAAAATAAAACCGATAATACCCGAAGGCAATCTGAAGAATTAAAATTCGCGATGCGCGATCTGAGCCTTGTAATGTTTGGGTGTAGGCTGTGACTGTCCCTTCAAAACAATTTTATGATCACGTGTCAAATTATCCGGACTTACAGGAACCGCTTAGTCAGCCTTGCATAACCCAAACTTTTCAGCCGAAGTGAAAAAAACGACGAAAATTTTGATGACTGAAAGTATACATGCTGTTGAAAAGATGAACTCTTTCCCCTTCCTTCAAGGAATAGTCTGCATTCTGCTTAAAAGTGATTATTTTCTAAAGTCAAGATGAAATACTTAGCTGCTTACTTATTATTACAACAAGGTGGTGTTGAAGCTCCTTCCGCTGAACAAATCTCTCAAGTTTTAACCTCTGTCGGTGTTGAAGCTGAAGAATCCAAGATTGCCGCTTTATTATCTTCTTTAGAAGGTAAGGCCATCGCTGATGTTATCGCTGAAGGTAACACCAAATTAGCTTCCGTCCCAACTGGTGGTGCTGCTCCAGCTGCTGGTGCCGCTGCTGCTTCTGGTTCCGCTGAAGCTGCTGCTGAAGAAGTCGTTGAAGAAGCTAAGGAGGAATCCGATGACGACATGGGTTTCGGTTTATTCGATTAAATTCATTGCTATAAAACTGGTTTTGTGTCTTACAAGAAATATTTACTACTTTTAATTAATGCATGAAAGGATTATGATTTAATTATCATGGTTGCTTTTCGAAGAAAATCTAAAAAAAGTATGAGTAGATCTAGGTTGAAGTCAGTCTATTGTAGTAACAGTAACTCATCTAGCTCTTCTTGTCTAAGTCTCAAATATTGTATTATCAGTTTCTTCTTCTCTGGATCATTGTTGATGTCTATGAGTAATTTATTCAGCAAGGCCTTCAACTTGGTTACTTCAGCATTGACTTCGGAAGTACTAGCGGACTTTAACGGAATGTTTTTCGATAAATTGTATGTGAACGAACCATCACCTATCAACTTGTCATTCAAAAGTTCATTTGTATTAATGATTGATCTTGTTTCTTCTTCTAATTTGGTTAATCTGGCGAGTTTGACCTTCAAATCAGATGTTAGCTCATTGTACCTTGCAATATCATCCCCATCTTTATCATTCTCATCTGTGTTGATAACTGGCATTTCAGATATCTTTTCTTGAAGATCGTCTAATACGTAGTTGTTGATATGAAGATCAATAAACTGCAATTGTAAAGCTGCTAACGACTTGACAGTATTGACACGTTTCTTCCTATTGGTTTCTCTCAAGGTCTTAAGTTGATCGAACAGTTGACCTAGGGATTGTTTTGAGTAATAATCATGCACACTTCTTCGAAGTTTGTTGTTGGTGGCTTCCAAGATGCGAGGTATATCCTCCAGTTTAAGTTTTCTGAGTGATGTTTTCTTATTTACACTCGAACCGCCGTTGGCGGATCTTATATGATCTACTATCTCCTTCGTTAAGTGCAACGGGGTTCTTAGCACTTCAATTTGTTGTTCAATGAGTTGTTTGAGTCGTTTGAAGTCCTTGGAGTTATCTGACCTCATTGGTTTCTGTGAATTCTAAAATTTAATATGGGTGTTCTTTTCGCTAGTTGATAAAGAAAAAAACAATCATGGCTATCGGGCACTTAGAGGTGGGATATTTATGTACATAACGCGTAAATTCTAATTAGATCTCCGATGGCTGATCGCCGCGGAAACTTTAACCCCATGATATTATTTGTTTCAAAGTTCCAGAATGCCTATACCAATGAAGCGAATTAGGTTTGGTACAAGTCGCTGATTCCCTGCTACAAAAGTCTCTCTTTTGTGTAGTAATTCATAATTAATTTGAAAAATTAAGAGAAAAATATAAATAGGCAATGAAACCTTTGGAACGTAAACCCAATATCATAGTTGCCACTAAAATGATGATCCAATTAAACCTACACAATTCTATTATAAGATCCTATGACCAAGAAGAATACCCACCGTTGGGGGTACCCATCATTTGTTGGTGCAATCCCAAAGAGTTTAACACTGGTTGTTGGAAATGTTGGCTGGCTTGGTAACCTTGTGCCATTTGTTGTTGATGTGGATGAGAATGTTGAAGCTGTGATTGTGCTTGTGGCAGTGGCAGTGGCAGTGGCAGTGGTTGGGGTTGGGGTTGGGGTTGTACTTGTGGCAGTGGCAATGGCTGATGTAAATGTTGTTGCAGTTGTTGGTTATTCGGAAAATTAATGCCAGCTCGTGGGAGTGAATGATTGGAGAAAGCAGTTCTTGGCTTTTGTATTACAGTCGGCTGGTCATTCCTACTGTTGTGAAGTAGTTCAAGAATCAACTTCAAAATGTACAAGTTGTGCTTTGTATTAACCTTAACGGAAACCAAGTAGCTGATCATTTGCAAGCCGTTCTCGTTCATTAAAATTCTTAATATCTTCAAATTGATGAAATTGACCACTAACAGGGAGGATGAACTAGTAACAATGTAACCAGATTCAACAGTGTATGGAAGAAACGTCATCAACGGGCCATTTTGCATAACGGACATGTTGACACATGAACCAAGCAAATATTCGCCAAACTTCATGAATACTTCTTTCTGAAGTGGGTTCATGATCAAGTCGTTGAAAACTGCGGTCTTGAGCCATTCTTCGTGTGGATCGATCATGGTATAATTGTGGTTGAAAGTGATTCTGGATGTTTGGTAGCTCAAGGAGTTGTTCGCCATATCAACACTGAAACCACTTAGCGTGTAAATGTTACCAACATATTTATGGGCTTGATGTTCCTGAGGTCTTTGAGGGACACCTTCTTGGAAGAAATTGAACAAGATGACAACTTTGAAATTATTAACGTTAAAATTTGGTTGGCTCACAAATTGTTTGACACGGTTCGATATCACGTTTCTAATATGATCATCCTTGATGAATAAATCCTTGTTGAAATCTTTCATGAATGAAGTGCAAGAATAAGTTGGAAAAGGAACAATTAAAGTGTCTCTGTTGAAGAAAGATGGGCCATAGTCCTTTTCAATAGACAGAGATAAAAAGAAATCCAATGTAGTAGGAAATTGAGTCAACTGATTAAACAAAGAAGTCAATGTATAATTGGTGACTTTGATTGTAGTGTCCAATGATTTGACAGGCAATCTTTCATCTAGCGGTGGCAATTCGACAAAGTCTTCCCAGTCGTCGAAAAACTGCTCAAAGGTTGGAATATTGCTTTGTGGAACATGTGTAATAGTGGTATTGTAGGTCAGAGATTCAACTTTAGGCATGACTTGTGGAGACATTGCCAATAAATTAATGTGATTTGATTGCTGTTGCTGTTGCTGTTGCTGTTGTTGTTGCTGTTGCTGTTGCTGTTGCTGTTGCTGTTGCTGTTGCTGTTGCTGTTGCTGTTGCTGTTGCTGTTGCTGTTGCTGTTGCTGTTGCTGTTGCTGTTGCTGTTGCTGTTGCTGTTGCTGTTGGTTTGAGAATTGAGGAAAGTTTGGCATATTAGATAAATCTTCGGTGACATTACCTTTCTCCGTTTGAGGTTGGTTGGTTTCAGTTTGTGCTACGCCAACCTTTTGAATCCTTCTGATAGTAGGCTTATTCGTTGAGGCCCTTGATTTGGGACCCTTTGAAGGTGTCTTTGATTTATGGATATCTTCGGGAACGGGTGGTGGGTTAGGAAAAGAAACTGTAGAGTTATCAAAAACGCTATCACTGTGACTTGACTTTCTCTTTTTTGGAGACATTTCAACCTCTTTGATCTCACTAGTATCATCTTTCTTTATATTTTTTATCACCTTGTTCGTTTTCTTGAGTGGCGTTGAGACATTGGAGTCAAGATCTTCAGCCTCCTTGAGGTTCTTTCTCTTCGAACAAGGACTCTTGGAAATAGCGCTGTAGATCTCATTCAATATATCGTTCGTTAAATTTTCTTTGATGGTTTGCACCTTCAAAACTCTACCTCTGTGACACGAGGAACATGTGATAAAAGATGTCGGTGATTTTATGAGGTAGTGTGAATCCCTGATAACCAAATGCTGATGATGGCCCCTTATAAGATCAAACTCCGGAAGTCTGGAGGGTAATAAAACCTTCTCCTTGATAAGTGATTTGTACGCAGCCTTAATAGCTTTAGGGTCTATAAGTGGATCTGAGTCGTTAACTGAAGCTGATGAGTTCAGAATCTTGACAGAGTTGGCGTCGCTGATAAAAGATGAGGAATTGGGATGATTGGAGGGAGAACTTACCATGGCCTTAATTATTAAATGAGTTGTGACTTATGATTTATTGGATACTATAGGACTTAGTAGTACTTTTTGATCTGTGGTAAGGAATTATCAAGATGTGCCAAGTATTTTTGTGGATGATTGTTGACTTTTAGAATGTTTCTTAAGGAGTTGAACTTCAAATTTTGAGTCAAGAACAGCAGCAATAAATAGTTAATTGAACTGGCCGTCGTACAAGGCAATAATGGAAAGATTCCAGTTAATATTGATAGATGAAGGAACTTCGAATCAAAGCACATCAAAGTGTAATGAGAAAGGAAGAGAGAGCGGAATAATCTTTTCCATTGTGATAGTTCTACATTTTTTGACACAGGCAGTTAGCTCAAACTAATGCTGCAGCGGAGCTCAGACCGAAGATTCAAAGTCCAAGAACTTATTCATGCACATAAAAGTGACAATCTCCCAACCGTAAGCCGGCAACTTTCCAGAATAGGTAATCAACCGAAAAACTGTAAATTCATTTTTCCTAAACAGGCTACTTCTCGGGCGTCCCGACGCAGAAGTTTCGATGGATGATGTCAATTTGTATCTGTAATTGATCTGCCGCTATAAAATAAAATGAATTCCAACAACGAACATACCAACACTGATCATATCACATACATAGATGATATAGATCCAATAGCCCGGAATTACTATAACGCCCGTCACTAAAATTTCTAACGATAAGCTAGGTTATAACTTATCTTGAATGTGAGGTCCGATCACTAGCTTTTATTTCATTAGCTGCCGCAAATGTCCTAATCTTTAACTTTCATGAGTAGAATTTCGTCATGCAATTTCGAATCGCCGACGTCTTTGATCTGTTAAGATTTTTAGGCTCTGTACGATAATTTAAACCTCTCTTAAGCCTCTATATTAGCTCGGTTCTTGTTTTTGTTGGTAACAAGACAAAGATATGTGTTTCTAACTTTTTCGAAAGAATGTTCGTTCTCTAACCATGGTGGATTCTTTGAAACTCTGTTGGTGACCCGTCTTCCTTTAAATTTAGACAAAGAGAACAACTTTTTCGCATATTCTATATTCTTGCGCCTTTTTGATCTTGTTCCTAACTACAATTCATTGACTTGTAGATAAGAGCTGAGTTTTGATAAGGGCGATCCGGATTACAGAAAAATCGACAAAAAGGTTCTGGCCGATGCTTTTATTTCAAGGTGCTTAAGGTCACCAAATTTATTTTACCGTATAACAGAAGGGATCAAATCGAACGCTAACATAGGGGCCCTTGGTTTATCTTTTAAATCAATTCGAGAAAATATGATAAGAAAGGGAATATATGCTGAACTGCATCGGCTCATGAGCTGCTCGGATCTCATCCTCGCAATTTGTGATTCACCGAAGAATCATGAGACAACAGTTTTACAGTTCAGGCGGATTTGTGGATCTAAATTCATACTCTGAGCACATATGCATTGTAATGTAGGTTAAGCGCCTAATCCAACATCTACCTTACGTTGTTTAATTGTCGTCCTGGGACTGAGCGGATGGGCCGACAGCCGACTCTGGGGAACTTTGACTTGCTCGACCGATTGACATAAATTACTCTTTATTGGCAGGCTTGGGATTTTTAAACTTATTCAACTCAGCATTTAGACACTTTATAAATAAGAAATTTCAAAATCTTATGGTGGATTTGTTGTTATCACAAAAAACTACTCGTAAGTGCTCTATCATACTGGTAGCTGTTATTCGCGTGAGTTACATCTAGGTTAGATTTGGACTATAATATTTTACTCTATCTCACGTGACTTATTTCCGACTCCGGTCAGGTTTTGTCTGACCCAGACTATAAATAGCTTCTGTACATGGACTCAAACCCAACACTACAACACATCGCTACACCCTCACTGGTCACTTGTCTCGTGAATCCTGCAGTTATTTACTTCCTGACGTACACATAGTAAACTTGACATAAACCCCAAGATTAAGGACGGTCGTGCTGTTAGAGACTTCAATTGAGCTCTTGATTAAAGCTAACTCCGATTAATTTCTATGTCGTTAAATTAAGAGGATTTCCAGTTTTCAGTTTCATAGTTGATGTTGAAATCTATAATTAATAAAGGACTTTACAGTAATAGTAGTTGTTGGTACATTAGCATTGCTAAAACAATGCTTAGAAGATTAGAAAACAATAATTTTGTGCTGATTTAAGCTTAAAGAACTCAGGTTGATGCGTACGTCTATTGATGCCGCTAAGGTATCAGATTCGACGAATGCTGTGAAGTTTGAAATTTTACACTGAACAGTGAACGCCTATTTCCAGAATTTATGATCCAATTTAATATCAATGCTGACGTTCCAACTGCCAATGACGCACCTCATCTGACTGAGTACGATCTGTCCAAAATCTGTTTTGAAATGTTTGATACTCTTCTTTAATTAATCTCACGGTTGAATAGGGTCTAAAATAATAAATACATAAAAATATCGATGAACTTATTGATCGTAAGTCAAAGGATAATAATTCTGATTCTACGTTCCTGAGGGTCGGGTTTATATTGTTTCTTTGAAGGATACTCATAATGTACGACTCAAAATGCAGTCCTAATAGATCAGAGGTTTTCTCAATCACAGATCTTAATTTATGTGACTTCAAAAAAATAATTCTGGGTTTAAATCCCTCTCTTGGGTTCCCTTCTCTTCGACTGCAATCTGCGTGGAATCGCAAAAAATCTTGAAGCATCACCCAAAGTTGTCCCGCACTTCCTTCTCTTTGTAAACAAGGGTAATATCTGTTAGCGCCATAACCACGGAAATAGTAGCCAACCAAAATTGACCTTTTAATATTGTCTAATGGGTGACGTTCTAGAAATAACAATATTTTAATTAGTACGATAGTTAACACAAGTCCATTTCTAAACTTACTCTGAGGACACTGCTTCGAATTGTGTAGTCATATTCAATTGTAGTGGTATACGTCGACGCATAATGGGTGCTCTGAGAGTGGTAACTGCATTCCCTATGAATATATTATGAATAGAGTTAATTCCGTAGAATCGTCTATTAAAACCACACGTGGTGACTCTGGCATTAGATTTATGCTGCTTGGGCAGGATTATATAATATTTACATATGATTGGCTATCTCCCACTTCAAATAAATATAATTTTGTTTCAATACCGTTCTGTAAAATTTTGTGTTCGACGCTTGTGATGTTTTAGTACTTATTGGGATTGCCGGTAAAGCTGTGACAACTAGCGAACCCCAAATGGTCAATATCTTCAAAAGTTGATACATATCACTAGGGCTACTTGTCACCAGCGTTGCTTTTCAAATATAACTGATAGGCGTTTTTTTTTCTTCACATTTCCTTTGTGATATCTCTTCTAAGATTCAATATCATATCCATAAAAGACACATTTTCGAAAAGCTTGTTGGTGGTCTACGATGTTCTCTCGGACAACGAGACAAGCTGAATCCCTAAATGTCTCGGTGTCCGGGTGTTGAGATCGTTTTGGTGGAGGCGCTGTGCCGCCTCTAAACGCCAACAGAATGTCAACAAATAATTAGATTATCAGCTTAGTATAACAATCAAAAACAGCCAAGATCAACTCAATTATCAATCAACACTCTCAGCTCGCACAATGAGTACATCTATTCCATATGATCCAGACGATTTTGACAATAATCCTTTTGCTGAACCAGTACATCAGCCAGTCTTAGCTGAGCATTATCCACAACATAAACAACCCCAAGCCACTCAAAGACAAATAACAGATCACAATGACACCTTATATCACTCCCCTTCAGAACCACTTAACTCTGAAGGAACCAATGAATATATGAATCATACACAGAACACAGAACATTCCAATGAAGATGGATCACAAACCAACAATACCACGGCAACCGCCACGTCTTCCAAAATTTCAGATGAAGATATTGAGTTATTACCTGAACGTTTTGATGGGCGCCAATCGGAATATCGAATCACTGTCAAGGTTACAGGGTTGGAAAGATATGGATCATTTGCTAATAAACGTGAGAATCCTAATATTGTGTTTGACCTCCATACCAATATTAAAACTTTCAAATCTAAGAGTTATAAATGTGTCAGAAAGTCATACACTGAGTTTCAAACTTTCTTCAAGTTATTGAATGAATCCATCCCTGAAGTGTTTGTTGAATCGTTACCTCCTCCTATGACCAACTATGGAATCTCCAATGAGAAAGATTACTTCAAGACGGTTAAACTTTTCCAAGGTTGGCTGAATAGCATAGTGAGGAATCCAATTTTACAAAGATTGCCAGAATTACAGTACTTTGTTGAAAGTGATCACAATAGTTATAAACCTATTTCCAAACTAAACCAAACAGCCACTGGTCTCAAAAGGAAAACTTTGAAACAATTGGCTCCGCCATATGATGAGTGTTTGGAATTGGCTGAGTTCCGTCCATTGATTAAATCTCTTCATAGAAATTGCAAAACTGTACATGAAACTCTGGAAAAAGTTGTGAGGTTAAAGAAAAACTTTGGTTCTGCTGAAATTGATATGGGTGTTACAATAGGTGAGTTGAAACCGTTGGAAGTTGGTCATGCTGGTATGGCCAAATTATGGGAAAGTTTTGGAAAGACCATTAGTTTGGTCGGTGATTTTGATACTATTTTGGGTTCTCTTGAACTTGCTTCCTTTGGTGATGGGATCAGCAAATTGATTCAGGATACGTATATCATTAAGGAATCTTTAACTGATAGGCATTTGCTTATGAGAGAATTGATCAACGCACAACAACATACAAAGGCTAAACACGAAGGTGCTGCTAAGTTAAGAACTAAAAGAGATATCAACCCAATCAAAGTCAATGATGCTATTGAATCATTGAACGAAGCTATTAAAGAAGAAACAGAATTGACTAAAAGGATTCAAAGAGTTACCAAAGAAATGCTCATTGAGAAAGCACATATCATGGAAAAGCTCGATATACAAATCAAAGACGTTTTCAAGGAACTCCTTATTTCAAAGATCGAATATGAAAGAAAGAAACTTATGTCTTTGGAAAAAATCAAAATAAGCGTTAGATCTGTTGATTCCAATGGTGGGTTATCAAGATTAGGCCGTGAGAATTATCCAAAGACGGACTTAAGCAAATCCGTTAAGCCAAGTCAAAGCATCAATGGTGATTCGTGGAGTGGTGCTAAAAGAACGTACGATCATAAAGAACTGACTTCTAAGGTAGAAGCTTTTGAGAATCTCCATTATTCAAATGGAGATGGTGTTTCAGCACAGGAAGATGAAGAAGAAAGACAATATAGTGAAGATGATGACGAACAAGATGATAGCCAAGTTACTGCCAGGAATGCCGCCTCTCTGCTAGGTAGTACAAGTTTTTAAGATACAATTCATGGCCTTAAGTAACTATACCCTTTTCTCAAAAGTATCAAAATACGCATCGAAAGGAATAGATCTCTAATCAGGTATATTTTATCGATCTTGAAAGATTAGAGGCCCGTAATACGGCCTGTCACAAATTCCCGTGCGATTCTTAGTTGCTTCGTAAGCCCACGACCGTATCCCGGTTACCCTGTCCCCACTGCACCTATCCAGCGTGTCCATAACCATAAAAGCTCCCAAAGAAGAAAGAATCGCGAGCTTCACATGCCAAATTTCTCCCATTTAGAGACGAGCAATGGCCGTGCCACCAAATTTGAGCTTGGTCCGCTTCTCTGTTTAAAAAAAATTTTCGCCTTTGGCAAAAACCACACATCGTACTACTACCCACCCATCTACACGTTCTTGAATCTCTTTCGGAAGGCAAGACAAATTGAGTGTTTTCACCTTTTAAGTTTCATTCAATTAATTAAATAAGTCAAAATGGGTATGTCTAAATAGAGATATGTTGGTAGATCCTATGATTGAGCATTGATGAACTATTTGCCTGGTTGGAAGTTCGAATTATCGTTTAGTGGATTTGCTGATAATGTAACATTTTATGGGCAAGATTACTAACAGCTTTTACCATAGTTAATTTCACAGTTGATGTACGTCTTATTTACAATAAAATTATCTGGGAGTTTAATCTGTGGTTGAAATATCTTATTACTTGACAATTTTGATTTGGGCATAGTTTCCGTTGTGTCGTTGTTGAAGTGTCCAAGTTTCTTTTAGTCACATGGTTTACCATCTTAATGGTTGTGCATGATGCCTCGATAGAACACCTAGCAATAAGTTACCAGTAATTCGCAATTCAATTGATTGGCAAATACTAACAATATTTCTACAGCAAATGAGAGGGTTAATGGACAAAGTTACCAACGTCCGTAACATGTCTGTTATTGCCCACGTCGATCATGGTAAGTCCACCTTAACCGATTCTTTAGTCCAAAAGGCCGGTATTATCTCTGCTGCCAAGGCTGGTGAAGCCAGATTCATGGATACCAGAAAGGATGAACAAGAAAGAGGTATTACCATCAAGTCTACCGCTATCTCCTTATTCTCTGAAATCACTGACGAAGATGTTAAGGACATCAAGCAAAAGACTGAAGGTAACTCTTTCTTAATTAACTTGATTGATTCCCCAGGTCACGTCGATTTCTCTTCTGAAGTTACTGCCGCTTTACGTGTTACTGATGGTGCCTTAGTTGTCGTTGATTGTGTTGAAGGTGTCTGTGTTCAAACCGAAACCGTTTTAAGACAAGCTTTAGGTGAAAGAATCAAGCCAGTTGTTGTCATCAACAAGGTTGATCGTGCCTTATTAGAATTGCAAGTCGAAAAGGAAGATTTATACCAATCTTTCTCCAGAACTGTTGAATCCGTTAACGTTATCATCGCTACCTACGTTGACCCAATCTTAGGTGATGTCCAAGTTTACCCAGAAAGAGGTACCGTTGCTTTCGGTTCCGGTTTACACGGTTGGGCTTTCACTGTTAGACAATTCGCCACCAGATACTCCAAGAAGTTCGGTGTTGACAGATCTAAGATGATGGAAAGATTATGGGGTGACTCTTACTTCAACCCAAAGACTAAGAAGTGGACTAACAAGGACAAGGATGCTGAAGGTAAGCCATTAGAAAGAGCCTTCAACATGTTCGTCTTAGACCCAATCTTCAGATTATTCTCCGCCATCATGAACTTCAAGAAGGAAGAAATCCCAACCTTATTAGAAAAGTTGGAAATCAACTTGAAGTCTGACGAAAAGGAATTAGAAGGTAAGGCCTTATTAAAGGTTGTTATGAAGAAGTTCTTACCAGCTGCTGATGCTTTATTAGAAATGATTGTCTTACACTTACCATCCCCAGTCACCGCTCAAAACTACAGAGCTGACACCTTATACGAAGGTCCAGCTGATGACGAAGTCTGCAAGGCCATCAAGGCTTGTGATCCAAAGGCTGACTTAATGTTGTATGTCTCCAAGATGGTTCCAACCTCTGATAAGGGTAGATTCTACGCTTTCGGTAGAGTTTTCTCCGGTACTGTTAAGTCCGGTCAAAAGGTCAGAATCCAAGGTCCAAACTACGTTCCAGGTTCCAAGAACGATTTATTCGTCAAGGCCGTTCAAAGAGTTGTCTTAATGATGGGTAGATTCGTCGAACCAATTGATGACTGTCCAGCCGGTAACATTGTCGGTTTAGTCGGTATTGATCAATTCTTATTGAAGTCCGGTACCTTAACCACCAATGAATCCGCTCACAACTTGAAGGTTATGAAGTTCTCTGTCTCCCCAGTTGTCCAAGTCGCTGTTGATGTCAAGAACGCTTCTGACTTACCAAAGTTAGTTGAAGGTTTAAAGAGATTATCCAAGTCCGATCCATGTGTCTTAACCCACATGTCCCCAGCTGGTGAACACATTGTTGCCGCCACCGGTGAATTACACTTGGAAATTTGTTTGAACGATTTAGAAAACGACCACGCTGGTATTCCATTAAAGATCTCTCCACCAGTCGTTTCTTACAGAGAAACCGTTGACGGTGAATCTTCTATGACTGCCTTATCCAAATCTCCAAACAAGCATAACAGATTATACTTGAAGGCTGAACCATTAACCGAAGAAACTTCCTTAGCTATTGAATCCGGTAAGGTTTCTCCAAAGGATGATTTCAAGGCCAGAGCCAGAATCTTAGCTGATGAATTCGGTTGGGATGTCACTGACGCCAGAAAGATCTGGTGTTTCGGTCCAGAAGGTAACGGTCCAAACGTTGTTGTTGATCAAACCAAGGCTGTCCAATACTTAGCTGAAATCAAGGATTCCGTTGTTTCCGGTTTCGCTTGGGCTTCCGGTGCTGGTCCAATCTTAGACGAACAATTAAGATCTATCAGAATCAACATCTTAGATGTTACCTTACACGCCGATTCCATCCACAGAGGTGCTGGTCAAATCTTACCAACTATGAGAAGAGCTACTTACGCTGCTATCTTATTAGCTGAACCAAGAATTCAAGAACCAGTCTTCTTAGTTGAAATCCAATGTCCAGAACAAGCTGTTGGTGGTATCTACTCTGTCTTAAACAAGAAGAGAGGTCAAGTTGTCTCTGAAGAACAAAGACCAGGTACTCCATTATTCACCGTTAAGGCTTACTTACCAGTTAACGAATCTTTCGGTTTCACTGGTGAATTAAGACAAGCTACTGGTGGTCAAGCTTTCCCACAAATGATCTTCGATCACTGGGCTACTATCGGTACCGATCCATTAGACCCAACCTCCAAGGCCGGTGAAATTGTCACTGCTGCCAGAAAGAGACAAGGTTTGAAGGAAGTTGTTCCAGGTTACGAAGAATACTACGACAAGTTATAATCAGTTTAAAATTTTATTTTATTCTATTGATTATTTGTTGTTTATATTGTTCTTAATTTGTGTATAGCAAGTCTTTTATAATGGTTTTTGCTTAAGTTCTCATATGTTGTTTTCTTCTCTTTTGTTTTTAGATTTTATAGGTTTGAAGGGAGTTTTCTGACTTCTGATTGCTTGTGGTTTTAAATATATATTGAGAAGAAATTAAATCAAGTTTTCACAATTGTAGTCTAACATCATATGGTTTTATCCCTGGCATCTTATGTACAGTGGACCCGTCCTAAAGCGGTAAACGCCGGGTAAATTGGAATCCGATCTGAACCTGTGACACACAACGCCTGCTGCTTTCTCAAGAACAACGAATATTTTACACTAATGTTGGTAATTAAACTGACTAGTTACTAGATCTGAAACACAGTTTGTCACAACTCTCAGCTCCCTTACTATTACATTCGTATCAACGATTTGACACAACGAACTGTCATTGCAGTCACCAATTGATATAAAGAAACCTAAGAAATACATTCATTACCATGGTCTCTATTAGAAACAAAGCAGGCAAAAGCATCAAAATCAAAGGCGTTGTCTTCGATATGGATGGCACATTAACCATTCCCCAACCATGGATGTTTAAAGAAATGCGTTCAGTGATAGGCCTTACCGATTCAAAGATCGATATCTTAACTTTCATTTCCAAACTTCCATTGGAACAGCAAAACGAAGCCAATTACAAAATCTCACAGGTCGAGGAGAAGGCCATGCTGGAAATGCAACCACAGTTAGGTTTGATGCCTCTATTGAGTCATCTTCAAACTCTGAACCTTCCAATGTCCATTCTTACAAGAAACCTAATCAATTCAGTAAATCATCTCTTATCAACACATATCCCATCTCACGCACATATCGAATTCGATCCAATCTTGACACGTTCTTTTCAACCTCCAAAACCACAACCAGATGCTTTATTCCATATCGCGGAGAAATGGGGAATCAAAGCTGATGAATTGATCATGGTTGGTGATTCAATGGATGATATTAATGCTGGGTTTGATGCTGGTGCAGTTACTGTTATGATTAAGAGTGTAATGAATGGGAAAGACCAAACTAATGAGAAAGTTGGACATGTTGTTGAGAGTTTACAGGATATTATTGCGTTGTTAGAAGAGGATACCGATGAAGCTTTATAAAGAATATTGGTTAACTGGGAGTTACTTTTGGCTCATATGGAATTCAAATTTCAATATATAGAATGAAAATCCTTAGATAAGAAAATATAATGTATTTATACACAAAATTTCAACAATCTTTAAGTTTTCCTGAAATTGTGTTTGGAAACATCCTAATCAACACAATAAAACACATCATGGTGTTGTTTCCAGTTCAATTGACTATCTCTTAGAGGTACCTATTCTACCAATGACCTTAACAGATACATCTTCCTCCTTTCACCACCTGAAGATGTTGGGAAAGGACGTATGAATGAGGACTACGTTAGATCATTGAAAGAGGTACCTCAAATGATGAGAGAATACTTTGGAGACGTCTTCAACCTGTTGGTTTCATGGAAAACAAGAGTGTAACAAGGTTTATAAATTGTTCATTATCCCCAAGTATGAAGCAGGTACCAGTTGCTGTGGGCCAGGAATATGGAAAGAAGGAAACGGATTTGAATCTATAACTACTATCAGTTTAAAAACCATGCATGCCAGTACTTTCGGCTCTTTGACTCCGGCCGGGAGTATGTATCCGAGGTCTTAATGTCTCCTATTATGAAATGAATTAGAACTACAGTGATTTAAAAACAAGCTTAATCCTAACGGTAGTCCCCTAGAGTGAAGCAACTCTATCACTTCAATGGCAACAGACATTTTTTAATCAATTTTTAAATTTTATAAATTTCTTTCCAAGTTCAACTTTAAGAATTCTAATTGGATTTTCCCCGATCATCGATCTAAACTGAAGTATTTGGTATTCATGTTGAGCTTGATTTTGATTAAGAAAATTATTATAATAGTTGATCATCATTATACAATTTGTATAATAATGAACATTCCCTTCGGTTTGGTCTAGCTTTTTTTCCTGTAATTCGATTATCCACACAGTTATGTGAACGGGACGTCGCAACAATATGGCTTGTGATATTGTGTAGTAAAAAACATAACAAACTGACTCCTAGCTATTATACAAATATATATATATATATATATGTTTCTGAAATCAGTACCTGTAGCTAGAGTTAAGTTGGATAAAATGTATAAAATTTCCCTGTTGATTCATAGTAATTATATATATATGATTTATAGTTTAAAAATTACAATTTATAATTTATTAGTGGCCAAGATTTAATTTTATTAGGATTTTAAATATTTATCTCGATCATATAATGGGACGATGTTTCGATATGAATCCAGGTGAATTAGTGTATATTTATCAACTTAATAAATCAATTTCTTATATTTTGATTTTTTTAATAATTGACCTGGGCTTATATTATTTTGGAAGTACTGATCATATGAATATTTATGATATAATTGAATCGCATTTTCTAACCGCTCTCAGATACTATATTATATTGGCACCTGCACCTTCCCTGTATTTCATTGATCATAAAATTACCTATATCGGATCCTACTAGCCTTCAACTACATGTAAGATAAGCTTTATTGTTTCTAATAATTTATCTTAATTCGTCTTTAACCGGATTCAAGTTTCATAAAAAGTAATTTACAGATTGGATCGATCGCCAATATGTGCGTCGGTAGGCCGCGGCACAGTTTAATTTACCATGAGACCCGGGTCTAATATCAAATATGATTCATTGCATCAACCATATACTGTCAAAGCGATAACACGTTTTAAAAACCAAACTAAACACCTTACTTATTGTCTTCTCTTCTATTCGAAAACCCAGTCAACCACCATGAGCCTTGTGATCACCGCCATCGTCTTCCAAAAGTTCTCCAACGAACAAGACTTCCAAACTTTATTTACCTTCGTTGAATCTTTAGATGATGTCAAAGTTACCGAAGTTAAAACATTAAGTGAATCTCGTTGTTTTGATTTCTTCATTAACACATCATCCACTGAAGAATCTGCCTTTGTTCAGCTTAAGGAGCAAATATCAAAGAAGGAAGCCGAATTATCTTCCCTCAAAGTCGATTTGATTCTCCAAAGAAACAATGAGTTAAGAAAGGGTAAGAAGTTGTTCTGTTTTGATATGGACTCCACATTGATCTACCAAGAAGTTATCGAATTAATCGCCGCTTATGCCGGTGTCGAAGATCAAGTCGAAGCTATCACTACCAGAGCCATGAATGGCGAATTAGATTTCAAGCAATCTTTGAACGAACGTGTCGCTTTGTTAAAGGGTATCGACTCCACTTCAATCTGGGGCGAGTTGAAGGAAAAGTTACAATTCACTAAGGGTGATTTTGAATTAATGAAGTTCCTGAAGTCCAAGAGTACCAAATTAGCCGTCTTAAGTGGTGGTTTCATTAACTTGGCTTCTTACGTCAAGGAACAACTTCAATTAGATTACGCTTTCGCCAACTTATTAGAAACCGATTCCAACGGTGTTTTGACCGGTAAGACCGTTGGTGAAATCGTCGATGGTGATAAAAAGGCTGAGTTGACTTTACAAATCGCCAAGGAAAACGGTATCAAGCCTGAAGAAGTCGTCTGTGTTGGTGATGGTTCCAATGATTTGAAGATGATGAGCATCGCTGGTTTCGGTGTCGCTTGGAATGCAAAGCCTATTGTCCAAAAGAAGGCCCCAGGTAAGTTGAACACTGAAAAGATTAGTGATATTTTATACATCTTAGGTTACACAGACGAAGAAATCAATCAAGTTTAAGTTTTATGTTAGGTTTTGAAATCAAGACAATTTGGAGGGATGCAACCAAGTTTATAGAGAAAGATATAGATCAATAAAAATCGGTTTAGAGAAAATTAAAGTTGATGAGCATAACTTCTAAATCTTCAAGACCCTGTAATTTTAGGTCAAAGTTGGAACTTTAACATGTTGGGGACTCCCATGATGTTGATTTGGGATGGTTGTAGATCTCTGATCACGTTGCAGATCAGGTTGAAAAAAAGTTACGACCGAGTTAAATTTCAAATAGACTAACTCCTTGCCACTACATCCGTTTTCATTAGACATAATTTCTCTATCACAAATTCAATTGATTTCCAAAAAGATGAAAATAAACCCAGAAGATAAAGAGCAGCTCAAGAAATGGCTTATAATGAAGTCCAAGATGTATTCAGAGGCAGACTCCGAAGTGTTAGCAGATTACATTATTGCTTTGTTGGACATCGATTCCACACCAGAACAACACCTTTCCCACTTGAAAGAACAATTGGCTGATTTCACAGAACAAGCTTCTTTGTTCTCTGAAGAGATTGTGAAGTCTGTTCAAGATAGGAGCTACATACCGCCTGGCCCTACTAATGAACAACGCAACCAAGAGATAGCCTTCAAACAAAAGATCCTCCAAAAGATGCAGGAAAAGAAATTGACCAAACAAAGAGAAGAGCAAGCCAAGGAACAGATGGAGAAAGACAGACTTGCAGCAGAGAAACAGAGGCAGCTAGAACAACAGCAGAGACTTCAAGAAGAAAGGGATAGACTAGAGAAGGAACAAGAGGAACGTCAAAGGCAATTCGAAATGAAGCAACAGAAGAAGAATGAAATGATTGAAGGTTTACAAAAAATGATTGATTTGAAAGAAAAGATGCTGGAAAAATATGATTCTCAATTAGCAGAACTACAGCAAGCACTTCTAACGAATCCTGGAGATTTGGAATTAGTTGAAGAGGCCAAACTCAAGTTCTCTCTCATCAGAGATGAGATGATAACAAATCATGTGACACCAGAAGAGATTTCAAATGATAGAGCTAAACTAGAACAAGCTACAAAATCTACTTCCATGTTATCAACACGAGGTATGAGAGGTACTAAAAGAGGCAGCAGCAGAGCTCCTGGCATCTTAAGAGGCGGTATTAACAAACCCGGTTACAGCAGTTTCAGAAATCCAAATGCATCATATAACAAAAAATTAGACTTGAGGACAAGGACATTGACCATTGGTAAAATCTCACAAGGTGAATTCCATAAGATCTTACCACAGTTGGATGTTGATCAAATCGAATGTACGAAAAATGACGAAGATTCAGGCTTTAACGTAACTTTTAAAGATAGATTTTACGCTGAACAAGTTATCAAAAGAGGTCTTCGTATAGATGGTGCTCCGTTGTGCTTAAAATGGAACGAGTTGATAAGACCAGGTTTAGGATCATTACAGCAGAGCAATTGATATTCTAGTGGTTTGTTTTCAAGGCTTTTGTTCAGCCGTGCTTCATTCAATGTTTTTAGTTGATGACACAAAACCGACAAAAATAAATCGGATAATACAGAACAGTTTTTTTACAACCTCCAATATCTTTCTGAATATAACAGGATAAAATATCAGAGAAACGCATTAAATTTCAGTATCATCAAACAATTATCCCACATCCTATTCTTCCCATCAATGGACGTTTTATTCATCACATGTCTTTCCATTAGCGGATTCATAAACATCATTGCAACTCTTTATTCATACAAAAGATATAAAGATCTAGTAGAGCTGAACAGGAGAACAAATTTCTATCCATTGGATCTCAAACAGTCCAAGAACTACAAGTTATTAAAAGTTGATCCCGAAGAATACCACATACGCTCAGCATCAGACAATCTAACAAAGTTCAAGTTCAAGATTCTATCTAATCTGTACACACATCGGAAGTTCCAAGTCACCAACGATACAGATGAAGAGGTTGCCGTTTTGAAGAAAACGAAGCATTGGTTGTTCGGTAGAGATTACATTCATATAACTTCAAGAAACAGATACGAAGTCAGGACTCCGACTCTTGTAAACAGTGATATTCCGACTGCCAACAAAGATGTTTCACCACATCCTGCTACAGAATTGGATATAGGACAGGACATCTCTCAAAACATTGCCTGTTCAAATTCCGGGTTAAGTCATGAATATTCGAACATTGATTCGCCAACTTCGTTAGTGTCTCCATACATCGACCCAGCGTTATACTCTAATTATGAGATTTCTCGAAAGGAACTTGGTATCACTGAGGTATTGAAATTAAATCAAGATTTTAAGAGAGTTGAAAGAAGAAAATTATTTATGATTAAATCAATATTGAACAAGAAATCAAGTAAGTCAACTTCTTTCCAAATCAACAAGAACTCCTTAGAGTATAAATGGATTAATTGTTCTCTTATGAAAGTGTCTAAAGGCTTCAAACAAACACCAGTCATGGAAACTTTGGGTATCATTGATGATGGAACGAAAGATAAAGACAAGGGTATAATGATAAACATTCAGTTGAACATTGCACAAATTGAAGAAGTCGTTGGTTTACTATCGTTATACATATATCTCTGTCAAATAAAAGGGTTATAGGTATTATTGTGACAACGTAATGAAAGCGTGTGAACAGCTTTGAATTAGAGAATACAATAAATTGCTGCAACCATAATTTCATTAAGTATGTTAACTTCAGTCTACCGCCTATACAATTTCAGTCAAAAATGAGCATACTAATTGATTCAATTTCTTCTCTGACAAAGCGTTTTAAGAGATGAAAACCTCAATTTCAGTGGGATTTTCCGGCTACTGCTTCATTTATTCCAGATGTATCAGTATTTTGACCTAGGTTTTTCAAATTCGATAGGCCCCTGCTCTTCAATAATTCATTTTCTAAAATGTTCACCCCTATTTTCTTATCATCTTTATGTTTCAGTTTCAACTGGGAATCAGTTTGTTCTATTTCTGCAGTGAGCCCATTGAAAGGCAGAAGTTCTTCTTCATTGAGTAAGGTGACAAAATGTCTTTCCTTTCGTTCAATCTCATTTTCTTCCCCATTATCATAATCCAAACTTTCATCAGTAGAATCATAGTCAAGTGTACAATCAAACTCATCTTCAGAGACATAATTAAGTTCAATATTTTGAAAATTGAGCATTTCTATGGTGTCAACAAAGTTATGGAAAACAACATCGGCTTTACTCAAAGATTGAATTATATTTCTATTATTCTTCAAGACGTACCTTGTTTTAATTCTTTTAATTTCCCCTTCTGAAAGAGACGCAAGTGTGGTTCTTCTATTTGGTCCAAAATAGTAAAACATATCAACAATATCAACAAGCTCATAAGCACCTGCGAGATTCATACTGGGATCGATGAAACTGACATACTTTTGATAGCACTCGGAAATCTTAGTGGCCAACTCTTTGGCAAACCTGAGATCTTTGAGATTCAAGGAATTACAAGTTATTATTCCACAGAAATCACCTAGGTTCTCAATACAGTCTACCAAATCTGTCTCAATTGAACTGCATTCTCTTAAAATACCCCGCAAATCAACCAAAGCACCATCGTATTTGATGTTGGAAAGTGTCTCCTCAGTTTCAAAATCAACGGGTGAGAACTTCTGCTCCTCTGCCAATTCACTGACCTGACTGCTATACTTCAAGAACTCTAAAATCTTCAGCTTATCACCTTCCGAATAGAGATTTCTCAAAATAACAAGCAAGTTTTTCAACAATACCAGATAGATTAACTCTTCAGCATTTGGGATCAAGACATTTTCATGATTAGTCAATGGTGTCAAGGACCCCGGCGAGACAGAATTGAACAAATTGGGGAGAGTTTTGTAGCTTGTGCTGAAGTTGATAACGTTGATTTTTACTTGGTCGAGATCCAAAAATGGATCACCATTAAGCAAACCAAAGTAAGTCAACTGAGCCAAATTATCCTGCAAAGGGGCCAACATCTCATCTAGTTTGATAACTTCTTTCTCCGTTTTTGGCTTGGGGAGGAACATAATTCTATGAATGTTTTCTTCTTTAAAACAACTGCCCCTCCAATCACAAAATGCGGCGTAAAAACAATAGTATTCAAGACCCCCTTCCACAGTTACTTCAGTACAACCAATGATAAAATTCAAGGTGTGTTTATCATAATATTTCTCTTTGAGTCTTGACATTTGAAGCGTTGTAAAACTGTACAAGTTTAAATTAACAACCTCGGATTTTGAAGCAACAACAAAGGGACTGTTGTATAATGTTCTTAATTTTCCATCGTCTTCAATATCCCTTTCTAGAAGATCGTCTTTATATTGGATTTTCCACACCTTCCTGCTGCTCGATTTAAAAGTTCGTCTTGTGTGTTCTTGAGTTCAGAATCTTCGCCTGGGCGGAAATGAAGACATATAAGCGCACCTAAGGTTTGTTCCAAACAGTCAAAAAGAAAATATTGGTTCGATTCGATATTATTCACAAGTTAACATTGGTTGCAAACCCAACTTCCTAGCTCCCTGTTCACTTCGTTTGAAGCATAGCTTGTTCCTGCCTGACATCTATCACACATGAAGATCTGATAGATCCTTGAACATTCAATTTTCTCGGCAACCAATCTATTAACTGCATTCTCAAAGAGGGATTCGTCATTTAACAGACCGAAAGCAGAAGTTCCTTCTCATGAAGTAGTGGGATAGAACCACATTTGCGTTTCTTTTGTACAGCTTTTAAGGAAGTCCGCCTGTTCAACAGAGTCATACTTCAAATACTTGGCCTTTAGAGTTCTCAACTTTTCAATGCATTCGGCAAAATCCACCTCAACATATCGAAATCTCTTCATCTCTTCATAACAAAGTGCTGCTAATCTTTCATTTCCTTTCTGGTAGAAACCGTTGTTGATCGCCCTAGCTTTTTGATACCACGGCTTAGATACTCGGTGGTTGGAAACAGTTCAGATCGAAATATAGACTCCCAACTCTGAAGATCTTTGAAATTGACAATTACGGGTTTATCCTTAATGGATGCAAAAAGCTCCTTCTTTTTGTTTCGGTGTTTTTTCTTAATATTTTTAATGCTTTCTCTAATAGGTAAGGTGGCTTCATGATCAAGGGAGGACATTGTGTGGCCTAGGGAATGTTTATTCTTGGATCAAAAAATAACGGCCGCTTGTTGGAGTTGTTAGTATATGAGGCCTCACATCTTGAATATTAATTTGTTTTGAATCCAATATTAAAAGAGGTAGTTAAACGTTTATGTTGTTAAGATAAATCCGGGGATTTGTGTAAAAACCACGATCTGTAAAAAGTTAAAAAAGAAACCTTCCCCGCCAGGGATCGAACCTGGAATCTTCTGGTAATCAGAAGTAACTAACCAATCGTAGCCAGACGCCTTGCCATTGGGCCACGAGGAACTGATTTCTTGATAGCAAAAGCCTTCTACCATTCATTATATCACTATCAACCGATCAATCCACGAACGTTAAATGGGAACTGGCGTCATAAAACAAATTAAGAGATACAACCAACAACCTAATACAACATTGATTATTTCACAGGATCCACCTCAAATCTGATTATTGGATTGAATGAATTTTTCTGGAATTATTGAATTTTATTATATGCAAATGTTATAGGAAAGCTATTTTTAAAGTATGATTACTAATATAAAAATGGGGCAAAAAGGGGCTCTCATGTACATTGGGTGACGAGACGCTTTCAGAAATGTCCTGTCTAGAATCTTTTCCAAAGAATTCAAAAGGACAAAAATATTTGCGTCAAATAAAAAAGAGTATAGACAAAAGGCAAAGGCAAAAATGCTTTCTAAAAACAAATCAAATGGGACAACAACAATTAGAACATAATCCTTGAAATTTCAACAGAAATTTAAAAAAAATCATTTCCCGAAAGAAGGAGATTAATTGATTATTCTTTTTGAAATAAACCAGAGAGAATGGATACATATGCCATTTGAAACTCATGTCATACCTCCTATACAGACAAAAACATAGAGCTGTAATACCATTTGTCTAGTATTATGGAAGAATCCTGATTGAATTTATGATTAAAATATTATGTCTATATTTCTATAATTGATATGAATCACACAAATCTGGTACTATTTCTTCTTCATACCCCATTTGTCATAACAGTATAAACCAATAACAGTCAAGATCAAACCAAGACCTTGGTTGGCATTAACAGATTGTCTTTCCCAGACAAGAGCCATAGAAATGACAACAATTCTCTTCATGATGTTAGCAATGGAGTAATTAACAGTGGATATTTCACCGATCAAATAAAAGGCCAGCATGGCTTGAATGAAATGGGAAACACCATGAACGAACAGAAGGAAAATAATATTCATGTTGATTTCTAGTAATGAAAACGATGGATTGGTGAACTCTGAGATAATGTAAACAGGGAGTGTCAAAATGAAACCAAAAATGGAGCAGTACAAAAGAATAGAGATTTTGTCAAATTTTGGAGTATCATGCTCTTGAGATGGTCTGGATGAAGTTGGTAAGGAATTAGGAACCCAAGTGAGGATCTTCTTAGCAAATAAGTTTTGAGAGACAAAGATGATCATAGAGATAAATGCAAAGAAAACACCGGTATTGAAGCTTTCGTAAGATTTGTTGTTCTTCTTATTAGAGAAACAAGTCATCATAACACCAACCATCAAAGGAATCAATGTGAGATATGTGATCAATGGATAACTGATCTTGAAGAAAATCTTGTAGAATAACACTGTTGTCAATGGTGAAAGAGCCTTGATGGAATGAACAATACTCACTGGAATGATAGATGTAGCTTTATGTGAAGTGATGTGACCAATGAATTGGAAAACACCCATTGGTAAAGTAGTTAAAAGTAATGCTCTTGTCGGTTTGATCAAGTTATATGTCGATTGGAATTTGTTTATGGTTGGTAAAGTCCCACTTGGAAAAACAGTAGCGAAAGAAGGATTGTTGTTGATTAATGTAATGGTAAAGATGCAAATGATGGAAGAAATTAGGAATTGACATTCGGTCAACGTAATTGGGTATTTGAATTGTTTCAGAACTTCCTTTGTGAGATTAGAGGAAATGGCCGATGTGAAGTACCAAACTAAACAGGCCACAAGGATCTTGAAATCAACTTCAGGAAGAAATTTCACAAGTTTGGCCTTGATGGAGTTGGCTGCTCGACCTTCAACTGTAAAGTACTTTTCATAATCTTGTTTTGTAAGATCCGCAGAAGATTTCGATGGTTTGAACTTGGGTTTGAGAAAACCGTTGTTGGGCTCCGACGAATCAGAATTTAGAAAATCTGTTATGTTATCAAAGTTCTTCTTCAAGTTGAAAGTCTTGGAATCAGTTATTTGTGGATTGTTTATTTGAACTGTGATCATTTTATCTGTGCTTTTTTCTTTTTCTCCTTCAAGTTAAGTAACGGGTAGAGTTTTATACGAAAGTTGATGTTAAATTCTCTGTTTCTGATAACTGGCCTAGTAAAGGATAAATATTAGCAATTAGTGTATAAAGTGAAGATGTAGTATATCAATGGTCTGAAGCAGGTTGCCTTAGAGTGCTGCTGGTCCTTGTTTGAAAAATGAATGACCGTAGATCAAAAAGTGTAGAAGTTATTTAGAAATCTCTTGAGACTGAACAAAACAATCCAGTGATTAGGAAAATATTTGAACGGGAAAGATAAATAAATAAAAAACGAATGACGACGAGAAGAAATGGTCAGTAGGTGATAAAAAAAGGTTGATAAGATCAAGCAATTTTTTTTATCAATCCTCCATATTCCAACTTTCACGTGTTTGTCGCCTAAAATAATTATTTTTACTTTTCTTATGTTTACTTTTTGTTGGCATGTGCTGCTCAGCTGGTTTCGTTTTGTTCCAGCTCCTGCAGCCTCGAACCTACCCAAAATAGAAGGAGAGTTCGTTGAAGTTGCAGGATCCAGCACTATATTTGAACCTCTAGGCAGAGCTCCACCAAATATTTGGGCGGAAGTCTTAAAATTTTCCGGTAGTGTTCGTAACATTGATTTCCTATTTAAGAACGTTCACACCCCTTTTCAGAAAAACTCGATTCAGATTTTAACGAAATGACACGACTTATGTCTATTTCTGGAGAATAACTCATGTTCAATTGTCCGGTTTGGGAAGTTCAGGTGAAGTACAGTAGAAGCAAAATTTTATAAATCTTGTTCGAGCCGCTCGGTCCCATTTTATGTTTTGGAAGGCTACTCTGCATTTTGTCTGTCAAGGTACTCCAGGTCAAAATTAGAGAGGCAGCTACGTTGTTATCAAGGGATGGCAAATGACACTCATAGCAGCGTCAAGATCAAACTTTCAATAGAACCCAATAATATCATCCAAACCCAAATATGGCCCAACTTCCTACGGGATTCAAAAATCTTCCTGTTTCCAGGTATCTTATCTATCTCACGGCTATCGTACCTTTAATATCATCATTGGCCTCAACCAAATATGTGTTCTATCTAAGTTACACTCCATTCATTTCTGATTATGGCCAGTTTTGGCGTATTATTACTTCACACACCAGCTTTATTAATGAAAGTGAAGTGCTACTATCCGTGATAATACTTTACCAACATCGTGCATTGGAGAGATTTTTTTCATCATATAAGTATGTTTCTTTACTCCTTGTGATATGGGTTTATAATGTGATTGTTACACTGTTGCTAGTGATACTTGATTTTTACTTCCAAGGTTTCTTTATTCCTATCAACAGATTTCCATCTGGTCCATTTGGTGTCATGACTGCTATTTATGCCATTTATAAGAATTACATCCCTGTGACATACACTTTCGACATTTATCTATCAGAAGATCGTCGCATCACTCTAAATGATCAAATTGTCTTGAACTTGTTGACACTACAGCTTATTATTTCACAAGGATGGTGCTCCATTTTTATGGGGTTCACTGGTTATGTTATTGGAGTTCTGTTGACCAATGGTATATTGCCTGGTAAGAACTGGAGAATTCCATTTTATGGTTTCATTACCGGCAGCTTGTTCTCTCCAAAGGTCCAGAATAGACCTACAAATAGTACTGGAAACAATTCAATTAATAACAGATCTGGTACGTCTAATGATGAAGATGAAGAAGCTACACAGGATAGAGATGAAGGAGAGGATCCCGCAGAAACACGTCCTTTGACTTCACAGTTTCTAGACACTTTCAGAAGATGATTTAAATGTGTAGTTTAATATAGTCTCGATGATCATAAAAATCTGGGGTTACTTCTGGTACATTTCTACCTCCTTAGAAAATCAAACGAAATTTCCTACGTGAAACCATACATTTTATCATGGATAGTAGAGTCAGTTTAGTGAAGAGATTTAGCGATCTTCAAGATCTATTACAGATTAAAACTAAACACAATGCAATTGAATGAAGCGACACACAGAACGAATAAATAAATATCATTAATTATGCTGCCATTGCTTAGTGCTTAGCAGCTGGCTTTTCACCGGTTAGATTAGCAACCAATTCTCTGGCCATGTCACCGAAACCGACCATGAAGATGGTTTGCCAGATACCTAAACCGATTCTTGGAGCAACACCTCTGTATAAACCGGCAACACCGTTGTTAGAGTAAATGTATTTGAAGGCACCAACAACAGAAAGGTTCTTTGGTCTGTTTGGATCAGCAGTCTTGGATTGCATTTCGACTCTGATGACTTCAATAGGTTGGTTCCAGGCGGATAAACCACCACCAATGGCGGAAGCAGCAATCTTTTCAACGGAGGACAACTTGTCTTCAGAACCCTTACCAGTCACACGCTTGATGGCATCTTCAGCTAATCTGGCAAAACCGAATCTGGAACCCCAGTTGGTCATTTGTCTGATAGCAACGGCGTTGACACCCTTGTTGATACCCTTGATACCTTCCTTAGCATAAATTTCCTTGAAGACTTGGAAAGAGGTTTGTTGAGCAGCACCAACAGCAGCTTGCTTGTGTCTGGTGATTTCAACAGTCTTCATACAGGTGCAGAAACCCATAGTTAAGTAAGCTTGGGCAACACCACCAACGATACCACCACCAATACCGGCACCAAAGTTATTGAAACCAAAGGTCTTGAAGTGGTATTCAGCTTCAGAGGAGACGAATAATAAGACGGCACCCTTAGTGGAAGCTTCAATCCAGGCCCATGGAATCAAACCTTGGTAGAAACCTAAGACACCACCGCGGGACCAGACCAACTTAGCAGATTGTAAAAGGGAAAGAGATCTGTTAGCGGCCATGGTAGTCTTGATGACTTCTAATGGTTGACCTAATGTGGTAACTTCAGCTAAGTTCAAACCAGCACCTAAAAGGATATTGGAGAAGGAAACTGGCTTCTTTTCAAGTTTGGCAGGAGCGGACATTGTTTGATAAGATATACGAGTGGTCTAGTATCAATTAATTGCGAACAGCGTCCATTTGGGCGTTTGTCCTTGATATCTGTTTTCTGCACAAGACATTGTGTTCCTATCAGATCTTTATATCTGGCCTTTGACTCAGATACAAAAACCCCAAAATCGTCGCGACAATCGAAAAAACATTTGCCCTGCTCCGTTATATCTCCGAGAAAGGACTTTCTCCAAATGTGAATATCTGCTGGTTTACATAAGCAAGTTGACAGATATCTGCTGTCCACATGGGGTCAAAGAACCCGGGTTTATCCTGCGACATGAAATCTTGGTTGCGTGAATTTCTTGGTGAATTTACAAGAATTAATTACAGAACAAGTTCGAGCTTTGCGCGAAAAAACGTTGATTATATAAGCTATACGCGAAGACGTTCTGAATTTATCCGTGAAACAGCAATTTCTCAACAGTTTCTGCATAAGGCCCAACATTGGGCTGGATTTGGAAAGTGTCAAGATTTTAGATCTAATGTTCTCCGGGTGTCAAAGATTTAAAAGAAACGAAAGAGACAACAGACCATGATGCTAAACTCATGAACAGCTTCGGTCGTAAAATGGGCCCATAAAAGTACGTAACATTTTTCAATTCAAAATAGGATAATCCACCTACATTTATTTAGATAAAAGTGAATTCTTCTGTACGTAGTCTGTCCCTGGGCCAAAAACTTCCAACGGGGTTTGCACATGTGTCAAAATTATTTTCCAACAGATCCGAGATGATCTGATCAACATAGTGAAGGGTCCTTAGAACGCGTCCGCATGTGCTGAGAAGTCAGACTTTAACACCAAACGATGGCAACCATCAGCAGATCTATGTGTTTAGAAATATATAGAGAATGAATAATGTGAATAGGAAAGATACGTAGAAGTAAACATACCATTTTTTTTATCTGGCTGTAAATACAATACGTGTAAAAGAAATTGAGGATTGTACGATCAGCTGTTTCATAATTCTTTCGATCCTGATAACTTGAAATTTAGAAAACGCGGTTAACCTCAAAACATGAGATGATCTTGAGATCAATGGTATACTTAAAATTCCATAAAATAGTTTAGTATCTTCGGGTGCCCTGGAAGATAACAGAGTCAGGTTGCAAATCGCATATCCGCGACTCTTGATTTGACGCCTGAAAGTGAAGCGGCGGCAGTCCAACTTTTGTCGTGGGTACGTTTTCTTTTTTGGCCTTTTCTTTTTTGGCTGATGTCCATAAAAATTCTTGACTTCCAAAAACTTCCAGCCTTTAAACCAACAACACAACACAGGGTACCCCCAGAACCTTTTGAACGAGGTCAACGATTCTAAGTTCACACTAATTCAGTCAATAGTCTGGCCAATCCATCAACGATGTCCACTACATTCACTACTGGTGCTGATAACACCGCCAACAACAACAGTAAGCTTACTTCCAAGGCTGGCAACGTCGCCTCCTTAAAGGACGACTTCGACTTAGGTGATGCCGCCGCCACCGGTTTAAAGGCCATCGACACCAACGGTAACGTCTTTGAAGTTCCAGACTTCTCTATTAAGGATATCTTACAAGTCATTCCAAAGGACTGTTACGAAAGAAGATTAACCACCTCCTTCTACTATGTCTTCAGAGACATTGCCTTGATCGCTACTACTATGTACTTAGGTGCCACCTACATTCCAAAGATTGAAAACCCAATCTTGAACTTTGTCGCTTGGTTCTCTTACGTTGCCGTCCAAGGGTTATTTGGTACTGGTATCTGGGTTCTTGCCCACGAATGTGGTCACCAAGCCTTTTCAGACTATGGTTGGCTCAACGATTTAGTCGGTTGGATCTTACACTCTTATTTATTAGTCCCATACTTCTCTTGGAAGTACTCTCACGGTAAGCACCACAAGGCCACTGGTCATTTAACCAGAGATACTGTTTTCCTTCCAGCCACCAAGGAAGTCTTCATGAAGAGAAGACTAGCCGACAGAATTGAAGACATCACTGAAGATGCTCCATTAGCCACTTTATGGAGCTTATTTATCCAACAAATCGGTGGTTGGTGGGCTTACTTGACCTGTAACGTTACTGGTCAACCATACGCTGACAAGCCAGCTTGGATGAAGAACCACTTTGTTCCATCTTCCCCATTGTTTGAAAAGAGAGAATACTGGTTCATTGTTTTATCTGACATTGGTATCTTAATCCAAGGTTTCATCTTATATAACTGGTGGAAAAAGTTTGGTGCTTTCAACTTCTTCATCCACTACTTCTTCCCATACATGTGGGTTAATCATTGGTTAGTCTTCATCACATTCTTACAACACACTGCTCCAACCATGCCACACTATGATGCCCATGTCTGGAACTTCGCTAGAGGTGCCGCCGCTACCATCGATAGAGAATTACCATTTGTTGGTCCACACATCTTCCACGATATCATTGAAACCCACGTCTTACATCACTACGTTTCCAGAATTCCATTCTACAATGCTAGAAAGGCATCTGATGCTATCAAGAAGGTCATGGGTAAGCACTACCAACAAACCAGCGAAAACATGTTCGTTTCCTTATGGAAGGCTGGTAGAGAATGTCAATTTATCGATGGTGACAACGGTGTTAGAATGTTCAGAAACATTAACAACATTGGCGTCAAGCCAACCACTGCTTAGATCAGCTAGCACAGATGCGATGCTTGCAGGAGCAGCTGAACTACTTTTTATTATATTACGATTTATGGTACGATTATGAATATATTTTTGAATATTTTTTATTTTTTGGAAGTTGGTGCTAGAATCAGATTACTTG
Organism: Waltiozyma xylosica; assembly: GCA_030581495.1. Lineage (NCBI taxonomy): Eukaryota > Fungi > Ascomycota > Saccharomycetes > Phaffomycetales > Wickerhamomycetaceae > Waltiozyma > Waltiozyma xylosica. The sequence goes on along the minus strand of JAKTTJ010000023.1, from coordinate 47,289 downwards.
TGCATATTATACTTCGATAAAGTGATTACTTTCGTCATTATAGACTAGAGCTATATATACAATCTCTGTTATGTAAATTTGAAATACATTTTGGTTTTAGTGTTTATCTAAACTCGATTATTGGAATGATCATCTACGTGTTCAACCATGTATGTAAGAATGTCAATTTGTCGAACGTCAAGATGGAATTCGAATGCTCAGAAGCATCAGCAATATTGGTGTTCAGCCAACCAGCCCTAATCATCAGAGAAACTTAAGTTTGAAGCCAATAAATACTATTTTTTTACAACATCGTACCCGATTATAACTAACGGATGCTATGTGATCCTGAACGGAACCGATATTTTGTTTCCCCTGAATCTTTTATGGGAATGCAGGTTTATTAATATAGCTGTGTTTTCAACTGTACGAGGGCTCCTGGTCGGCCAGTCATCTGGTATTAGCTCGTTTGCCCTTAAGTTCTTATTTTGAAGCAGCTTGATACATTTTTATCATGCATTGAAGAGAATCAATTAACATAAGTGGTATCTGTTTTAAGAGTTAAAAGGAACGATGCTCAACAGTGAATATTTTCAAATTAATACCTTTAGATTTGTTTTAATAATATTTTTCGTTTATATTACCTATATTTGGTATTGGGTTGAATGATGCATGTCTTAGTCAATTGCATGCTAAAATACCTCACTTATATGATTTATGGTTTAAGAGTTTAAAGTTCCTACAGGGAATCGGCACAACTTAACCGAGGTCGAGCGAATCTCGGGGTTTCAACAGCTCATTGCCAAACGGCCAAAGATCCGCGGGGTGCAGCCCCTCCAAAGTCGTCCCTTCTCACTTCAAAAGAGTCCCTTGGCGGCCATTCTTTCCCAACAAGTATATAGACTAAAATAAAGGATACTATTTCCAATATATATATATATATATATCAGGTAAAATGTCAATTGTTTCAAAATTAGTGAAGACTGCGTTCATCCTGTTCGCTCTTTCATCATATAAGTCTCTTCCATTTGCTTATTATTACCGCATTTACTGGATCTTCTTCAAGAGACTATACCTGTTCAAAGTTTTTTCCAAATACAAAAATGACACAAAATCAATCTTCCAAAAATCCACATACAAAACCTATAACTCTCCATTGGAATGTGACTTCTATCTACACAAGTCTAACTCTTGTTATGCGGAAGAATTAGACATTGTCAGATCAGAGCTCATGACCTCAGTCTTACAAAAGTTCTTCACCGAATACCCAACTCAATCCAAACAATTCCCGTTCGTCCCAGTCGCATCATTATGGACTTCATTCAGAAAAGAAATTAAACCTTTTGAAAGATACACTATTGAATCTCGTATCCTAGGGTGGGATGAGAAATGGATTTTCGTCATTAGTAAGTTTATTAAGATCAACGGGGACATTGCTAGCACGAGCATCACCAAGTATGTTTTCAAAGATGGAAGAAAAACAATTAAACCTATTGATGCTATCAAGTGTCAAGGTGTTTGGAGTGAGGAAGTTGAAAAGGAGGCAGCTAAGGGTTTAGAATATGTCAAGATCTTCGTTAACAATGAAACAATTGAAAACGTCGAAATGTAACATGCAATGTAAGCAGCCCACTCAATGATGCAGATACAAACTTCTTTACAATTTTCCTTTTTGATTTATATTTTGAGATCTCATTCATTCGAAATCTTTTATATATTACAAGCTTATTGAATAGAAAGATTCTTTGTTTTTTCAGACAATCTTTCCTTCTTTCTTTTTTCGACATCCCAATTATACAATCTTGCTGTATTAACTTCCATCGTCGTAATATTTTCTCTCAAGAATTCACAATCTTCTTTACTAATCTTCAAACTAGCCTTGGCAATTTTTAGCTTTTCACTTAACAATCCAATAGCTTCATCAATAGGGTATTCCAACATGATATCAGCACCAAGCCACAATAGCACTGTCTCAGTTTTTTCATTCAATTGTGCAGTTGTGTATAAAGTGTCATTCAACTCGTAATTTACCTCCAAAGGTTCCGTATTTTCTTCTTGGTTTTGTTGAGATAAGTACTGACATGTGGTTAAAGATTCGTTGATTTCAGGGATCTTCTTTTCAAAGTTGGCGATTGCATTCTTTTTACTTTGCTCCATGAATTTATATTGTTGTAAACGTTCTTGGAAAACAGTCATAACCTTTTCAAAATCAGATTCGACCTTGATGAAGTCAGTGATCTTTTCAATGAATGGCGCTTGTGGGATACCTCTTGGGTTCTTGATGGTTCTATAATGTACGATGACTGTTAGTATCACCCTTTAGAAGAAGTCATTTGTCAAGCTGCAAAACATACGGGTTGATTAATTGATCCATAATGAAGCGTGGTTGAGTACAGATTAAATCTTTGATAATTAAAAAGTACTGAATTAACTGTGGGAGTTCTTAATCCATTACGATATAACAATAACTATATACATGGTAGGCTTTCCGCTGCACCCAACTTGAACTGTTTCCATCCATGGCGTTCAGAAATCAACAAACAAAAGCGCCAAGGAGAGCTGCACTCACAACCATACCAAATTGGAAAATGGCAGATTCACAGGTAAACTATACATTAAGCCCTACATCTAAATCACATGCCAACATGAAGATGTCGCAAATCGCACAGCAGGAGTCGTGACTGTTGGGCAACACCCAGACATCATTTCAAGCTCGGTTTTTTTCCATTGCAACTCAAGGTGGGGCCTTGAGCGCGAACGTTCAAATTTTCACAAAAGCTTCAAATACAAAAGGGTTGAAATTTTTCTTACACGCACACATAACACACGCAGAGCATCTTTCGAAATATCAACCTCAGTTCATATCAAGTCACAATGGGTAGAGATCACCACACCAAACAACACGCTAGATCTGGTCACAGAGAAGCTCCAAAGTCTGACAACGTCTACTTAAAGTTATTAGTTAAGTTATATTCTTTCTTAGCTCGTATGTGAACATTTTTCTTTCAATTTCGATGTCGTTATAAAATATTGAGCTCCGGTTTCGGCTGACTTTTTATTACTAAGTTTTGGTAAAGATAGGTTTCATTTGGATCGAGATGTTAGCTATTTAGTTATTTCCTCTTTGTCTTCAGTTTCAAGGTTTGGTTCAATATGATTGAGAGTTTGTAGAACAAGCTTCTCAGGGATTGATATTTACAATCGCTTTCAGTGAACATACTGATAATATAGCTTTTCTTATCTACCTTACTCTGTTAACAATCAGAGCCATCAATCCGAAAACAGAAGGCGGTCCCTATTCAACCGATTTCTGCGAGTGCAATCAATATTGTGCGACATTAGAGCAGAAAAACTTTGATACTAACTGTCATAACAGGTCGTACTGATGCTCCATTCAACAAGGTTGTCTTAAGATCTTTATTCTTATCTAAGATCAACAGACCACCAGTTTCTGTTTCCAGAATTGCTAGAGCTTTAGGTCAAAAGGGTGCTTCTGAAAAGACCATCGTTGTTGTCGGTACCGTCACTGATGACAACAGAATCTTATCCTTCCCAAAGGCTACCGTTGCTGCTTTAAGATTCACCGCTGGTGCCAGAGCCAAGATCTTGAAGAACGGTGGTGAAGCTATCACCTTAGATCAATTAGCCGTCAGAGCTCCAAAGGGTCAAAACACCTTATTAGTCAGAGGTCCAAGAAACTCTAGAGAAGCTGTTAGACACTTCGGTTTCGGTCCACACAAGAACAAGGCCCCAAGAATCCAATCTAAGGGTAGAAAGTTCGAAAGAGCTAGAGGTAAGCGTAGATCTAGAGGTTTCAAGGTCTAAGCAATTAAACTTTGATATTGTCTATTGTTTATTTTACTTTCTAAATTGGGTTATTTATGGTTGGTGTATATTAGTTTTGCATATGTGTACTTCTAAAAGTATATATTTATCGTTATTGAATGTTCCAGTCATATTTACTTATCACATGCCATAGTTGTAGCAAAACAAGAGGACTGCGAACAACTAGTAAATTTAGTGCTTCTACAATAGATAGATAGTTCGTTTTCCATTTTTTTGGCAGTTTAGGAGCTGTGAATCATAACTACATTGATACTGGTAGTACATTTTGATTAACCATTAAAGAACAGAATATGACTACAAGCAACAAGTGGTATTAATCACAAGAGTTGTCTATTAATCCCCAAGAAGTGTTCTTGATATCCTACTGAAGTGCTCTAGGTCCTTGGAAATCGTTTCAATACTCCAGAAACTGGAATCGTACTCTTCGACATTTTTATAGTTCTTCATCAAAAGAATTGAGTTATCACTGAATCTAAGTATGGATTTATTGGTCCTTTTATATGCAGGCGTAAATAATCCCGTGTTCATGTCGTAACTTAAAATATCCATACCTTTATATTGAAATTCCTGTAAACGTTGGTCTTCTGTCAAGTTCCATGCCATCATCGAGTAGACAGATTTAATGCTTTTAAGGGGAGAGTATCTTTCAATTGAATTAATCTCACCATGTTCTTCATTGATGAGTGGATGAAACAAATCAGTGAAGAACTTCAAAGCTGTGTCGTGTGGAAGTTCTATTTGAATACCATATATCAACTTCATGGAGGTGATTGTGTATGGCAAGTTGATGAGAAATTCTAAAGTAGTCAACTTTTGTTCGATAGAGCTCAAGCTCATGAATGATTGTTCTACCAAGATAAAGTCTAAGTTGGACCCAACATGTTTGGATGACAACGGACGAGAAAAGTCAAATCTATCAGAGCTGTTTCGTATGATAGAGGAATCTATGGTTAACTTGGATAGTGGTTTATCTTGAAGAGCTTTGAAAAATTGTTCGATCTCAACATGTTCATGATGGACACTGGCGACACTGTCCCTTGAATGAAGTTGTGTGCTCTTTCTAAGCAAAGCCAAACTCGTTAGATGGTCTAGTCTTCCTAACAGAGAAACAAAAGTGTGCAACTTTAATAAGGATAATAGCCTTGTTGTGGTTATGTTCAACTCTTGTAGCCTTGGTAGTCGAAGATGGGATAGGCTGTGTATGTCGGACTGAATGAAAAGATCCAACCTTGTTATTTTATCAAAGCTGTGTTCATCTAATATAAGAGACGGTAAAACAAAGCTCAAATGATCTAAAAATGTTAATCGCGATACATCTATAGGCTTATCATTCATCAAACCAAGGACATTCAAAGACCTTACACCAAGGAACAAGTCCAACTCCGCTAGCTGACTAGAATGGATTTCCAAGAACTGCACGAATCTTTCCGCACCTTTGATATTCTGTAGCATTGCCTTCATAACTGCTCTCTTTGGAGGTTTCGTGGTATACTCATTTCTTCTAGCTAGAGAGAAACTCTTGACGTAGGACGGGAGTAATTTCTGCCTTAAAAGAACAGAGACAGACATGAGCTCTTTCGTGAGTCTATCTGTACCTTGAAAAACATATTGTGGATGTTCTCTTCTTGAAGTCTGTGTAAAAAAGATAACATCTTGAAGAATATCTGATGGCAATCGATCAATCATGATATGTGCAGGCGTCTTTGGCGTAAGGAGGATGAATAACAACTTAAATTGGAACACAAAGATATCTCAAGTCGTACGAAATATCAATTGGTATATTATGAGGGCTGAAGCATCAATGTCGACCCGCCCTGATATGGAAACAGGTTGAATGCATTTCAAGCGTGGATTTACGTGTTTGTGGCACCTGTCAAGAAACCCTGATAGATAAGTAAGCGTGTGCATCCGGAAACGAAGAATGTGTTGCAAAATTTAAACCATCTCTTGATGGCAGATCTTATCGGCGATCAGTGTGTTTGATGTTCTAGTTGCCCTATTCACATGATTTGAAAATAATGCCCTAGTCAGAATTCTCTTGAAACATCCCAACATTGTGCGCGAATTCTCTGAAAATCTTCTTCAACACCCTTACACCAGCAAGGAAACGGACTCAAACTCCAGAAATCCGTTCCCCAAATGTTCGCGAACTTAATCTGGAAAACAGAGAACGACCACGCTAACTGCCGGATTAGGCCAGGATACTACGGGAAAACTCAGACAAAATTTTGAAATATCAAAAGTTGAAAAGTCACACACATCTATCCCCCCAGGCGTGGTGAAAACAGTCTTAATAGGTAGGTTCCATATCACACATTCAAAATGCCAGGTGTTTCTGTTAAGTACGTTTATTTGGTAGAATACACTTATTCATATTTCACTCAATAATCATATAATCAAAGGAACCCGTCATGAATTAATTTCGCCCAAAGAGTTTTTTATCAAGAATCGTAATTTCAAACATTTAAAAACAGAAAATCATATTGATCAATATTCAGAACATTTGCAAGAGGAAGCAAAATGAAGATAATAATATGAAGCTAAGGGAAATCAAATATGATCGCTCACGTCAATTTTGAATTAGACACCAAAATTATACTTCGACAATTATCACTATTGAATAGATGAATAATATCAGATCCCAGAAATAAATAAGGTTCCAAGCTGTTTTGGAATATGAAATATGAGTGAAAGAATGGATAGGTGCATGCTATAACTTAATATGTGAGAATCTGTAATACTAACCTTTTTCCACAGAGACGTTCCAGCTCAAGATTTCATCAACGCTTACGCTCAATTCTTACAAAGACAAGGTAAGTTAGAAGTTCCAGGTTACGTCGACTTAGTCAAGACCTCTGCCGGTAACGAATTACCACCACAAGAATCTGAAACCTGGTTCTACAAGCGTGCTGCTTCTGCTGCCAGACACATCTACTTGAGAAAGCAAGTCGGTGTTGGTAAGTTGAACAAGTTGTACGGTGGTGCCATCAACAGAGGTGGTAGACCACAAAGACACGCCGATGCCTCTGGTTCTGTTAACAGAAGAGTTTTACAAGCCTTAGAAAAGATTGGTGTCTTAGAAATCTCTCCAAAGGGTGGTAGAAGAATCTCCGACAACGGTCAAAGAGATTTAGATCGTATTGCCGCTCAAACCTTAGAAGATGACGAATAAATTATTCAATAACTTTCATATCTTGGTTAATTTATAAATATCTTTCAAAATCTTACAAAATGTACATCTAATTTTCTTATGTGTTCGAAAATTTGACTTTACTTCTTAATTGTATTCATAGCCCAATTTGGGAACTTAGAATACTTCCTCTTATAGTTCACCACAAGGCCAAGTAATGAATATGTGTGCTTTAAGATGATCAAGATTCATTCCTTCAGTATATACCCTCACCCGTAGTGATTTACTAATTAATACCTATAAAGTATCGTATCCCATAAGGGCCTGATTCAAGTCCTGATCAGAATAATCTCTTAGTCTAGTAATCAAACTTTCATCAGCTGTTCTAGGGTTGTCATGAATGCTACACCTATCAAAGACATTGGTATAGTTGCAAAGCACCACATCCGACTTATTCAAGGCCTGTAGATGTTTCTTTGTTCTGCGGATATTGAATCTTTCACGTAAAATAGTCAACTCCGACTTCCACAACGAAAAATCACTGATCATCCTCAGTTTAAAATCTCCAAAAAATTCACATATCAAGAAGGGAATATCCTTTAATTCAATAGGAATCTAACACATACCCATACCCTTCAAAGCAGGATGCGTCTGACACAATGCAACATATTGACCGAGTAGCTTACGGAAGTTCTTATCATATTCCTCCATATTATCCACCGAGTTTTCATAAAACAGTGCTGAAAAGAACTCCATATAAAAGAAACTGTTCATGTTTGGATCATCTTGATTTATGTTCGCTTTAGCTATACCCCTCAAACCCAACGTCAAGTAATCTACTTCAACCTTACATATACTTGGGACAGGGTTCGCTTCAAACTTCGCAACTTCAAGGCTCTCAACTATTTCCCGAAAGAAGGGATAATCAAAAGGCCTCAAGATGGATTATTCTGATTGCCTCGTTAAACAACAGGAGCGCCTGTTCGGCAGTTATACTGGAGGTATATGCATATAAAACATCCCTTGTAAGTCGATTAGATAGAATATTCCAGACATTGGGCGTCAAAACATGCTTCCTTGTGAGTGGATGTAGTCCCCAAGGTAATTACTCACTAAATTTGGTGCACATTTGACCAAAATACCTTGATCATAAAAATCAGCAGTTGCCAAATTAAGAGGTAATATGCGGTAGTTATGCTCTGATCCATCCAACTTCTTCAAATTAATTCCGTGAAATATCAGAGTGTTGAAGTCGTCCAACATTACAGCTAACATTTCATCAATGTTAAAGTTTTCAGGAATCGGGCCCTTGATCTTTGGTATCATCATAAGTCGATGAGAGTCATTACCAGTTTCATTATCACTTTGATTAGATCTTGAATTCACTCTCCTTGTGAAAAGTATGGAATTCATACCAAGATCACTTAACTTGTTCTCGCCAATCTTTATCCTTTGAATGCCAATGATACATTATAATGTTGAAGTTTCATAATATCTTGTAGTTTGTGAAACCTCAGAGTCTTTATTGAACAACTTATATTCAAGATAGCGTTCTTTCATTTGCAGGAAGTAGCCTGGTAGTACTTCATCACATGAATAACTGAGATACAAGCTGTGTGGAGACTTAGTCCGAAAATAAGACAGAACACTGGAACCCAATTTATTATAATGGTAATAGTCATTCTTTTCAGCTTGATTTCTGTACTGGTAGCGGCTACAGATCCATTCTATCGTCTCCTGATCAACACTTTCAGAACAATAACTTGTTCACTGACAACATTGATCACAGATGAAGACTCTAAACACCATTATCAAAGCCTCTTGCTCTTTTACCAAAGCATTCACAGGGTTTTCTAGATATTTGGTACTATTGTTGAGAGAGTTTGGAACATCATTATCAAATGACACAGATTCATTTTCATCAACCATTAACCATCTGTTCCCTTCAAGACAATTGACAGTGTATAAAGAGCGTAGTTTCTCACCGCTAGCATGAACTGATCTATCAATCTTCTTTAAACTTTCATTGGATTCGTCATATCGTAATTCACCATGGTTATATTTGACCACTTCACAGAAACAATTCACGTCATCTTTGTTTCGCAAAATATCCATAAGTCTATTAATCAATGCATTTTGATATTCCAAACACTGTTCCTGAATCATAGCAGGTTCACTTATGGATGAATCTTTGTAGTTAGTAATCTTGTGGTAACTGGATGGTTCTTTAAATAGTACCTTCTTTCTAGGTTTCTTCTTCTTCTTTCTGGGAGTAGTTGACTGTCTGCTGGTAGGATCCGAGCTGAATGGCAAGTAAAAGTCTTAGGCATTTTCTTGTTCTTGTACGGTAGTATTCCTAATTATATCAGCAATCTGAATTATTTGATTTTTTTTTTTGAAGCCATGATTCAATTATGAAAGAGTATTAAGTCAAAGTTTGGGTTTTATCAAACCACTAAGAGTGAGAGAGTTCTTAAGGGCAAGCAGGTATCCTCGTCCTCGTAGATGGCAATGTTTGACAGGCTATGAAAGCAACATCACAAAAATCGCTGGTACGTTTGGAAAGTTTGTAGCGGCTTCATAGATTAGCATTATTTAGAGTATTTAGGTACGTAGCTTTGTTATTTTCTAATTATGGTTTTCTCCCTATCCACAAAATTAAGATTCAATCTGCCAAATCCACGGGCAAAAGAGTTGACTATTGATAACGGGTTATGAACTTCATTGTTTCGGATTAGATTACAAACAGTTGGCATTCCATCCACATATTCTGTTTGGAGATTTAGCTCACAAGTCTTACAGTCCTTTTAAAGAAAATTCTATGAAAAGAGATATTATTTAAACTATGTTTTAACAAACAATCCCCTATATGTATCGTTATGACTTCACTTTAATCCTTATTATGCTTTCTTTTCTTAGACTTCTTACCAGTATCGCCTACAGTTGATTTTCTATTCAAATCAACTGAGATTTCGTCATCGTTCCCCACCTGCGGACCGGCTTCACTCTTGAAAACCTTCTTTCTCCATTCCTTCAAATGCTTACTCTTAGCATACTTTCTCTTATCCTTCATTCTTAGTTCCTTAGGTCTGTAAGGAGCAAACTTTTTTATACCAATGAATTCGTTTAACTCTGAATCGTCAGCCATAAAGATTTCTCTGGTAGTTAAACCGAAGGATTCTGGAGAGACCTCTCTATATTTGAAAGTTTCACTTCTTTCTTTGGAACGACCACGGGATAAAGATGGATCTTCTTCAACGGTGTCAATAATTTTGAGTTTGTTTTGGTTAATAGCCTTTTCAGCTAAGTCCTTGATTTCTTTCTTTTCTTTCTTGGCGGATTTCTTTTCTTTGAGGTGATCCTTTTTGGTTTTCTTCTTTGGTGGTTCAACTTCTTGAGTTTCTTCCTCTTCTTGTTCTTCGGCTTGTTCTGGTTCTTCGTCATCAAATTCACCCATCATATCATCATCATCCCAGGTTGGCTTACCCGATTCGTCATTGTAAAATTCATCGTTGAAAAGTTCAGCCAAGGTTTCATCCCATTTAGAATCATCAAAATCCTTATCTAACAAACTATCCGTTAACTTCTTGACTAAGTCCTCACTCAGATCAGCACCGTATTCCTTCTTAATCTGCTCCAAAATATCAGCCAACTTGTTGATCTTTTCGGTAGTCTTCTTATTGACCAATTTTTCCTTTTTTTGCTTTTGTTCTTGTTTCTCCAATCTTTCTTCTTCTCTCTTCTTTCTTCTGCCACTTGTTTCATTTCTTCTAACAGTGGCTTGGGTACGAGCATAACTGATAATTTCAGCAGCGTTGGCATCTTCATATCTGAAGTTGTAAGCATTTTCAAACTTTTCAGCAGCTTCGTCGAACTCATCGTCATCTCTGGCTTCACCGTCTAAGTCGATGATCTTATCACCTTTGTGTGGGATCCAGGCTTGTTGGTTGGCGAATTCCATAAGGAACTTTTCTTCATCTTGTGTTGGATCTGGAAGGGTTCTCTTGGTAGAAGAGTCCTTGGAAGAGTCCTTCTTTTTCAAGAAGCCATCATCATTCTCGTCGTTAGAATCTTCATCAACGTCAGCGAAGGCCTTCTTAATATCAGATAATAATTCATTACGTTCTTCTTCTCTTTCTTCTGCGTATGTCATCGGCTTGTCAGTGTCATCTTCTTCATCTTTGAAAGCTTCACCAGATAATAAGTTCATTCTGTGGTAATCCTTCAAGTAGATTGGCTTTTGTTTAGGGTCTTTATCTTCAACTGAACCTTCCTTATCGTCAAAGAATCTCACATTTGGATCAAACAAAGCTTTATCGTTCTTCTTAATGGCGTCTAAGACCTTACTGAAGCCTTCTTCGAGATCTTCGGTAATTAAATCACCAAAATCGTCTTCTTCTTCACTTGTTTCACTTTCGTCTTCGGAATCAAACTCTTCTAAGACTCGCTTTTGGTCCTCTTGGTCAATTTCTTCATCTTGCTTCAACTCTTCTAATTCGGCAGCACTGAGTTTGCTTTGTTGTTCAGCTTTGAATTTTTCCTCAGCTTCACGAGCTTTCTTGGCGGCAGACTTCTTTCTGGCCATTGTGATTTGTTGTACTGTTGAAAAAAACACTGGATATAGGGGTGATGAGCCAATAACTCCTATACTGCTCTATCGTAAAAAATTTATTCTCCGGGATATGCAGGACGTGTCGCGAAATTTTGAAGATTCCAGGTACGTGCCCGGTTACCAATTTGTAAACATATAACGCCTACATCGCTCAAAATCATGAATTGACATTAAAACAGAAGAGGAAACTAAGCAGGCGTCGGTGTGAAGATCTTAAACGAATTAACCAATAATAATAAATGAAGATGTGCGGTTTTATGCTGAATTTATCTTCAAAACTAGACAAACACAGTGTCATTCACCAATTATTGTTCCATGATCAAACAGTGTCACGATTCGTTAACCTTCAACATCACTTGATAGCCATCACATTTTTGTCTTCCACCCTTTCCAATCTTCGAATATTCTTATTTATCCGGTAGGTTAAATGTCGTTGAATTTCAATCCCTCGATATTCCTCCTTTTCGAAATTAAATTAGATTCTATGCGGGACCAAACTGCTTCTCGCTTTCAAAAAATACAGCGATGGATTGCGATAACCGGTTGGGGTTCCCGCTAAGAGAATACAAGTGAACAATCTCAACCTTTTTGAAATTTTATCATTGGCGATGGAGCACTAACTTATACTATATGATTGGCTTTCAAGAAGCCAGTTTGAAGAAATAACGTCATTTGATGTTTGCCAGTTTCTAGTAGTGCTTGTATTTACACAAAATTTATTTGGTTGTTAACGATGTATTTTAGCTACACGTATTTTACATTAATGTATTAATGTTTGAAACCGGTAAGTTGTAATGTATCAACTCAATAGAGATTGACGACGATTATTATTTGGAAAAGTTACAACCTAACGATGCGTCCTTATTAATTATGCGTGGCAATACTAACTATGGAAGCCGAAAACTGGAAATTCTCTTAATTTAATTTAATGATATTGTGATTAACTTTATTATAAAGAAACCAAGTTACTTCCCAACTTGAAGTTTCTGTTTATAATATTTAACAACATGACCGTTCTTAATCTTATAGCTAATTGCTCAGCTATTCTTCATGACCTAGAAATAACTCTGGTGCAAAAGAATCATACGCAGGCGCTGCCCTAGTATTCCAGAAGGATCTAAAAGGTACGCTTTAAATTTTACCAACATGCTTAGATTAAACCCATTCTGATATTTATGAAATCATTTAAGGTGGTGCCAAGTAGGTCATATTTTGGGTTATTTAGTTTTCTTATTGTACTCACGGTGTAGGTGCTTCTGTGCTCAGTCCAGAATGGAGTCCCTTCCTCTAATGACAAATTCACACAAACAATCAGTTGAACAAGAGTGTTTTCTTTGTTAAAGCCACACATTGTTATATATTTGATATTGTTGCAAAATGTCTTGAAATGAAAAAAATTCAGAATGATTTTTTTCTCTAAAAAACCAAAGAACTTAAACTAAGTAGAGAACAAAAAAATGTTGCTCACCACCCCCGGCATAAGATCAGGAAATATTTAGTGAGGAGCACGTTTTCCCGCGAATTTCCCAAATCAAGCCATACGGAGGAACAATTATAGTCGCCGCGCTGGATTTCTGTTTTTGAGAAATTCCAGCAGGAAAGAAGAAAAACAGGAAAAATTTAAAAATTATATTCAGTAAGAATAGAACAGCAGACCACGGCTCCCTTCTTCAAATTCCTCAGTTTGCCACTGGTTGTTGTCTATCATTGTTAGCATTGAAGAATTATCAACACATACTACTGGATCACATCAAGAATTTTTATATTCTTATCGCTTTTACCATTTCATTTTTTGATGAACTTTCCTCGTTACTATTTCTCTATGTTCTACTCCTGCTGCTTCTGCTTAAGACTATAAATAACCTAGCTCGAGTTAGCCCATTGAAAACCATCCCCGAAATAAAGATACTTTGACCAAACAAACAAGCCACTAAATTCATCAACCAGTTAAATTAAATTAAATTAAATTAAAATGTCAGACCACGAATCCATCCACTCTCAAAACGAAAAAGTCCCAACTCACCACCATTTAGACGATACCCATTCCATGGCTCGTACTAATTCCCACACTTCTATGAAGACCGAACGCCTTTTTGATCATCGTCACCAGGCTGATGGGTTGCCTATTAGAAAAAGAGACTCTGCAGCTGGGTTTGACAGTTACGCTGGGAGATTACCTCAGCCTGCTATACCTTATAATGAAAAGGTTGGTTTCAACCAAGGTTGGAACCATAACAATGAGTCTGCTGTTTTGGAATCACCAACTTTGGGTGCGTCTAATCCGCCATTACCACGCTCTTCTTCCAAGTCTACCCACAGATATAGTAATGACAACTTTGGCCCAACAGCCACCATCTCTGATCAATTACCATCAACTTCATTCAACCAAAAGAGAAGTCGTTCAAGATCATTCACTGAACAGTTCAAAAACATTTTATCCAAGGATGACAATAACATCAAAGACAGTAAGAGATCTGGTTCTAAAAGCTACTCAGACACTTCTTCCCCAGTGATTCATCCTTTGAATCATTCTTTGTCCCGTCAACGCACCAGCACTGAAGTTAATAGTGCTGCCCTATTGGAAACTGACTTACAAGACTTTGAACGTCGTCGCCGTTTGACTCGTGCTTCTTTGAACGAATCTGATGCTGATTCCCACGGCTCCAGAGAATCCCAGGAAACCGAAGAAGATGTTTGTTTTCCTATGGTTCCTGAACATGTCAAAGTTAATGGGATTGATTTTGATGAATTAGACGAGTTTGTCGAAGAATCCAGGGAGGAAAAGGAGAGTTTAAGAAGAGACAAGAACAACGCCAACGGTGGCGCTCCTTATGCCGCTGGTTCTGATTCCTCAAGTTCAGCAGCCGCGATGAAATACACTCCTAAATTTGACGAATCTGACACTGACCAAGCCGACGAACAACCTGGTGTTTCATTTGGCCAGAACAAGGTCGAAGGTGAACAGATTCCACCGGATAGATTCTCCTTCTTTAGCAGTGAAGGTGAGGAAACCACACATGCTCCTGATATCCCATCTCTGTTGAAAAATGGACAATCTATGAAGGATCTTTTCAATGCCGGTGAGTCTACTTGGTGGCTAGATTGTGTTTGTCCTACTGATTCTGAAATGAAAGTTCTCGCTAAGGCTTTCGGAATCCATCCATTGACGGCTGAAGATATTCGTATGCAAGAAACCCGTGAAAAGGTTGAATTATTCAGATCGTATTACTTTGTCTGTTTCCATACGTTTGAGGCTGATAAAGAATCTGAAGACTTCTTGGAACCAATTAATGTCTACATTGTTGTTTTCAGACATGGTGTTTTAACTTTTCATTTTGGGCCAATCTCACATGCTGCCAATGTCAGAAGAAGAGTCAGACAGTTGAGGGATTATGTTGACGTCAGTGCTGATTGGCTCTGTTATGCCTTGATCGATGACATCACTGATAGTTTTGCTCCCGTTATCCATGCTATTGAATATGAAGCCGATGCTATTGAAGATCAAGTGTTCATTATGAGAGATACTGATTTCTCCTTAATGTTGTTGAAGATTGGTGAATCTCGTAGAAAAGTCATGACTTTGATGAGGTTGTTGTCTGGTAAGGCTGATGTTATTAAGATGTTTGCTAAGAGATGTCAAGATGAAGCCCAAGGGATTGGTCCTGCATTGACCTCTAATATCAATCTCATGAACTTATCTTCTTCCAATCCAAGTGGCCATGCGAATATTCAACAACCTCACAACCAACAACATAAACAAGCCCAACCACGTGCTGATATTGCCTTATACTTAGGTGATATTCAGGATCACGTTGTTACTATGTATCAAAACTTACTCTCTTACGAGAAGATTTTCTCTCGTTCTCATTCCAATTACTTGGCCCAATTGCAAGTCGAATCTTTCAATTCCAACAATAAGGTCACAGAAATGCTTTCCAAGGTCACAGTCATTGGTACCATTTTAGTTCCTTTGAACCTAATCACTGGTTTATTCGGTATGAATGTGCCAGTCCCATGGGCACACGTTGGTAACTTAGGTCCTTTTTTTGGGATCGTCGGTGGTTTAATCGTCGCTGTTATCGTGTTCTCGTTGGCTGCTAATTGGTGGTTGACTAGAAAGGCAAGAGAAGCCGAAGAAGAATCTGATAGAAGAACTATCACTGGAATGAGAGGTAGAAATGGCCAGACTAGGGGTATTGCCGCAGATAGAAATCCAGAGGCTAGAAGTGTTATTAGTTTCCCAAGTCGGATCAATAGGTATGATTGATTGAGCTTACCCAATCTCACATTTATATTGGCTGTGTTTCAATTATATAGTTGATTCTTGGCTGTAATGGCAAATTGGATGCTTTAGTAAATATATAAAGAATAGATAAATTAGAGAAGGCTGTCAATTAGATCTGAGTGTCCACGTTGTATATAATTTGTGCTTAACACAATCTAACACGCAATGATAAAATTGAAACGTGTTATTAGAATTCAGTAACAAACTGCAATTCAAAGGCTACTTACTACTAGGAGGGATTTCTAATTTTGGCGAATAAGAATATTTAATTAGCCGGTTAATAAGGTAGAAAATGGGTCGTGCGCAAACCGCCAGGTAAAATCTTGGCTACGTCAGAAAAAAATTATTCTAATACAAAGGAAGCGGCGATGGCCCATAAGACATCAAAATCTATTTCTTTTAATCTCCGCAAAAAAAAGGACTAGCTTCATATCACAATGTCCACAACAGAAGCTATTTTCACTGGTGCAAATCGTCATACCAATACTGCTTCCAAGCACTCCACATTACCGCTCATAGCGTATGGTGCAGGTCAAACCATTGCGCTTTGGGATCCAATTAGTGATGAACATAAAGGTATTCATGGGACCTTAAAGGGTCACAAGGCCGATATCACATGTATTCAATTCATCCTTTCTGATAAAGAAAATAACGGCCTTTTGATCTCTGGTGGTGAAGATTCTTCTGTCAAAGTTTGGAGATTCGTTTCTGGTTCTACCAAGGATTTAGAGCTAGTTTGTTCTTTAGAAGGCCATGATGAGAGTATTACGGCTTTGACTTCCTTTGGTGATGTCTTTGTCACTGGGGATTCCACTGGGAGAATTATTGTCTGGAAGGTTCAACCTTCCTCCTCTAATGAAGTTGTCAAATTATGGGAATTCCAAGCTGTCGTTGGTGTTTTGCCGTTATCTTTAGCTTTACAAGAAGTTGAAAAGGGTCAATATGTTTTAGCTTTAGGTGGATCTAAGTTCCACATCTTTGTTTACACATTTCAGTTATCTGACTCCACTGTCACTGACTTCAAATTGGATGCTAAATTAGAAGGACATGAAGATTGGATCAAGGCCTTAACTTTTAAGAAATTATCCGAGGGCGATTACTTATTGGCTTCCGGTTCACAAGATAAGTACATTCGTCTTTGGAGATTACGTCTTAACGGCCTGATTGATCGTTCAGATGAAGATGAATCCAAGTTAACATTACTATCTAACAAACAATACAAATTCTCCATCAATTCCACACAAATAGCAATCAACTTTGAAGCTTTAATCATGGGCCACGACGATTGGGTCTCCGCTTTACAATGGCATTCAACGAAACTTGCCCTTTTGGCATCTGGTGCTGATACTAATATGATGATCTTCGAACCTGATACCGCTTCAGGTATTTGGGTCACTACCACTCAATTAGGTGAAATCTCAACTAAGGGTGCAAGCACTGCTACTGGTTCATCTGGTGGGTTTTACTGTGCGTTGTGGTTTGAATCAGAAGATAAGGAATACGTTTTGACTAACGGTAAGACTGGTGCCTGGAGAAAGTGGACCAGAAAGATCTCTGATAATGCAGAAGAAGAAGCCTACAATGGCTGGGAACAAGAATTAGCTGTGACTGGTTCTGTTAAGGCTTGTACTGATTTAGCTTGGGCTCCTAATGGGGAATACCTTCTTTCAACCTCTTTGGATCAAACCACCCGTTTATACTCCCAATGGACTACCAATGCTGATGGCACAATACGTCCTGTGACAACATGGAGAGAATTCGCTAGACCACAGATCCACGGTTATGATATGATTTGCCTTACACCATTGTCCGACACGAGGTTCGTCTCTGGTGGTGATGAAAAGATCTTAAGATCTTTTGATGAACCAAGAGGTGTTGCTGAATTATTGAAGAAGTTCTGTGGTGTTGAGATCCAATCTGAAGAAATGCCCGAATCTGCTGCTTTACCTGCGTTAGGTCTTTCGAATAAGGCTACTACTGATGAAGTTTCTGCCGATTTACAACCAACTGCCAAAGATTACAACAACCGTGAGACAAATGATACCAACAATATCACTTATTCTATTCTTTCCACCTTATCTTCTCCACCATTAGAAGACCACTTACAAAGACACACTTTGTTCCCTGAAATTGAAAAGCTTTACGGTCATGGGTATGAATTAACCACTGTCACTTCTTCTCACGATAATAAGCTCATTGTCTCTGCTTGTAGATCCAACACAGTTCAACATGCCACTTTGAAGATCTTTGACGCTAAAACATGGCAAGAAAAGAATAAGCCTGGTTTAAGAGGTCATGAATTGACAGTGACAAGACTCAGATTCTCCCCATGTGATCAATACTTATTATCTGTTTCCAGAGATAGAAAATATGCAATTTGGAAGAGAAATCTCGAGGATGATTCTTTTGAATTATTCACAATGAAAGAAAAGGCTCACAGTAGGATCATCTGGGACTGTTCTTGGGCTCCCTCCCAATTCTCTCAATCTGTCAACACCAGTGGTGTCTTTGTCACTGGTTCAAGAGATAAGACCATTAAGGTCTGGAAAATGGCTAATGGTGCCCAAACTGTGTTTGTCACTTCAGCGAAGTTTGACAGTCCAGTTACTTCTGTCGATATTCATACTTCCGTTATCAATGGTAAGATTCTTTTGGCTGTCGGTTTGGAATCCGGTGCTATTTCTTTATATTCTTTGAACAACGAATTCCAATTGGACAATGTTTACACTTTGGATGATAAAGAGACTCCAAATGGTAGAATTTCTAGAGTCAGTTGGTGTTCTAAAATCGAAAATAATAAGATTCTTCTTGGTGTGGGTTCCGGTGATTGTTCGGTTAGAATTTATTCTTTTGGGGTTGCCTTGGTCTAGTTTGACAGAGTGTAGTGCTTTGTATATATAATAGTAAAAGCTACAAATAAGAAAATTAGTTGTATCGCCTACAAATAATAATAATGCACAGATACATTTTTGACAGCTGCTTGTTCAGTTCAATATTAAATGCGATCTGGAAATTCATTGTTGATAACTTTTAGGCGTTATTCTGATTGCTCGCATTCCGCTAACAAGCTGATAGGACGCCATTTCAATGTTCAAAGTGGTAATGAAAGTCATTCTTAATTTAACATTCCTAAAAAATATACAACCTCACTGTATAATTCCGAGAGCCGCTGATCCCTGATGTTATCTAGATTGTCAACTCTCAAAGCTATTTGTTAAACACTTAAATGATATAAGTAGACAACAATTCGTGGCCGATTGATTGTTCGGAATCCTAGGACCAACGTGAAAAGCAGAATTGAAGTGGCTTGGTGCAATCCTCGATGCCTGTGGTATGGCTACCCAAATAAATTCCGTTAAAGCAGACAAAGCCCATCACTACACTGGCCTTGTGGTATATAGAAAGTCTTCCAATTTAGGAAATATTCGCTCTACCTAATATGGAATGGCGGGACGAAGGTCAAAGTGAATAAGGAATGCCTTTAGTCAAATTACTTACACTATATTTAGATTTTCAACTAATTAAAATTACTTTGTTCTTACGTCATATCATTTTGTTAACTCGTTAGATAATCATAAGTGTCATAGGTACTGGCTTAACGGTTACCTCATGAACTCCATTGTCCCGACAAAGAACAGCCTTCACCTTCTGAAGCCTGAGCTTGTGGGGCAACGTTTGAAAATATAAATCGTCATACCTAACAACCTTGGTACCCCACAACCACAGCACCACAACCAAACCATCACAAAGCTTCGGATTAATTAACATGACACTTGACAACTAGTTACAACGAGGAGAAGAAAATGCGCCTGATGATATTATATAAAAGTTAAAGTATCCTTTGATTCATTGCCACTATATCATCATGACATAGCTAAATCAAACAAACAAACAAGTAAACAAACAAACAATTGACAACATTGAGCAATGCCAGGTCCAGCTGTAAAACTTACTGAAGAAGGTATTGCACAAATCAAAGCAATCGCCAACGCTGCAGTTGCCGATCCAAAGCATGACGTTCCAGGTCTTTCTATCTCCATTTCCAACACCAAAGGTGAGGACTTGTTAACTTATGCCACTGGTAAACTTGGCTCTGAATCCGATGAAGATTTGACTACTGATAATATGTTCTGGATTGCTAGTTGCACAAAGATGTTGACCACTGTAAGTGTAATGCAATTGGTTGAGCAGGGGAAATTAAACTTAGACGATGCTGAACAATTGGAATCCATCATTCCTGAATTGAAGTCTTTACCTATTATTTCCTTGAACGAAGACGGTTCTTTAAATTTGAAAAAGAAAAAAAATAAGATCACTTTAAGAATGCTATTGACACATACTGCTGGGTTCGGTTACAAATTCTTCAACCCTGAAATCAATGCCTACTTGAAATTCTACAATATCGATGAATTCCGTCTAACTCATGAATCCCAATTCCTTACTCCGTTATTATTCGAACCAGGTACCAACTTTAACTATGGTTTATCTATTGATGTTGCTGGGTTAGCCTTAGAACGTGTCACCGGTGTCAAATTAGGTGATTATGTCAAAGAACACATTTACGAACCATTAGATCTAAGAACTTCAACCTTCACTCCAAACGCCAAATTATTATCCAAGTTGGTCCGTTTGAATGAAAGAAACCCAGAAACTGGTGAATTAAAGGAAAGAGAACATATCCTTTTCGCCACGGATTTAAAGAACAGTTTCGAATACGTCCATTCGGGTGGTGCTGGTTCTTTCTCCAAGCCACGTAATTACGTTCAATTCCTTGCTGCCTTGTTGAATGATGGTGTTTCTCCAATCACGGGTGCAAGATTATTACAAAAACAGACCATTGATTCCATGTTTGTAAACCAAATCCCACAATTCCCAGACTTTGGTAGAAAAAAATTAGCCGCCTTGAAAGGTTTGACTTATGATATTAACGAACTATACCCACAACCAGGTCAACCTCCACAAGGTTGGGGTTTGTCTTTCTTCATTAACCTGACTCCATTGCCAACTGGTAGGCCTGCAGGTTCAGGGTTCTGGTGTGGGTTAAGTAATGTCTTCTATTGGTTCGATAGAGAAACTGGTGTCACTGGGATGGTTGCTTCCCAGATTTTACCATTTGCGGATGGGAAGGTTTTTAAGGCTTGGGCTGATATTGAAACTGTTGTTTATAAGTCTTTGGAGAAGTAAATTAAGCTGTTTCATGCTGGGTATGAAGCTTTCAAATTTAGTTCGAGTTTATAGATATCTGTTTCCTTCTCTTTAATAATTTTCTATTGAACTTCAATTAGACTGAAGATGAAACTTTGGCCTGGCTAAGGTTTTTGAATGAAGAAAATTTTGAAAATCAAAGGGGGTGCTTGTAGATCATATGGAAAGCTTTGTAATTTCTTGCTCACATAATGAAGTGAGGGCAAAAAAGAATGCCCGACGTGGGGCTCGAACCCACAGCCTTGAGATTGATCTCAAATAAGAGTCTCACGCGCTACCGATTGCGCCAGCCAGGCTTTTTTATATTGAATGGGAAGATACAGAGTCTTCTCTATCGGTTGGTTTGGAAGCTCCCAACCCGGCAACGTTATAAGCGAAGTTTAAAGAAGTTAAAGGGAAAGTTATCAGAAGAGAGACAATGATGGCTAGAGCTGAAGATGATGTGGTCTACGTGCTGATGGAAGAACCTAAATTGATTCAAACCTGGTCAAAGCTGTATAAGCTTCAGACCCAATTACCAGGAATTCTCCAGCCACTACATCGATTCCATTTGGGACATTATAATCACCAATTTCACTTCCGAGCAACTTTTGATCCAGAAAAACCCAACTCTAATGACAAATTATTTTGTTTTTGTCATGAGAAAGAAGAAATTTTTCAATATCTGTTTCAATTTTGTTGGGTGTCCAAATTTATTTGGGAAGAAACATCAATCACGAAACTACCTCACCTCCACCATTATCGTTGGACTTATTCTATTTCCCTGTCGAGAACACACCAATGGAAATTTACGAAAGAAGTTGGTTTATTGAAATTCCATGGGATATAAGGATCAGTCGAAGATATCAAAAGAAATGTTTACTATCATTTGGAGTTGAATCAGTAAGAAAGGATGCCTTAGCTGCTTTTGAAGAGAAGAAATATTTAAAACAATATGTTGAGCAAATGAGAAAGACCTGAAAGGTTTTCTGAGAATATGAATTCGTTTTTCCACAGTTCATCTCAGCTGATTACATGCACTTGAAAGGTATCCAACGTATTTGATCAAGATGGAACTTAGGGGCTTATAATCAAAATGGGCCAATAATTCTTATTTCAGTAGGGGGTTATAATTAATACAATTACAAAAATTTTCAGTTCCTCAATTGCTCATAAAACAAATTAAGAGATACAACCAACAAACTACTCCAAACTTGATTATCTACAGGATCCATCTCAAGTCTGATTATTGGATTGAATGAATTTCCTGGAATTATGAAATTTTATTATATGCAAATTTTATAGGAAAGTCATTTTTGAAGTATTAATATATGATTATACAAGGAAAAAAAATAGATGGTCTTCAAAATGCAAGATTATTGAACTGTTGTATTCACAATTTAGAGTTTCCATTGCCAGGGTTATTAACACTTTACTAACTTCAGGTTATATCGCCATTGATTTTGAACCTTGAAGTACTTTTTTAGCGAATTTGCAAATTGCGGTAAGCTGCAACAATAAAGGATTCAGCGATGATAATTTGGTTGATTCGTATTAATGAGTGTTCTCCCTATTACTTCCAACTTATGTATCAAACTTTAATTAATATAGACAGTTCCAATAGTTGACGTTGTTAAGTATAAGTTCTCTTTAATTATTGATCTAGCACGACTTGATTCATTAAAAAGAAATAATGCAACAAAAGTATAGATAAGTTGACAGACCTTACTACTTCTGGCAATGACATTTGAATTGCAAATATGGATCTATGTAATCACGTACATAGTTACGACTCAACCTATTTAAAGTGAGAGGTGCCAACAGACATCGTCCAAACAAGACTGTGAGATTGTTGTATTTGGAGTCGGATAAGAAGCAGTGTCTGTAGTTGGTTCGCCATATGCGCGAGAGAAAAATCAAGTTCACCAGAAAAGTTCCTGTTTGGAGATGTGTCGCGCCATCTAGATAGACTTGGAACGGGGTACGCATATTACAAAGGCAAACGACTCCTAAACTCATCAATTCATATTTTAAACCAGACCAAAAGCTGACTTCATTTCCATTTACAGCACTTATTTTGTAAGTTCTATTTCAGTCTGGTCACAATGCTTGCTTTCATCGGTCACAGATTCAAGAAAGTGAGGTTTCTCCTCCTTGTTATAGTGACGTTCATTCTCCTTTTCTACTATTCATTCATCAATGAGGAATATGAACTGAACACGTATTTAGAAGAAGAAGAACTGCCTCTTGTCACGAAGCCAGCAGAACAAGGACAAAAGCTCTCGCCAGGTGTACCAAAGAAGGGCGTCCAGGAAAATATTCCAGATCACCATCCTGAAGAAAGACTCTCTGATCCAGAGGTCTTGAGAGTTAAGAACCAATATCTCCCTCTTTACGGTAAAGAAAAAACGGAAGGTAGAAGAAAGGGTGAGCTACCTGTTGATTACTTTGATGGCCAAAAGAAGTTTAAGCTTAGAGACTGGAAGAAGAAGGAGAGATATCCTGTTGGTAAAGAAAACTATCACAAGATTCCAAAGTTAGTGAAACCTGAGGCCTACCCAACTATTCAAGCCAAAGTTTTTTCAGATGACGGTCAGCCAGATAAGGAAAAACTTAAGCGTATTCGTGTTGCCTTTGATAAGTCTTGGAAAGTTTACAAAGATAAGGCTTATGGACATGATGAAGTGACACCAATATCCGAACAACCATCTGATCCTTTCAATGGTTGGGCTGCTACTTTGATAGACTCGTTGGATACTTTGTTTTTGATGAACCAAAAGGATGAATTCAATGAGGCAGTGAAGTTTATTCAAAATATGAACTTTAAACAGTCCTTCCGTGAAGATATTCCTGTTTTTGAAAACGTCATCAGAATCGTTGGTGGTTTGGTCAGTGCCTATGATTTATCTGCCGAAGACATTCTCTTGAAGGCTGTCACTGATTTGGCTGATTTGATAATGGAAGCATTCGATACTCCAAACAGATTACCTTTGTTGTATTATCAATGGCGTAATCCAATCCAAAACAGATTCGCCTCAAAAGACGCATATTTGGCAGAAGTTGGTTCCTTAGGGTTGGAGTTCTCAAGATTAAGTCAAATCACTGGTGATATGAAATATTATGATGCTATCACACGAATTACTGACACTTTGGAAAGATCAAGAGAAAACTTCTATTTGAACGGTTTCATTGCCAATGATTTGGATTTATCCGGCTGCACTGTTTTGAATAAAGTTGAAATTGACCAAGGCTTACATTTGAATAATCCAAATGTTATCAGGTCTATTTACGATGGCAGATACATCTACTGTCTGAAGAATGATGAAGTTAAGGCTAAGAGTGCTACCCAATATTACTCAATGGGTGGTCTTGCAGATTCATTTTATGAATATTTACCAAAGATGTATCATTTACTCCGTGGTGAAACCAAGTCTTCTACAGTTTACAAGAACTTTTACATTGATGCCATTCAGAACATTAAAGATTACATGCTATTCAGACCAAAGATTCCACAAGTTGATTCTAACATTCGCTATATTTCTTCTCTTGCGGTTGCTAACAACTCTGGGATTTTAGAGGTCACACAAGATTTGGATATGCAACATTTGACCTGTTTCGCCGGTGGTATGATTGCTCTTGGTGCGAAACTTTTCTCAAGACCAGATGATATGAGGATTGCTGAACAGGTCACTTTGGGGTGTTATGATTTGTACAAGAGATTCGGTGTCATGCCAGAAAGAATCACCGTAGATAAGTCGGAATACGACGAAGATGTTTATGATGACGCAAAGAGACTGAAGGTTATTGAAGAAAAGTCTGTATCTAAATCAAGAGAAAACATTGACGGTATCGATGGTTTGAGAGGCTCTAATGGGTTTAAGAACTCAGCTAATATTGATGCTAATGTTCCAATGAGGCACGGAAGCGATAATAACCAGAAACAAAAGAGAGGATTTGAATCTGATTCGATTGAAGAAGAGTTGAAATCTAAATTCACAGAGTCATCTGACATAATTCCAGATGGTACCGATATTAGTATTATGCCAGTTTCCTCGGTGAAGTCAAAGACAAAGCCAATAATTAAAGCTAAGTCTCCTTCTAGATTCCAACCCCTGGTAAATGGTCGTTGGTCTTCATCAAAGGTTCGAAACCAACCAATATGGACTAATGAAATCACTCCAACATATATTCTTCGCCCAGAAGCCATTGAGTCGGTCTTCTATATGTATCGTATTACTGGTGATGAATCATGGAGAGCTAAGGGTTGGGAAATGTGGCTTAATATTGAAGAGAACTGTAAGACTTCTTTGGGGAAGTATGCCTCTATTTGGGATGTCACTATCCCTTTGGAAGCAGGAGAAGAAGAAAGTAGAGTCATGGATTCTATGGAGTCTTTCTGGTTCGCTGAAACTTTAAAATATTTCTATTTGTTGTTTGATAGTGCTGATTCTTGGAGTTTAGATGAGATTGTCTTGAACACAGAAGCGCATGCTTTTAAGTTGGTTAATTGAGCGTTTTTGTTTTGTATAATAGACCCTAGGTTATTATTAATTATCATATTCATTGCATGATTTCTATACTTAATCCACTGTGGAATACAGTCAGTTCACAGGACCTTCATGCCTTATTTTGAAGACCTATCTCTTGTACACGTGACTCTACACTGGAAGTAATTGTTGCGCATCTGTCAAAACCTACCAATGGCTCCGGGAAAAGGACACGCGTCAGGTACTCTAACGCATTAAAAGGTTTACATGTTAATCCTTACATTTATCAGTACTCTTTTGATTTGGCTTTTTTTAGCATATCTCGATATCACTCAGCAGTCTTACTAGTTAATAGAGTCTTCCAGTGATAATGTCAAAGGCTATATCTTCTGGTAGATCCACCACAAGTGATCACACAGAAGGTCTACAAAATCGTTCAACTGCTTCTAATGACTCTCAATTGATACACTCAGATATCGAACCTGAAGAAAAGAAACGAATCACAACGGAACCATCTTTGTTCTGTAATATTATCAATTATCTCACCATTATTGAGCCATATTTCTCTACCATCTTCTACACTTATTTATCATATGCCATTCGTACTTATGAAATCGCATTAGCCAAGAAGGTCATCTGGGATGAATCTCACTTCGGTAAGTTTGGTTCCTACTATCTTAAGCATGAATTCTACCATGACGTTCATCCTCCATTAGGTAAAATGATAATAGGCTTTACCGAATATCTTGCTGGTTGGCATGGTAAAGGGTTTGAATTCGAATCTGGGAAAGGTTATCCAGCAGATTTGAACTTTGTTACTATGAGAATCTTAAACGCTTGGTTCAGTATTTTGGTTGTTCCAGTGGCTTATTGGGCGGCTAAGACTATGAAATTACGTCTTGCCAGTGTCCATTTGGTAACCTTGATGGTTTGTCTGGAAAGTACTTATGTCGCTTTGGGTAAGTTCATTCTTTTGGACTCAACATTATTGCTCTTTACCGCCACTACTTTCCTCACATTTGTCAAGATTCATGAATTGAGACAATCTGGCCAGGAATTTACGACTCTCTGGTATTTTTGGTACGTTCTTTCTGGTATTTCTATTGGTTGTGTCTGCTCTGTTAAATGGGTTGGTTTGTTCGTCACTGCTTTAGTTGGTGTCTATACTGTTCACGATTTATTGGAAAAGTTCTTCATCAGATCTGAATCTGAGAAGTTTACATGGAGAAAATACACCCATCACTGGATTGTTCGTATTGTCACTTTGATCATCATTCCATTTTCCATCTATCTTCTCTGTTTCAAGATCCATTTCGGTTTGCTTTACAAGTCTGGTACCGGTGACAGTTCGACTTCCACTCTATTCCAAGTTAATTTGGAAGGTACTAAGATTAAATCATCCCCACGTAATATTCACTATGGTTCTGAAATCACATTACGTTCTCAAGGTCAATCACCAAACTTGTTACACTCTCACTCTCAAATTTACCCAGAAGGTTCTAGTCAACAGCAGATCACCGCTTACGGTCACTCCGATGGTAACAATAATTGGGTGATCAAATACTCTCGTACAAACTACACCAACTTGAATGATTTGAATGAACATCCATTTGTGAAAGATGGTGATATCGTCAGATTTTCGCACAAATTCACCTCTGCTAACTTACATTCTCATGACATCCCAGGTCATGTTTCTAAGCAATATTATGAAGTATCTGGTTATGGTAATGAAAAAGTTGGTGACACCAAAGATGACTGGGTCGTTGAGATTGTCGAACAAATCAAATCTGGTAACAAAACCTATCCAAAGGAAGATCCATCCACCTTACATCCAATTTCTACTTCTTTCCGTTTAAGACATTTAGATCTAGGCTGTTACTTGGCCACCACTGGTAAGGCTTATCCAGCTTGGGGGTTCAAACAATCAGAAGTCATTTGTAAACCAATGACTGATTCTTGGCTCTCTCGTCGTGATAAATCCACTTGGTGGAATGTCGAAGATCACATCAATGAAAATCTCACTATCGATCCACATTACATCCCACCAACTTCTTCTTTCTGGAGTGATTTCATTCTAATCAACTTCGCCATGGCTTCCACAAACGCTGCTTTGGTTCCGGATGAAGACAAGTATGACCATTTGGCTTCTAAATGGTGGGAATGGCCTTCTCTTCACAGAGGTTTAAGAATGAGTGGGTGGGGTCCTTTTGATATCAAGTACTTCCTTGTTGGTAATGTATTCAACACTTGGGGTTCTACCTTGTCCATTTTCTTGTTCTGTCTTTACGTTCTCGGGGTTGCTTACTCCTACCAACGTCAAACTCTAAACTGGGATTACGAACAATACTGGAAGTTCCTCATCTGCGGTGTCTATCCTTTGATTGGTTGGGTCTTACACTTCTTACCATTCATTGTCATGGGTCGTGTTACCTATGTTCATCACTATGTTCCTGCATTGTTCTTTGCCATTTATGTAATGGCTTATGCTATTGAGTTATTGGCTTTCAAGTTAAAGGTTTGGTTCAGGGTTCCATTGTACGCTGTTTTATTCGGTGTTCTTTGTTGGACTTTCTGGAAATACCGCATGTTCCATCAAGGAATGTCCCAACCTTCTAGTACATACGCAGATTTGGCTCTTTTGAAGACTTGGCAAGTCTAACTGATCAGGTTGCATTTGATCTTGTTTCAATATTTACTACATTAAAAACTAAAATATAATTGAATAGATATTTGTGCAACACATACACAAACTCGTAGTTTGAAGTCTTCTTAAACTTCTTTTTTTTTGGCTTGAATAGCCCTTCGATACATAAATGGCTTAACACAGCAGTATGTTCGTAGATCAAAGGTTTAATTTGATTTGCTCGAAGAGTTTTTCTTTATTGAAATTCTTGGTACCGATGAATTCATTCCAATAGACTTGAATCTTAAAAGATAAGTAATTCTTCAAATTATGAGGTAAGTTGATATAACTTTGGAAGATAAACTTCAACGCTTCCCACACTTCATTCAACTCGTCCTGGAATTTATCACCGAATGTAGCAGAAGCTCTATCTTCAACAAATGGGGGTTCTTGTTCCTCCACTGGTAACTGTGGTTCTAGAACAGCATCCGATTGATAATGAACTTCAGCTTGTTTTTCCAATTCTTTGAGAGATTGTAGCTTGTTGAAGTTCTCAATAGATTCGATGGACTTGGTTAATCTATCAAAAGTATTGAACAAACTAGCAATTTCCACCTTCTTCAAATTCTTGAGATCCTTGATGTTTTCATTGAACAAAATCTTCAAAGCGGTGGCATAACCAGTAGATTGAATCTTACCCCATAAACGACATCTATCACAAGTGACACAGTCCATTAATCTGGTGACGTTCTTGAACTTCATCTTGAAATCTTCTTTGACATTAACATCTTGGAACATTAGTTTTTCGTTGAAGATGTTTAGATCTGATGGGAATTCTCTGACGATTGACTTGATTTGTTTCTTGATTTGAATATCGTTGGATTGCTGGAACTGGTTGAATTTGTAGTTCTTTAAGAATGGGTAAATCTTCAAGATCGAACGTAACAATAGAGAGTAGTTAAAATAGATGTTGGATATTCTTTCTGGGTAATGTCCAACCTTGAAGTTGAACAAATCTAAATTTGGTTCCCAAGTATTGGTTTCGTTGTGGTAATATTCATTCGATAAGTGAGTAGAGACAGAACTGTGGAAACCAGAAATGATATCATAGAAGACTTCTTGTTCAACAGGACATTCACCCTCTAGTTGATTCTGGTATATCATACCCCAGATATTTCTCTCTGGAGTTGGAACATAACCAGTGAATCTTTCAGGATTCTTTGAAATATCAATAATGACACCGTCTTTAGGATCCACTAAATCACACCAGTCTTCAGGATTATCAATGATTTCGTCTTTAGGACATAATGAATCTAAGAATGAGTCTTCGTTTAAATCTCCCAAGTTGTTGTTATTCTGATCAACATCGTAGTTAAACTCATCTGAATGGACATCCAAATCTAGTTGACAACCGGGGCTAAAGCAGATTGATTGGCATTCAAAGAATGGACAGCTCATTTCTAATTGAAACTGGTAATGTTTGAAATAGTCTTCATTGATCAAGCGGTGAACTTTAGAACGAACCTTGTTATTAAGAGTATTGATTTGTTCATATGTTAAATCACAACATTTTTCATTGATTAGATCTTGTGAGTTGAGTTGAAAAATATTGGAGGTCGATGCTGAGGCTGCCTCAATAAGGCTCAGAAGAGGAGCGACACTCAATATATTCTTAAGTGAAACCATGATAGGTAGTTTGATTCTATTATTCTATGTAATACTGTGGGGGGATTGTATCAAAGGTACCACTTGAGTGTGAGTGGGCTGTCCACTGGTTTATATTAAATCTGTACCGTACAACGTGTTCTGCCGCCCGGCGCCTCCCGATGGCAAATGTAACACGATAGAGATCTCTGACACCGTGTAGCCTGAGTTTATTTTGGTATTATGTAAGCGAGAAGAGGAATCTTCTGGAAACTTTTCAAGGACCCTATGACGATTGTAGTGGTTAGTTAACCTTGAATACTAATGGACTTGCTTATAAAAGAACTGGAATGTTCAGATTTATAAATGATTTTAGTCGCTTATTGTCTACGTGTTCTTTTGTGGCTCATAACCACTCGTTATACATAAGTATAAATTTCTTATTAGTAATACGGATCGGATCATTACTTCTTACGGAGTTTTGTTTTATTCAGGTGACTTGTCAAATCCCATGATTAACACAGCCTCAAAGTAGCTAAAATTCTAGTCATATTGACTATAGTTTAGCTACTTTCTCGATCTGAAGAGGGCAGACTTGTAAACTTGATAGGTGTTTCTTGGGTACATCGAAGAAATGAGTCCGATCAGAATTGTAAAGACTGTACAACTTGATAGGCTAAATCTTTCAGATATTCGCCAGAGTTATTGAACCCTTTAGTATAAACGTTACCCCTTGGCAGATTGAACCTTTGAATCAACTGGTTGAATCTTTCTTCACTTGCTTGGTTCACACTTCTATCTTCAACAATAATCAGGAAATTCTTAAAGTTACCATTCAAGAACACATTGACTGCTCTGATGATAACATCTCCATCCACTAATTCATAACTGTAACCGTTTTCCACTTTCAATGTTTGTCTTATAAGCCATAAACTTTGAAGTTTGGTCTGTATTATTAAATCTAATGGATCGCCTGCACCTGCACCTTGAGCAGCCCCGCTTTCTATTAAGTTTATGGATGGCGTAGACGTGGAAACGATGGATGTATTATCAATGATTGTGACACTGGAGTTATTCTCATGTTCGAAATTGACATTGAAAAGAAATGACGTTTGACTGGAAGATGCTTGTGAGTTGTTGCTTCTAAAAATCTTCAATTCGAAAGCCCAGCGGCCCAGAATTCTGGGTACCTCAGAAATTATTTGATCATGAAATAAAGACAAAGAAGCAGTGGAAGCATTTGACACAGAGATTACAGCTGTTTGGACCATGGCTGTTGGATATTTATTTTGAAAGATTATTAGAATCATTATGTTTACAACCTCCTGGCCATTTATGTACCAAATTTGAATGTTACCAGAGGCTGCTCAAGATTTCTGTCAATTGTTTGCGGCCATTTCCTACAAATTGTGACGGGCTATTTTTTGGTAAAAAGTAGAAGCCTGGCTGGCGCAATAAACAGCTCGTGAAACTCTTATTTGAAATTAATCTCATAGATGTGAGTTGGTGCTCCACGTCGAATATCTTTTTGTTTTCACACTTTTGAAAGTTAAGAATTAACTTTTTTGGGTGTACTGTGTGCCATATTTAGTTTTAGAGCCAAGAACCAGGGTTAAACAAAGATGATGGCTTTCCCCATAATTTTTAATCTTCCTGTCATAAACTTAACCACACTCCCTGTTTTTATTCCCGCTAAAAGGTTTCCTTGTCGTTCTCCACATATAAAGGGTCCAACGATCGGACTTGGAGGAACAGAATCCTTCTTTCTTAGCAAGACAGATTGAAAGTTTAAATCAGGAATGTTTAATCACAAACAAATTCCCATACGCAATCTTTTGTGAAATGCAAATGTCTCTTGTTTTGCTGTATATAAAAATAACCGAACGAACCAATTCTAATGGGGAAACCAAAAAAAATGCCCGACGTGGGGCTCGAACCCACAGCCTTGAGATTGATCTCAAATAAGAGTCTCACGCGCTACCGATTGCGCCAGCCAGGCTTTTGCTTATGTAAATAAAAGGGACAAATTACTAGACTCTAATCTCCAAAAACACCACCATCCAAAAAAAATGGGCAGGATCCATCTCAAAGTCTGATTGATTATTGGGTTGAATGAATTTCCTGGAATTATGAAATTTTATTATATGCAAATTTTATAGGAAAGCTATTTTTAAATTGTTAAATAAATGGTTAAAAGAACAAAAAAACCAAAAACCGAACAAAAATGATCCATTGTGTCGTCTCTGTCATCAAGAAGACTTATTGGTTTCATATGAGCAAGGAGCATTGAAGGGTTTAGGACCTGTTTAAGCTAGTTCATGCCAACTTACTTTACTCAAGTAATTAATTTCTTGAAAAATATCTTAGTAGTGTACCTTAGATACAACTACTAGTGGCCGTATATGTATTATCCTTTTTGAAGTAAACCGCCCAAGAGCCTTTAGGCTAAACTCGAACAGAATACTCAATATAAAAAAAACCCTAAAACAAAAACTCTAGAAAGATAAAAAATAGTCAAGTCCAGAGAAGATGATGACAAATAATAAATAATAAATGATTAAAATGATGACATGATTAATAAGCCGCCGCCGCAGCAACAGGAATATCCCTTCGAGGGACAAAAAACTGTGAATGAAAAATGAATGATTTACAATTTAGCCTACAACTTAAGCGTCTAAAACACAACCGTGAGAAGCATCAGAGACCAACTTGGCGTACTTGGACAAAGTACCTCTGGTGAATCTTGGTTCTGGAGCGACCCATTGGGACTTTCTTTGAGCCATTTCTTCGTCAGAGACTAATAAATCGATCTTGTTGTTATCGGAGTCAATGACAATGACATCACCATCCTTGACTAAAGCAATTGGACCACCTTCAGCAGCTTCTGGAACAACGTGACCGATTAAGAAACCGTGGGAACCACCGGAGAATCTACCGTCGGTTAATAAGGCGACATCTTGACCTAAACCGTAACCCATTAAGGCAGAAGAAGGCTTTAACATCTCTGGCATACCTGGACCACCCTTTGGACCTTCGTTTCTGATGATACAGACAGTCTTTTCACCCTTCTTAATTTCACCATTTTCTAAAGCGTGGATGAAAGATGGTTCGTCTTCGAAGACACGGGCAGTACCCTTGAAGAAAGTACCTTCCTTACCGGTGATCTTAGCAACAGAACCACCTGGAGCTAAAGAACCGTAAAGAACTTGTAAGTGACCTCTTGGCTTCAATGGGTTGGCGACGGTGTGGATGATTGGTTGACCAGCTGGTAAAGACGTAGCTAAGGCGACGTTTTCACCTAAGGTCTTACCAGTGACGGTTAAGGTGTCTGGAGTTAAGATACCTTCGTTCAATAAGTACTTCATGACGGATTGAGTACCACCGTATTGGGCTAATTCGGCCATGACATACTTACCAGATGGCTTGAAATCAGCTAATAATGGAGTCTTGTTGGAGATTTCTTGGAATTCGTCTAAGGTTAACTTAACACCACAAGAGTGAGCAATGGCGATCATGTGTAAACAAGCGTTAGTGGAACCACCAGTGGCAATGATGTAAGCAATGGCGTTTCTGAAAGATTCCTTGGTCATGATATCTCTTGGTCTGATGTCTAAGGCGATCAAGTTCTTGATGGCTTCACCAATGCTGTCACATTCAGCCAACTTTTCGTCAGAGACGGCAATGTGAGAAGAGGAGTTTGGTAAAGTCATACCCATAACTTCAGCAGCGGAGGCCATGGTATTAGCAGTGTACATACCACCACAAGACCCGGCACCTGGACAAGCGTGTTGAACAATATCTTGTCTGGTTTCTTCAGAGATTTGGTTGGAGATGTATTGACCGTAAGATTGGAAAGCAGAGACCAAGTCGATCTTTTGTGGAACAGAACCACCACAGGTGGATGAACCTGGCTTAATAGAACCACCATAGACCATGATAGATGGTCTGTTGTGTCTACCCATGGCCATAAGGACACCTGGCATGTTCTTGTCACAGGATGGGATAGAAACATTGGCATCGTAGTGTTGAGCCATCATGATGGTTTCGAAAGAATCAGCAATAATTTCTCTGGATTGTAAGGAGTATCTCATACCGTTGGTACCCATAGAAATACCGTCGGAAACACCAATGGAGTTAAATTGCATGGCCTTTAAACCAGCCTTGTCAATGGAGGCAGAGCATCTGTAGTTCAAGTCTAACAAGTGCATGTTACATGGGTTACCAGACCACCAAACAGAACCAACACCAACTTGACCCTTGCTGAAATCGTCCTTGGAGAAACCAGTGGCGTACAACATGGCTTGGGAGGCACCTTGGTCCTTTGGTTGGGTAACGATTTGAGAGTATTTGTTGAAAACCTTTTCATTGGTTCTAGCAGTGGAAGAGAAAGCTCTATACGATTTGTTAGTACTGTTGACTGAGAAGCAGATCCAAAGTAATTAAAGATCTCTTACCTTCTGGCACCAGCAGCTCTAGCTAAGTAACTCATTTTTGATAAGCGTACTCTATTATTGGGTGTCAAAGATAAAGTTTGTTCTTCTGTATTCAATTGTTTGTACAAAACCGAAATTGGTGCAGCTGTCAGTAATTTTGTACTGTCACTTCATCGCTCGATCTGAGTCAAAGCGATGGCTGAAATTTTCTCCTAACTACGGGGTGCCGACGCTTCATAACCACAAGCTCCTCTGCCGGTAAGCTGACGACGAACGATTTTTATCCCGTTTCCGGTGAACGAAAATTTGGGCAATGAGCCAATCCCGTCACAGCTTTTACTAAGTGGTTAGCTTCGGAGACATCACTTCAATTAGAGGAGGATCTAGGATTATCCAAAACCACAAATAATACTATATTACACTGAATACTCGAAAATATATTCCATTATAATTACGTATTCTATCGAATAATCTTGTTTGAGGCCAGCCAATTTGGAGATGTTGTTGCTTCAATTGAAGTTAAGTTGCAGCCAGAGGCCTTTGCGTCGCGCTGTTTCTGCGATTTGTTTATTTCACGCAAAAATCTAAAGCTGATTATATAAGTATAGTCATGTGATCAAGATTACATAAGCAATCCAGCGAACTCGATCTGTAAATTGATAGTCTGAAAAAATTTGAAGGTTTTGGCAGCTGGCGTGCGTTGGCGTTGGGTGAAAATTAGCGATCGGAAACTATCATCAAATCATTGGATCTTTTTAAACATCGTGGACTTTCAATTGCTTTCGTTTCTTCAGCATCCTATCTCTAACACAGCTACTAATCAACATGTTCACCGCATCACAATTAACTGGTTCTGCGAGCCAACTTACAACCGCTTGTCAACAACAAGTGCGTCACTTTTCTCGTAGAAGAATAGCATACCCGTACTACCCAGTCCCAAGAATGGGTAGAACACAAGAAAAGGACCACAAGACCAACTTGAAGCACCAAATGAACCTATTCCTTGGTAAGAAGAACTACAAGGGTGAATATATTGCCAACAGATATGCCAAGGCTCCACAAGATCACAAACCAAACTATATTACTCCAGATGTCGAAAATGGTTCCCCATTGATAGATCCAAAGTCTGGCGAACAATTAGATTACTACGGTAACAAGTTAGAAAAGAGAGAATTCGCTGCTAGAAGAAGAAACCCCTTAGCTCCTTTCCCAAATAACCAGTACTGTACCACCAACTTTGCCCTTTCTGAAGCCGACAAGGAAGAAATCTACCAAAAAGTCATTGTTGAAAAATTACCGATCCAAGAAGTTGCCGTTTCTTTTGGTATTAGAATTCCAAGAATCGAAGCTATTGCCAGATTAAAGGAAATCGAAAAGAAGTGGATCAAGGAAAACCAAATCACCGAAGAATTGAAAACCATGTCTCAAACCATGTACAAGATGTTCCCATTGTTTGAAAGACCTCTTCATTCCGAAAACTTATCTGAAATTCCTGTCCCAGTTAAGACTTTACAATCTCGTTTTCTCACAATTGCTGAATCTGAACCTTTCGGTCCAGTTGATGCTGCTAAGATTTTAGGCTTAGAGCCAGCTGAACAAACCTTAGAAAACTTAGGTAAGACCGGTGGTCACTCTACCACTTTGAAATCCAAGGCCAAGGCCAAGGAGGTCTTCACAGCTAAGGTTGAAGAAAATGACAGATATGTCTTCAAGTTCACTAAGACCAAGGTTGGCTCTGTTGGTTTCCGTTATGGTACTACCTTACGTGATAACAAGAAGGACCGTAAGTTCTCTTATGATAACAATGGTAAGATGATCAACGCTTTACCTCTCTCTGGTTAGATTCAATTCAGCTAGGCTGTATATATAACTTTTCTGTAAATATATAATATATCGAAATACAAGTAGTGTTTTGTCATGTTAAAATTCACAATTTGAATCGATTGATGTGTAGGTAAGATGAGGCTACGCGTTTAAACTACATCATAATAACTTATTTATTTCAAAACCCACACACGTGTTTTTAAACCATATTCCGATATTAAAAAGCTCATTCAGCTTTCATTTAGTTGTTGTTAACATTATTCATATTGTTGTTCCCATAACCGTTAATTTTGGCGTTACTATTGTTAGCAGCACCCTTACCAAAGTAACTGATTCTCTTATCCCTGTTCAATCCAAAAGAAGACGACTTAGTCTTCAATGCTCTTTCATCTTTACCAACACCTACAGAGCTGGAATTAGCACTGCTGAGATTAACACCAGAGGTGCCAGTACTATGATGGTTCTGTCTGTTCACCGCGAAAGTATCACCGATGTAGCCCGTGAATGGTGGGGTTGTTCTAGACGAAACATCAAGTGTCAAAGCCCCAACGTTAGTTGTCTGACTGTTAATTGTATGGCTTGATCCGTTGTTATGACCACTACTGTAATGTGGTGAGACCGACCGATTATTAAGGTATTCTGGAGATGTCAAAGTCTTTCTGTTCATTGATCTTTTCTTTGGTTTCTGAGTAGCTTGGGCCAATACACCTTCGAAACGGAACGAGTTTTCTCTAGATAACAGGATCTGTGGCGAGTTTGGGGAAGAAGTATTTCTAGAATAACCAACTTGGTTAGTTGGAGAAGTGATTCTTGAGCGGCCAGCAATATCATGACCAGTGGAAGTGGTGATGGTACTCAAATGACGATCACTGACAGGACTGTTACCGAAAGAGTCAGCCAAAGAGGTCTTGAAGGAGTTGTTAGACTGCGTTCTTGCCAAACTTCTGTTCAAGATCAAAGAGACCTTCTTATCGTAGATTTGCGGAGCTGATTCATATAGGGCATTAGGATCATTGGTACTGAACCTCGTTTCGACAGATATCGATCTGCTGTGACCAATAGAAGCCATGGCACCAGAGTATTGGGACATCTGTTCAGTTTCCTTGTTGAAGAAAGAATCCAAGTTATCCAATTCAGCCCACATATGACTCAAAGAACCTTCATTATCTTCAGCAACGGAAATTTCATCTAACACAGGCATTGATTGGTATTCTTCAGAGTGGAAATGAATTTGTTGCTCTTCAATTTCGTTAGGAGTACCTTCAATGGTTTCAACAACAGGGACAAGACAGGTTGAGAACACAGCATGAACGTTGTTTCTCGTAGTAGCACTGGTAATAGCTGGCATTGGAATGGACCAACCGGACTCTTCAGGAATACCGAATAAAGTGGCAGTCTTTTCATAGTCCTTCTTAATCGACTTATTACCCAAACTCATTCTCAAAATGTCCTTATCTAGCTTGCTACCAGAGATCCAATCAATCTTATCCAATACCTCAAGAGCCTTATTAGCGTATGGGGTGAGCAATAATCTCAATAATGGAGAGATCAAATCAGCACCACAACCTTGGAATTGGGACTGTGCTAAATCAATCTTTGGTAAAAGCATCTTCAAGACACTCATAGTCTCAATCTTGACCCAGTCATTCTTATTGGAAAGGAGACCCAAAAGAAAGATGATGATTTGTCC
The DNA here is from genome assembly GCA_030581495.1 of Waltiozyma xylosica. Taxonomy (NCBI): domain Eukaryota; kingdom Fungi; phylum Ascomycota; class Saccharomycetes; order Phaffomycetales; family Wickerhamomycetaceae; genus Waltiozyma; species Waltiozyma xylosica. Next base: position 9,552 of record JAKTTJ010000023.1, on the reverse strand, counting down.
AGTATGGTTATTGAGGTAAGTAGTGGCAATAAAATTGACTGTTTGTCTCAAGAAATCATCCTTGGATCTAAATCTACTCTTTGAGAATGAATCAATAATATGGGATAAATTTGGTTGCTCTGCTCTGTTAGCCAGATCAGACAAGATTTGAGCGGAGTTCAAGATATCTGGTGTCAAATCTTTCGATTCCAAGGCATGAAGGTAACGTGGGATATTTGCCAATAAAGCGAAGAGTAACCTTGTTTCATCAGCAATGATGTCACTATCTTTCAATTTATTGATCTTATCTAATAGTTGTGAAGAGGCATCACATGAGGCGGAAGATCTAAGACCAATCATAATGACTTGCTGCAAACCTTCAAATTTCCCCTGCCAGTTAGTTGGGAAAGTACCGATCAAACAAGAGACAGTATCTTCTGAGTCGAGGTCAATCTTGGAAAGGAACTTTGTCAAAATAGAGATCAACTCGATGTATTCGTGTTCATTGGTGGTATTCAAAGAAGCGACAGTAGCCCAGAACAATTGTGGGAAATCAATCAACTTCTCAGCATCAAGTTCAGAAACGATGGCGTTCAAAGTCATCAAGATTTGCATGGAGAAACCTTGAATTTCAGCGGTATCATCTGAGATAGTATTGGACAATCTTTGTAACATATCTTTCAACATTTGCTGGTCTAAGAATGAAAGCAAAGAACGGAAGATCTGGAATGAACGACAAGCAATATGTCTAACAGCACAGTTGGTGGCCCAGAACAAAGCAGTCTTACTCCAGTTTTGTTGCAAGTTGGCAATTTGGGAACCAGAGAAAATCTCCACAACATTTCTCACAAGTAAATCCATATCCTTCGGAGATCTGGCACCGTTTCTATCATTCAAGTCATCGTAGACCCATAACAATTTCTGATTATTCTTGACCAGTTCCTTTGTAGATTCAAGTTTTGGATGAGAGGGAATAAAGTTTAGAATATCAACAATCAATCTCCCAGCTGCTTCTTGAACAGTGGGTAAATAATGATCCAATAAAACGAAACCGACATGTAATAGCAATGGAATCTTGGCATTGAACGACTCCTTTGGAATTGTTAACAAATCGGATAAGAAAATCAACGACAATTGACCAACCGAGAAAACAGATTCCTTGACTGGCTCACTCAGAGCAGTCCAGATATCAGAGATATAAGGCAACCCGACGTCATCAACAGGGGAACTCTTGATAGAAGAGACCGGCGGAACCATATTCTTGTGATCAATATAGGATACCAAGATATCAGCAACGTTGGAATTAGTGATCGATAAGTAGACCATGACCTTGCTAGCGATTTCAACAAATAATGGAGACTTCTTCATCAAACAAATATGGAAAATGAAAGAAATAATGATGTTAACATTGTTGAAATTGTTACCGTTACCCAAAGCGATCCATAAAGCTTCGATTTCGTTAGAAATAGATTCAGAAAATTTCATTGTAATCTCAAACAGATTGGTGATGATCATGTATGAGCTGATATCAATGTCTACAAAGTCATCAGCGGCAGTCCTATCGGCGAACTTCAACTCAACAGTTTGTAACCAAGGCAATACGATGGTCAATGTATCTCTTCTGGATTCAAAGGTAACAGTGTGGAAGTGCTTGGTTAGCTCGGAAATTAAAAACATATTCTCCCCTGGAAATGAAGAAGCCAACAATGAAGAAATATCCAACAAAGCTCTCTTATAGATAGTTTTGTTTTTGTTCTTGACTATTTCTCTGAAGGAAACAGAATAGTTTGTACCAAAAAGCTTGTTTTCAACAAAAATCAGCAAATCAATAGCAGAAGATCTAACCTCTGGGTTATTGGAACCGATGCCGAACAAAGCTAAGACCAAAAGTTTGTGCTTCTGGAGCGGGGAGTCGTCGGCATATCTTTTCTTCATCAAGGTTGCACTGACAATGGTGTAATAATTTTCAAGAATATCCAAATTTTGCTCATTAATCAGCTTCTTGAAGGATTCACCAAAAAGCTCATCATCATCACTGTTCGATTCAAATAGATTCTTTAAAGCCTTCTTACCCAAGTTGAAAACTCTTTCGTTCCCAGAAGATAACAGAAGATCAATCCAAGATAATAAAGCTGGGAGATCAAATTTGAGTAATGTTTGATTCTTAATCTCTTGAATCGGACCTCTTAGTAAACCAGTCATAGTATTGACAGAAGAAACAGTGATGATTTGCCTTTCAAATTCGATCGCCGAGTTCAAAGCTGTCAATTCTTCAGAGCTTCTAATGTTCTTAGCCATGGCAATGTATCTATCTTTAGCGATGATAGCAGATTTCCCGTAACCACACCATTCTTCAAGATAAGCAAAACAGGCAACCCTCGATTCGAATGGAAACCACGTAGAAGCGTCTTTTCTCTTTTGAATACCACTGTAAACATTCTCCAAGAAGCCACAGAAGTAACGACGAAGCTTTTGAAAGTCGAAGTTGTTCTGGACTTCATTTAAAGATAAGAAAATCTTAATGATATTGGTGTAGTGGATGATTTTACTGATAATCCAATCATCGAAGATAATAACATCATCATCCATAAACTTAGAGACGAGGTTCAACACATGGGTTACTTCAATTCTGGTTTTGTTAACATCTGAGTGGATTCTATGAACCTGGATGTCCTTCTCCCAAGAATCAAAGATAGGGTCAACAGACTCGACAAAAGTCTTAAAAATGTTAATATTCATGCAACTTAATCCAGAAATAATAGCATCTCTGACAGTTTGATTATTTCCCCTCAACAAGTTCAACGCTAATCTGAAAACAGACTTAGCACTGGTAATGGTACTATGTTGGATGGTCAAAATATGTTTATTTTTCTTGTTCTTTGATAGCGAAGAAGATTCTGGAATGGAAATTCTCTGTTCTGTAGTGGAAGTTAATGAAATACATGCAACAATCAAATACAATTTCCATTGTTCGATCAACACCTCCGCTGGTATAGTGTTAAGTTTCTGGTAAGAACTAACATCGGTAGAGATCTGTAAAATCGATTCATGGACCTGAACCAATCTGGAGCAAACGATTGAACGACACAAAGCCATTGTTATTGGACACCTTTCGAAAATAGTACTCAAGAGAGTTGGAAATACCTTGAACCAAAGGGCAGAATCAACACCATAATCAGATTCAGCCAACCTTGTGATAATGGACTTTCTATGCTTTTGATTGAGCTTTGCTAGTCTGGATCTTTCAGCAACACTTAAGTGATTCTTTTGAGAGGTGATGAGCCTGGAGAAATCTAAAGATTGGAGGATAAAAATAACCCTAGTACCGATATCAGCAGCGAATCTGGAGTTAGATCTTGTATGCTTTTGAGTAGATTTGTTCTTAGATGTTTTGGCGTATAGGGCATCGTCAAACTTTTCAGTGATTCTCAAAATTTCCAAACCCAACCTTCTAATCTGGAAATCTTGTGAGCATAAAAAGAACAAACCATGACCTTCAACTTCTTCAATAACTGTAGTAGTGTTCTTGATTTCAAGTTCATCAATCGGTTCTTCTTTCTCTGCTTTGGCCCTTGGCATCTTGAAGTCATGATCGTCATCATCATCATCTTCATCAGATTGTGAGCCCGTAGACTGGATTGACTCCAGCCAATCTTCCAAGATTTCTAAGTACAATCTCAACAAAGGTTTAGAAATATAGATACTATTACCATGAGATCTTTCATTGAAATCAAACGCAAATTTGGCAAAATTGGTAACAACTGATTGAGAATGTTTCTTGGAGACAAGCAATTTTAGAGATAAAGAGGATGAGTTTGCAACTCTGATATCATCATGCAAAGAATCACGACATAGCTGTTCGACCAATCTTCTAGAGTTACCCATAGAATTGATCGATACTAACCATGGTGCAATTTCAACGATAACTGCCAGCAATTCAATATTGAAACTTCTTTGTAGCTGTGATGAGATCTCTGAGCGGAATCCAAAACCACTGAATGGAGACTTACCGCCATAGAAAGACGAGGCAGATGTTGGTGTAGCAGATGATGGCTCTGCAATCGGAGATAATGCAGCTTGGGGTTGACCAACTTGGGAGTCTAACAAAGTAATCAATTTTTCAGTCAAAGCACAAATTTCTTCATGATGAGCAGGCCTAATATCAACGTTGACGTCAAAATTCAAGACATCGTAATCAAAAGATTCGGGAAACTTTGGTCTTTTCTTGCCATTCAAAATAGAAACATACGATCTAACAACCAAGATAATTTTCTCATGTTGGATATTGTCTAAATTTGAGTCATTGAAGGATTGTTTGAAAATTGGAAGAAGATAATTCTCAACAACGTGGTTGTAATTATTGTACCCAATTATTTTGAAGATTTCAATTAACGCACTGATCAAGTTAGGGTCAGTCGATAGCCACCTAACCTTCTGGGAGCTCATAAACAATGACTTCAGAATGTTTTCCACTTTCCTCGTTGTGTTGTTCAAAGTTTCCGTGCATCTGTAAATGTAAACCCATAATAATCTGGAAATGCATTGAGATAAAATCACCTTCTCTTCCAAAGTTGTGTTCTTACCCTTGATGTATTTGATGGCAACGTCTACTAAGTTCATCCAGTTGGAAGAGAATAACTCATTAGGAGCAACACATAATGAAGATGAAGCTAAAGTAAATTCGGTAAGCCAGTTCTTGTTGGTAGCATCATGGAACCTATGGCATGCTTTGAAGATAGACGTGATGGATTCGGCCCAGATAGGATGATTAACTTCAGCTGTCAAAGATTCCGCAAGTGGTAAAAGGATATAAGTCAAAACTTGGGAATATGCAACCCTAATAGAATGTGAATTTGTTGACTTAAAAAACTTTGCAATAGATTGAAGAAAGTCAGCACATTCTTCAAAGTCTTCAAGTGGGTAATTTCTCAGCTTCAAGTATCTCATACCGTGGATTAGCAAGTGGATAGAAGGTTCAATGTCTTTTGGAACATTGGCTGGGATTTTCTCCAAATCGGCTATGAATCTGTCACTGACACTGAGGAATCTCTTCTCTGACATATAACCCAACAACTCAGCAAACAAATTCCAGTTAGCGGATCTGATGATGGACGATGATATCAGGATCGGATCAGTCTGTCTAAGTTGAGAGAAGACAATCTCTTCCAATTTGTCACCCAAATCATCCGAATCATTGGTTCCAAAATTCACCTGTTTGACAACTTCAATCAAAACACGACAAAGAATGTAAATCGAGATCAATGACTTTCTTTCCTCCTTGATAGCAGCATCTCTTAAATCTTGTACGTTGGTTTCCATTTCGATCAATTTAAAATCAGGAGTAAATGAAGATGACTTAGAAGACGTGCTTCTTTTGTGAGAAAGTCTACTGATACTGGAACTTTGGCCATGCTGTTTCTTGTAATTAGGGTTACTGTTCAATCTCTCTTTATAATCCTTAAGTTCAGTTATAGCCTTCTGAACAGCCTCAGTGGCGAGTTGTGAGTTTTCCGACTTCGACTTCCTCCAAAACATAACAGAATCAATAATTGGTTTGGGATTTGATTTGGAGATATGACCTAATGAGGCGATAATTTTATCAAAATTGGCATCAACCCCTTCACTTAAAAGTTCAACGATTGGTGGTTCAGTTGACAGTCGATATTGAAGAAAGAGATTGAGCTTTCTTTCAGCATGTCTAACGAATTGGGTAAAAAGGATATGAAGAGTGTATTCGGTAGATGTTTTCAAGTCCGTTGCCATCTTTTTCCTCATATCATCAAACTCAATGAAAGCATTACCGTTTGAAGGCAATCGTGGTTTTTGAGGGACCGCTGAATCAAGATCAACAGTCTGAATCCCCTGTGATATATCTTCAGTCATTATGAAGTTGTAGACTAATTATAATAGCCTGTGGAAATGGTCCGTAAGTTCAAAAGTTGTTGGAAATAGAGGGATCGGCTATTTTTAGGAGAGTAATGAGGTAGCAAGAAAAAGAATGATATGGTATGAAAGAAAAATAGCAAGTGAAATAAGATGTAATTGACTCAATGGACAAATACTTCCAAAATGATAATAATGACAACCTTTGAAGGGATCAAAACTATTTATAACTTATTGTTAGCAAACATGATGGATCGCTTAGCGCTGCGCTTGAAATCATAACAAGTTTTGATACACTACATTGCACGCCCTTCGACAGACACCCTTGGATGAACATCCGAACATCCCTCTAGAGGGGTGGTATTATTTCAGCTCCTACGGGTTAATAAATTGTAAGATATTAGCATATATTGCTAATATTTATGAGATTAATGATCAGAATAACCCAAATTAGACTATATTAACCTCTTGAACATCATGGGCTACCAATAGTATGAGCTTTCATGAAATTGAGGCTTGATTTCAAGGCCAGTCTGGAGTTTGAAAGCCCATTTCATATTTTTTTGGCTCTGCTTGAAACTATTTAAAATTTAACCAAGAGAGGAAAATATCGCAATTAAGCAAAATCAAAATATATGCGCGAAAGCATTCCGTAAATAGGCCCCTTCCCAAAATCAAGGCTACACACAAGATCTGAAGAATTCGTCCGTCCATTTTGGCAGTAGCTGGCGCAAGATCTGGACAGATCAAGACAGAAAGGTATAAGCCCCTGAAATTCCACAGATAAGTTGTTGAACTACCAAAAGAGCTGTAACGGGGTTTGTTTTTCATAGACCTTTCTCAAGAAAAGCATTCAATAGCTTTCAGAACCATACAAGGTTTCCACAATGAATCAATTTTACCTCCTCGAAGACCCAGATAGGATTGATGAGTCGCTTGATATAGTAGAATTTCTTGATCAATTGCAAGATGCCACGGTAAGGAAGTTTTCGTTTTTTGATGAAACACTGCTTGGTTATATTTCAGTCGTGAGACAACCAAATGAAGAGATAACTAGCAACCGGCTTGATGTTCAAATACAAGGCTGCATGAATGATTCGCAACAGATAATAACGTTGCATAAGTTAGAGTTGAAGCCGTTGAAGCTATCAAACGATACGGTGATTTACAAGTTTAGCTCGTTCATCAACTATCCAAAAATGAAACTACAGGATCCAACTTTAAATTTCACATTGCTCACTAACTTCAAGAAGTCCAAACCTTTAAAACCATCAAGATCCACCTCTAATCAAGAAATTTCATCATTAACAAACTTTTACCCGGTTGAGAGAAGAAATTTACTTGGAAGTTACCAGTCAGTGAGATCCAATGAAGTGAAACCTGTGATATACGAAACGATAAAGAGTGACAGCAACAGTTTAAGGGAGCTGGACAATGAAGAAGAAATAGAAGCGGACTCAATACACCTAACAAAGTTACCCAACACATCAATGCTGTGTCTAAATGTTAATGGGAGAACTGCTCAGATCAGCTTCGAATTACCTATCATACGGATACTCAACATCAAAGTGAAGAACTTCAAGATCTCAAAATCTTCCATAATCTCTACCATTGATATTGAATTGACTCCTATGTTTCAAGATTATGTTAACTCACCATTGACTTTGCATCTGTTGAATTACAAGTATGAGAACAACTTGATCACAAGCACGGCACAGAAACTCCCTATGGCACTTCGACAAAGAGATTCGTATAAATTCAGCTACAAATTGAATGTCAACAATCCACATTTGTATCAGTGCGACACCAAGATCAGCATCGATTCACATTATAACAAATCCCTTATAGAACTGCATTACAGTTTCAACAAACATAAGTTAAAAACATCCTTCATCACCAACCTGGACATGAGCTCATTATATCAAAATAGCCCATTGAGATCCGTTTCTTCAAGCGCTTTGAGTCTAGCTAGGTTATCCAACACACTAGCAACGTCGATCACTGTTAGATTCCGCGGTGCCAATATCATCAAGCTGGGAGAACTCTTCAAGATGAAAGTGGTAGTCCAAAACCACAGTAAGAAGCCCCGTGAGTTATTGATCACTTTCAACAGCTCCCCTATGATATCAGAATTATATCAGCCAGACTTACCGAAGATTCGAACGCTAATTCATTCCATATCACAATTATCGAAATCATATCAAGGCTTCAAGAGCAAATCAATCGGCGCTTTAAGTCTGGTAAACGAATTGAGGTTTCAATTGAACTCATTCAATGATATCTATGAGAATGAAATTCAGTTAATAGCATTGGAAATGGGTGTCTTCAAATTAAGTGGTATTAGGGTTACAGATATCAATACCGGGGAAAGTATGAACTGTGATAAACTCGAAGTTGTTGTTGTTGAATAAACCAAATAAACAGTAAAAATCCTTGAAATTATAGTGAATCATTTTATAACTTCCGTAATAAGTGAAGGAGTGTAATCAAGGATGCAATATCAGAACCGCGCTACTTTTATCTGCCATTCCAACTTACAGGTAAGGTTTTCATCAACAAAATATATCATTTAATGTTGGGGAAACATTGGAACACCAAGAAAGATTAACAATGAATAAGATAAATAAGATAAATAAGATAAATAAGATAAATAAGATAAATAAGATAAATAAGATAAATAAGATAAATAAGATAAATAAGATAAATAAGATAAATAAGATAAATAAGATAAATAAGATAAATAAGATAAATAAGATAAATAAGATAAATAAGGCAATAAATAGGTTGAATAAATAATATATGGTCACAATCGGCAGATCAATAACTATTGTCTGTACCATAATCTGGTTGTCTTGGTCTGCAACATTTTCTTTTGCAATCTAAAGACGCCGTACATCAAAGCTTCAGCAGTTGGTGGGCAGCCAGGGACATAAACATCAACGGGAACAATTCTATCACACCCTCTTACGACACTGTAAGAGTAGTGATAATAACCACCACCATTGGCACAGGAACCCATAGAAATGACCCACTTAGGATCAGCCATTTGATCATAAACCTTTCTCAAAGCGGGTGCCATCTTGTTGGTTAATGTACCTGCAACGATCATGATATCTGATTGACGTGGAGTGGCTCTGAAAATGATACCTAATCTATCTTGATCGTATCTTGGAGTAGAGACATGCATCATCTCAACAGCACAACAAGCTAAACCGAAAGTCACAGGCCAGAAAGAGGACTTACGGGCCCAATTAGTGATATCATCTAAGGAAGTCAAGACATATTCCAGAGAGTTTTTTGGCTTATTATCTTGTGAAGGCAAAGGATAATTGGTTGGCAAATCCCTCGTCTTGATACCAACTTGAGCGTAGGAGGTGACAGATCTGGCAAAGTACGGTTTGAATGGAGTGATCGTTCTCACTGCTGTAGATTTGAGTACGATATTACTCATTTTGGAGGTTCAAAGTATGATAGTTGATAATAACTTCAATGATTGTGTTGATTGATATATCTTGCTGATATGGGCTGTCTAACTTCAGATTAAACTTAAAGTGGTGCGTTGTGGGGGGCGAAATAGACTTGGTCTTGTTTGTCTTCTTGGACTTTCTGTTCCTCACAGAGGGGGAGGCAGAAGCTGATTCAGACATTTGAGAGCAATTGGAAATGGTGTGGAAAGTTTGACGGAAAAAA
>JAKTTJ010000022.1:0-189265 GCA_030581495.1 Waltiozyma xylosica | reverse complement strand
GGTTTCGTCCACCTTATTATTATTCTACGCCTTTCGTTGCTGACCATTGAATGCCAATTTTAGTTAGCCTTCCAATGGATGAATTTCTGTTACCAATAATGCTTGGAGGTTACAGAATCGAAAATGCAGTGTTAAATCATGTAAAATAATCAGGACAGAATCTCTGCTTTTGTGTTTTAGATGACATTCCAACTTAGACTTTGGAAATCGTAAGACTGACTTAGATAAATATCTAACTTTAAAAAAGCTAGTCCTTCAGTGGAATATCCTTTATGCCGCATGCACGAGGTTGGTAGTTAGTAATATCAATAAATTCTTGTGCTGAATCTTTCTAGAAAAATGGTCCAACAATAAATATGTCGTTTTCAAGCATTTTTTATTCCAGAATCAGGAAGAAATAGGGCTGGACAACTATGTTGTGATAACCCTCAGATTTGGAATATGTAACAACTCGGCTGTGGTGGACAGTGAAGTTTACTGGGATTTGGAATGTCGACTGCAACAGCGGATCAGCCGCATGCAACATCCAACTCCTCTGGGGTTATCAGCAGTACCTTAGCAAACTATAATAGGTTTTTTGGGGATATACCGAGCTACAACAACAATCAACAATAAAGGGAATGGAACTGAGTGTTTACATTTTGGTTTTATTGCATAGGTTGCGACTAATGTATTTCTTGAGCTCTTCATAGATTCGTGAGACCAATTGGCGCGATGAATGATTGACAACGATAGGCCAGAGATATCACCGATGGATTAAAATTAAAACAGGAGAGGGTGACTATACCATTAACAGGTATATGAATACAAATGTGTTTTTTAAAAGGCAACGTTAGTTTTATTATCTTTTTGTTTCAGTTCAATGTTTACATATGTGATTTAGCTGCGTAAAAACGCTATTGATTGTTTCAAAGGGATATATTACGTATCAAAAAACCACAGAATCTCTGCATTTTGCGCCAAATGCCAATGACGCGACTATGCAGGTATGCATACTTGGCGTTAACGGGAAAGTCCCTATTTTTAAAGTGGTGTCTGCCTAGCCTTTTCGCTAGACGGGAGCGGGTGCTAATCTTGGGCCAGGTCGAAGTTCTTTACGCAAGAAACTTCTGGCTACGCTTTAGACAGCAGTGTTGCCTAACTGTGCAATCAAAATGCAAGACGGGTTAACAGAAGGGCAGGCCTCGTGTTTATTTGCATTTCTCCCGCCAAAAGTTGTTTAGATTTTGACGCTTTCGGGACCACTTACATGGTTCCACAGCAATCGGGCACACCCGTGGCTATTTTTTAAAACTTCAGAGATTCGGGAAAATTGGCAAGAGCTTTTCTTATAAGAACTGGGAAATCTCGTAGTTGAAGCTGTCCCTTCACCCCTGTGCAATCAAGGAGGTCTCTTTTGATTCTTTTGTCGAAACCAAATCTAACTGCTGTTCCTTCCTTTATACACAGTTAAAAACCGTCTCACACGCTTATATTTGATATCTCTACACCAACTTCCTTTCTATCATTTACACAGATATTAAGTTTATTGTTTCTGATCCATCTAATTCAAAGAAAAAACTCAATCTTAAGATAAAATGCTTTTCTCCAACTTAGTCAAGTCTGCTGCTTTAGCTGCTTCCTTAGTTGCTGCTGCCCCAGCTCACGTTCACAACGAACACAAGAGAGAAGTTGTTTACGTTACCGAAACTAGAGTCGTTGTCGTTACTGCCGGTGCTCCTCAAGTTATCTCTGGTGCTGACACCACCGTCACTTTAGATACCGTCAACACTGCCTTAGCTTCTGCTTCCGCTTCCGATTCTACTTATCTTAGAGAAGCTCAAGGTACTGCCGTTGCCGTTGCTACTACTGAAACTGAAGCCACTACCGCTACTACCGAAGCCGCTACTACCGCCACCACCGTTGAAGCCACCACCTCTACTACCTCCACCTCTTCTGTTGCCAGCTCTACTGCTACCTCCACTCCAAAGGGTAAGGGTGTCACTTACTCCCCATACACTGCTGCTGGTGCCTGTAAGTCCTTAGACGAAGTTAAGGCCGATCTTGCTAAGTTAACCTCTTACGAAGTCATCAGATTATACGGTGTTGACTGTAGCCAAGTCGAACACGTCTTGCAAGCTAAGACCTCTTCTCAAAAGTTATTCTTGGGTATCTACTTCATGGATGCTATTGAAGCTGGTGTTTCCGAAATGGCTTCCGCTATCGCTAGCTACGGTTCTTGGGACGATGTCATTACTGTTTCCATCGGTAACGAATTAGTCAACTCTGGTATTGCCACTGTTTCCCAAGTTGCCTCTTACCTTTCTATCGGTAGAGCTGCTCTAACTGCTGCTGGTTACACTGGTCCAGTTGTTTCCGTTGACACCCACGTTGCCACCATCAACAACCCAGGTTTATGTGATCTTTCTGACTTCGTTGCTATTAACGCTCACGCTTACTTCGATTACAATACTGTTGCTGCTGATGCCGGTCCTTGGTTATTATTACAAATCCAAAGAGTCTGGTCTGCTTGTGGTGGTGCCAAGCATGTGTACGTTACTGAATCCGGTTGGCCACATCAAGGTGACACTTACGGTGTTGCCATCGCTTCTACTGAAGCTCAAACTGCTGCTATTTCTTCTATTTCCTCTGCTGTCGGTGATGATGTTATCTTATTCAATGCTTTCGATGACTTATGGAAGGCCGATGGTGCTCAAAACTGTGAAAAGTACTGGGGTTTCATCAACTAAGTTGCCCAAAAGTAGCTTTATCTTCCAGGGTGTTTCTATATTATTGTGACTAAGCTTGACCGTTATTTCATTGCTTCTAACAAGTTGCTCTAATATTACAAGCTGATGGGCTTTTTATACTTTTCTATTGGATTTGCCTTTAACTTCGATTGACTTATTATTTTCTCAAATAATAATAAATGTTTGATACCACATCGTTACATACGTAGAGAAGATTTCTTGAATAATTTTGTATCTAATATATACATAGACGTTGGTGGTTTTAAAAATATGGATCTGACAATTTGATTTGATAAATTTGATTTGGTTTAAGGTAGCTTTTTATACTTCCGCTTGCAAGATCTAAAGATCTGACACAGATTCGAAACAAGGTGTCCAACCTCCGGTTGCTATGGCAACATGCTTTACTCATGTGATTGAAAACCCGGGCATTAAGACGAAGGATGTGCGCTCCCCAATAGGTAAACAATGAATTTCGCGGCATCTGTCAATCCATTTAACCAATCTGTGTTTTCCCTAGAAATTCTAAGGGCTATCAATTAAATGACACAAAAGGAAGACAAGCGGAAAAACTGCGAACAATAACAATAATGAATCAATATTGTTATAAAGAGTTGAAGTGCAAACGTTTGGGCATTTGACTGTTTGTATAAAAGGGTTTGCTCTTCATATACACAGTCTCTCAACATCATGGCTGACAACAGAGGCCCCAGGCGCCATGACGATGGTGATATGATATTGAATAATGATGGACATGAACATACCAAGGTACTTCCAATCGCCGAGGATGTGCCACCAATGCTTCCTGTAGAGCTAAATAAACATACTGATCAAGTAATTCAACCACAACTACTATCACAACATCAACAGCCATCAGCTTCTGGCAACCCTAATTCACCAGAAAAGCCTCAAGCTCAAGCACAAAAGACGCAAATGTTTGATGGAAAAGAGGTTGACAATGCAGAAAGCTTGGCATCATTGGGTCCTTATCCATCATGGAATGAGCATGTCCCTATAACGCAGTTTGAGATCAAGCGTATTCTAGAGGTCCTAGTTCGAAAATTCGGCTTCCAAAAGTCCTCCATGGATAACATCTACGATCATTTGTTGTCACAATTGGACTCAAGAGCCTCAAGACTTAATCCTTTGGTTGCGTTGACCTCAATTCATGCATCTTACATCGGTGGTGATAACTCCAACTATAAGAAATGGTTCTTTGCTGCACAGTTAGACCTTGATGAGGACGTCGGTTTTGCCAATATGAGATTACATGGAAAATCTTACAAAAGGAACAAGAAAGTCGCAAAGCAAAAAAATGTGAATATGAAACTGCAAAGGAAAATGGCCAAAGACGCAGAGGACGAATTCATCAAAAACAGGATGAAATTGGAGTTCACGCCAGAACAATTGGAAAGGAATATCGATGTTAAAATTGCAGATTATAAGTGGAGATCCAAAATGAACAATCTCACAGCTGCTGAGCAGGTTGAACAGATAGCACTTTACTTGTTGATATGGGGTGAAGCAAATCAAGTTAGATTTCTTCCTGAGTGTCTTTGCTTTATATTCAAGTGTGCATTGGATCATCACAATGGGACAAAAGAAAAAGAGTGGGAAGATGCTCCAGAATTTACCTTCTTGAATGACATAATTACACCAATTTACAACTTTTTGAGAGATCAGGCTTATTTCATGGATTCTAAAGGAAGATTTGTCAGAAGAGAACGTGACCATAAGGACATAATTGGCTATGATGATGTCAATCAGCTTTTTTGGTATCCTGAAGGTATCGAAAGGATAAAGCTCGAACATACTAATGAGAGATTGGTCGATATACCATTGCTCCAAAGATATCAGCAATTGAAAAACTGTAATTGGAACAAGGCGTTTTATAAGACCTACTATGAACGAAGAACCTGGCTACATGTTGCAACAAACTTCAATCGTATCTGGATCATCCACCTTGCATCATTCTGGTTTTTCACTAGTTTTAACTCGCCCACTCTTTATACAAAAGATTATGATCAATTGATGGACAATCAGCCTGTTATGCAGAGCAGACTTTCTGCCGTAGCCCTTGGGGGCGGTGTTACATGTCTTATTCAAATCATTGCTACAATATCCGAATGGTTTTTTGTCCCCCGTCAATGGCCAGGTGCTCAAAGTGTAACTAGCAGGTTGCTGTTATTCATTTTTATGTTTGTTTTGAATACAGCACCATCCGTGTTCATTTTCACATGGTATGATCTTGAAACGCATTCCAAATTTGCATACTACTTGTCAATTGCTCAGTTTATTCTTGCCCTTGTTACCACATTTTGGTTTGCACTCGTTCCATTAGGGTCCATCTTCGGGGCGAATATCTTTACACCAAGAAAAAGCACCCGCAGGTTCCTCGCTTCACGAACTTTCACGGCCTCATTTCCACAGTTAGTGGGTAGGAGTAGGGCATTCTCCATTATGTTATGGATAACAATCTTCACTGCGAAGTTTCTGGAGTCTTATTTCTTCTTGACCCTTTCGATTAGAGATCCTATCAGGAATTTGTCGATAATGAAAATGACGAGATGTGTTGGTGATCACATTATTGGAAGGTTCCTTTGTGAAAACCAAGCTCGAATCGTGTTGTGTTTGATCTACTTCACTGATTTGGTTTTATTCTTCTTGGATACATACCTTTGGTACATTGTCGTCAATTGTTGTTTTTCTGTGATTTTGTCATTTGTCTTGGGTATATCGATCTTAACGCCTTGGAGGAATGTTTATTCAAGATTGCCAAAGAGAATTTATTCTAAAATATTGGCTACAACTGAAATGGATATCAAGTATAAACCGAAAATTTTGGTCTCTCAAGTTTGGAATGCTATCATAATATCAATGTACAGAGATCATCTTTTGCCAATTGACATGGTTCATAAGTTATTATATCAACAGGTTTTCTCTGAAGAGGATGAACGAAAAACTTTGAAATCACCAAGTTTCTTCATTGCTCACGACGATTCTACATTCAAGGCGAATGAGTTTTTCCCTGCGAACTCAGAAGCCCAACGTCGTATTTCATTTTTTGCCCAATCTCTTTCCACCCCCATTCCAGAACCTGTCCCTGTTGAGAGTATGCCGATATTCACCGTGTTGATCCCCCATTACGGTGAGAAAATTCTATTGTCATTGAAAGAAATTATCAAAGAAGACAACATGAATTCAAGGATAACATTGTTGGAGTATTTAAAGCAACTTTACCCAACCGAATGGGACTGTTTTGTTAAAGATACGAAGTTGATGGCAATAGAATCTGGAGTGATCTCAGAGACAAGTGGAAAGTTTGACACAACCCAGAAGAAAAAGGATGTACAGGACGCGACTTCTGGAACTCAGTACATTGATGGAGTTTTAGTACCTGAAAAAGAGGGAAATGGGATTGTCTTAGAAGCTCTAAAAAATGATGCAGATGAAATTGGCAATGCCTCCAACATTAGCAAAGTTCCTTTGAGCCCAATGTATGAAAATGTTGTCATCCCGAATTCCCCAGAAGATGACATGAGACAGGGAAAAATTAATGATTTGCCATTATATTGTATTGGGTTCAAGACATCAGGACCAGAGTATTCCTTAAGAACAAGAATATGGGCTTCTTTGAGAACACAGACATTATATCGTACAGCCTCTGGTTTTCAGAACTACGTGAGAGCTTTGAAGCTTTTGTATAGAATTGAAAATCCTGCAATGGTTCAGTTCTACTTCGATAACCCAGATGGATTAGAAATTGATTTGGAGTCAATGGCTCATAGGAAATTCAAGTTGGTCATTGCAATGCAGAGATATAAGAAGTTTAGTGCATCAGAGAGAGAAGATGCGAAATTTTTGTTGGAAGCATACCCAGAGATCAAAATCGCATATTTGGATGAAGAAGTCGATCCTCAGAATCCAAATGGACCAAAAATCTTCTATTCCTGTCTAGTGGATGGTTATTGTCCAATGGACGAACATGAAGAAAGAATTCCAAAGTACAAGGTCAGGCTATCGGGCAATCCAATCTTGGGTGATGGAAAATCTGATAATCAAAACCATGCATTAATCTTCTATCGTGGTGAATACATTCAAGTCATTGATGCTAATCAAGACAACTACTTAGAAGAATGTTTGAAGATTAGGTCTGTTCTTGCTGAATTCGAAGAAATCGATTTGGATTCGACTCCCCCATATATCCCTGGTATAGTGTATACGGAGTGTCCTGCACCAGTGGCTATCGTTGGTGCTAGAGAATACATTTTCTCCGAAAATATTGGTGTTTTGGGTGATATTGCAGCAGGAAAAGAACAAACGTTTGGGACATTGTTCGCAAGAACATTGGCTGAAATTGGCGGAAAACTACACTATGGACATCCTGATTTCTTGAATGCTATATTTATGACAACCAGAGGTGGGATTTCCAAGGCCCAGAAGGGACTACACTTGAACGAAGATATATATGCTGGTATGATCGCCTTGTTGAGAGGTGGGCGTATTAAACATAGTGACTACTATCAATGTGGTAAAGGTAGAGACTTAGGATTTGGGTCTATTCTTAACTTCACTACGAAAATTGGTGCGGGTATGGGAGAGCAGATATTATCAAGGGAATATTATTATTTGGGAACTCAATTGCCTATTGATCGGTTTTTATCATTTTATTATGCACATGCAGGATTCCATATCAATAACCTCTTTATTGTGCTTTCCGTTCAAATGTTCATGATCGTCTTGGTGAATGTGGGAGCCTTGGTTCACGAATCTACTGTCTGCAAATACAACAAAGATCTCCCATTTACAGATCTTCAGAAGCCAATAGGGTGTTACAATTTGCAGCCTATCTTGAATTGGGTTACGATCTTTGTTTTCTCTGTTTTCATTGTTTTCTTTATTGCATTTATTCCATTGATTGTTCAAGAACTTACAGAGAGAGGATTGTGGAAAGCCACTACCAGATTTTTCCATCATCTTATTTCGTTGTCTCCATTTTTTGAAGTCTTTGTTTGTCAAATTTATGCTACTTCTTTGATTCAAGATGTTACTTTCGGTGGTGCTAAGTATATCAGTACCGGTAGAGGGTTTGCGGTCACCAGAATACAGTTCTTTTATCTCTATTCCAAATTTTCTAATCAATCGATTTATGCTGGGTCCAGATTGTTTTTGATGTTATTGTTTTCCACTTTAACCATATGGCAACCAGCTTTGTTGTGGTTTTGGATCACATTGGTATCTATGTGTTTGGCGCCTTTCATGTTCAACCCACATCAATTCTCATTCTATGACTACTTCATTGACTACAGGGACTTCATTCATTGGTTGTCAAGAGGTAATAGTAAATGGCATACCAATTCTTGGATCAGTACGGTTAGACAATCAAGGGCGAGATATACAGGTTATAAGAAAAAGATAATTGGACATGAGAGTGAAAAGATGGCAGTTGGGGACCAAAGAAAATCTACATTCAATGACACATACTTGACAGAGCTAATTGTTCCTTTGTTTGCGTCTGTTTTCTTGTTCTTTGCATATTCATTCATCAACTCACAAAACGGTGTCCAAAAGGTGAAACCTACAAATTCAGTTCTTAGATTGGCAATTTTAACATCGTTTCCGATTTTGGTGAATATGGTAAGTTTATTGATGATATTTGCCTTTTCTTTTGTCCTTGGTCCAATTTTGAAAAATCTGTGTTGTATGAAAAAGACACCAAGCACACTTGCTGCGTTCGCTCATATGATTTCTGTGTTTATTCATCTAATCACTTTTGAACTCATCTGGTTTTTAGAGGGCTGGAGTTTTGTTAGAACATTGGCTTGCTTGTTATGTATCATCAGTATTCAGAACTTCATTTTCAAGGCTGTTATCATTTTACTCCTTACTAGAGAGTTGAGACATGACAAAATTAACAGATCGTGGTGGTCTGGTTCCTGGTTCCAGAAGGCTGTCGGTTGGACTTTTATCACGCAACCTTCGAGAGAATATGTTGTGAAGATTATCGAGATGACCTTGTTTGCTGTAGACTTCATTTTAGGACATTGTTTATTGTTTGTTCAAACCATCTTTGTTTTCATTCCTTATATCGACAGATGGCATACCATGGCATTGTTTTGGTTAAGTCCAAAGAAGCAGATTAAAGGAAGGGTTTTGACCAAGGCTCAAAGACGCAGAAGAATGTTCATTGTAATGAGATATTTCATCTTGTACTTTCTCATATTTGGGCTATTCTTGACTTTGTTAATTGTTCCAATATTCACGGCAGAGTACTTACCAAACTTGGATGACAAGTTGGCGGGTACACCGCTAGAAGGTTTGATTCAACCAAATGGTCAGGACAATGATGACACCGGAACCCGAGCTCCATCGACAGTGATTACCACTACAGGTGTTCATCCTGTGATCAAGACAGTGATTTGGTGACGAAGAAAGATTTCGAGATGAAAAAAAATGAAAAACTAGGACAATAGAGAGGTTGGTTTACAGTTAATAATATACCTGTAGTCGTGATGTTGTTATTATAGGTTTATTCTTTTGTAATTAGATATTATCAACATGTTAATAATATTATGATATTCTTTTTGAAGATTAGTGAGGTTTGTAGAACTATATAAGAGATTGGATTGGGAATAGGCTTGGATGAAGAACCATTTTAATCTGGTTCGTCAACCAAGTTTCTTTGATATGCTCTGACACGTGAGGCAACAAATACATTCGAAGAAGAACAGTAACATCAGAGATTCGCATTCTCAGTTACGATTCTTTTTATGAACTCTAGATTCATAAGAAACGTGTGAAATCTAAAGGGATTTACTTTTTTGGCCTGTACGCTGACGCGTCATCCTCTTGCTGAATCGAACTAGAGTTTACTCTAAAAACATCCAGACATCTCACTTGCCAAATGCAGACCAACTGGACAGCCTCTGTTCAGTGTCGACTCCTTGGCCCACGTGAACCGACGGAGAAGGAATGCACGGCTGCAACAAATCTTAAAACGTCATTCTAAATAAATTTCCAATTTCGGAAATTTTTTTAACCGCGATCAGACATACGAATGGCAAAAAATTTCCTTTTTCGAGCAGCTTTTGTTGCTTTTTTTAGGAATAACGTGTTCGAAATTGTTTACAACTGTCCTTTTTCGGCGAGGCTTGGCCTGGATCTGTGATGTTTGTGGGCATCGAGTATTTAAAAACCCAAGCTCCCACTCCACTTTTGCTTTTCAGACCATATAGCGGTGTTGTTTTCAAAAAAAAGTCCAACGATCACCAAACATGCTTTTATCTAACTTAGCAGTTATCGCTGCCTCTTTATTGACTGCCCAAGCTGCTGACTTGCCAGCCATCGAAATTGTTGGTAACAAGTTTTTCTACTCCAACAACGGTTCCCAATTTTACATTAGAGGTGTTGCTTACCAACAAGATACCGCCAATATCACCTCGGGTGAATCTTTCGTCGATCCATTAGCCGACTCTGATGCCTGTAAGAGAGATATCCCATACTTGAGTGCTATTGACACCAACACCATCAGAGTCTACGCCTTGAACTCTTCTCTTGACCACTCTGACTGCATGACCCAATTGCAAGAAGCTGGTATTTACGTTATTGCCGATTTGTCCGAACCAGATCTTTCCATTAACAGAGACAGCCCAACCTGGACTGTCGAATTATACGAACGTTACAAGGCTGTCATTGATGAATTCCATAATTATTCTAACGTTTTAGGTTTCTTCGCCGGTAACGAAGTCACCAACGACAACACTAACACTGATGCCTCTGCTTTCGTCAAGGCTGCTGTCAGAGATTCCAAGGCCTACATCAAGGAAAAAGGTTACAGATCCATCCCAGTCGGTTACTCTTCTAATGATGACGAGGATACCAGAATTGCCATCGCCGATTACTTCACCTGTGGTGACGAAGACATCAGAGCTGATTTCTACGGTATCAATATGTATGAATGGTGTGGTGATTCCTCTTTCACAAAATCTGGTTACGCTGACAGAACCGAAGAATTCTCCAACCTCACTGTTCCAATCTTCTTCTCCGAATACGGTTGCAACGAAGTCAACCCAAGACTATTCACCGAAGTTGGTGCTTTATACTCCGATAAAATGACTGATGTTTGGTCCGGTGGTATCGTCTACATGTACTTTGAAGAAACCAACAATTACGGTTTAGTCTCCTTAGACGGCAACACTGTCTCCACTTTGGCTAACTACAACAACTACAAGACCCAAATTGCCAAAATCTCCCCAACTTCTGCTGCTTCCTCTGCTATCGCCTCTGCTTCTGCTGATGCCACTTTATCTTGTCCAGCAGAAGGTGTCAACTGGAAGGCCAACACTGCTTTACCACCAACTCCAAACGATTCCTTGTGTAGCTGTATGGAATCTGCTAACTCTTGTGTTATCTCTGACGATGTTGATGAAGACAACTACCAAGACTTATTCTCCTACTTATGTGGTGTTGTCTCCTGTGCTGGTATCCACGCGAATGGTACCACTGGTGAATACGGTGCTTACTCTTTCTGTTCTTCTAAGCAACAATTATCTTTCTTGATGAACTTATACTATAAGAAACAAGGTTCTTCCTCTAGTGCCTGTGACTTCAAAGGTTCTGCTTCTTTAGTCACTGCCTCCACTGCTTCCGCCTGTTCTTCTGCCTTATCTGCTGCTGGTACTAATGGTGCCGGTACTATCACCGGTACTGTCACCGGTGTTTCCACTACCGCCACTTCTGGTACTACCACCAAGAAGACCGGCTCTTCCTCCTCCACCGCCACTAGTTCTTCCACTTCTACCACCACTGCTAAGTCTGGTGCCGCTGCCATTGCTTCTATTCCAAGAGCTGAATTGTTAGTCTCCTCTGTCTTAGCTGCTGTCTTTGTTGGTGGCTTCTCCTCTTTATTCATCTAAAGTTGATGTCATATTGACGTGAATTTCATTTCTTCATTGAACACTCTTGTTTTTTTATTTGTTATTGTTTTGGATTAGAACTCGCTCGTTTTTATCATTGTTCATATATAGAGTCTTACTAGAATTTATATGTACTAATTATATCATTTCTACTTTAAGGTACCATTTCCTGATATTGGATCACGAATCACGTGAATCACAGGATTCATCGTATTTAAACTATTTCCAGTTTCCATAACCGAGGTTTGGTCCTTGGTCACGTTATTTTTGGGAACCCTCTCGTTTTAGAGGATGTCAAGGTCCCAAGTGATCTGTTGGAGATCTGCGGGGTGGGAATTTTCGCTAGCCCGATTGGGGAAACGCTTTCCTAATTGCTGTTTGAGGGGACTTATCTGCTTATGTCTCAAGTCTAAATTACCACAGGAGTAGTTACTACTACTTCAGCTCAAAATGAAACTAATTTAACAATGAAACCGTTGAATCTGATTCAAGATGATCACTTTCTCGTCCGAAATCAGGTCGCTTGAAATGAAAAATCTCACTAACTATAACCTCAAATCCAAGTCCGTTCTAAGAGCTTTCAAACAAACATACTCCGCTCATCAAAGCCTTTCTGGAACAAGAAACCTCTAGTTTACCACCCAGTTTTCAAGACTACTCATCTCATCATCCAAAATGATGGATCCAAGCAAGGCAACTACCACATGTATCAGCAAGTATGGCCAATAGCGGATGACACGAAGACGAGTAAGATCATTAAGCCCCACAAAAAGACTCCGAAGACGACCACTGGGTATATGAACTGTAAGAGACGATCAAAAAAATGTGATGAGGTTAAGACGGCTTGTAACAGATGTTGTAAATCCAAGATCCGCTGCTTTTGGTCTGGTCATGTTTCTGATGCCTACAAGGCTGTGAATGGTGGTGTATTGCTGACTCGTGAAGAAGATCATGATGAAGATAATGGTCAAATACAGGTCTCTGTGCCTAAACAGGTTGATAAATCAAAAGAAAAGGTTACTACTGATGACAAACCGACTGGATTGGTCTACTGTAGCTTTATTGAAGAAACAATTCCAGTGGTTTCTTCTACTACCACTTCTACTACAAAGAACGTTGTCAAAGCCTCTCAGAATATAAATGCGTTGATCACACCAGGATCTCCAACTGCTGAAATAATGAACGACAATAACCTGAATGAATCTAAAGTTGTCCTCTTTGATCTCCGCCAGTTCATGGATGGGTTTACAATGGACACAGATCTCTTTGATATTGGATCAGTTCCGATTCATCCAGAACGAAGATCAAGCACAAGGTAACTAACTCACCAGCCAATTCACATACTTCATCAACGATCAAAAGTGCCGCTTCTAGAATTTCAGATTAGAGTCTTCCAATTACAGTCAACGAATATGATTCTTCGATGTTGGATAGTCCATTTTATGATATTCCAGGTATAGAAATGTCGAAGCATGACAAGGTTTGTTTTTCCTATTTCATTGATAAATTCACGTTGACTATTACCCCACCATATTGCAATCCTCTAATCACGCCGATCAAGATTTTGTTGCCGTTCTTGATTTCTAATGATATTGTCAGAGAGATCTTCCTCACTTGTGGTGCTTCCTTTCACGCTTTTGCGAATGATGAATATCTTAAAAGAGTATGTGAACGTTATGTTAACAGTGTGAATTTGCTAATCAAAGGAATCCAAGGCTCTATGTATGGTGCTGAGGATCATTTGTTCATCTGCGCTCAATTGTTACAAGCCCTTTATTTAAGAGATAAAAATATCGGGTCAAACGCTGCGAAATGTGCTGCTCATTTAAGTGCCAGTTATGAAATTATCAAGAAACGCTTTATTAGAAACTCGATTAATTTGCATAACTTCAACATGACGCCATTGGATAGGATCGTCTCCGAGCATTTTGTTTTCAATTACCCTATCACAATCTTACTCTGCCACTCTGATAAATTGTTCCAAAACATCATTCCCTCTCCTTCCAATTCTTTGAACAATTCACCGATATTCTAAACCAATCCTTCAGCTCAGGCAACAATGACCCATGGTTAAATCATCCTGTGCTGGGCGTTTCTTTGAAAGGTTACGAAATCTCTTCCAAATGTTCATGGATTTGCCGATTCTTCAGAAAATCTATGAACTTTGTGCCTTTCAATAAGGCTGATTTGAAAAGCAGATATGTTGATATTACGAAACTGATGAAAGAAGATTGTATACAAGATTCTGAAGCTAGAAAGACTCTGAGCAACAAAATATCCCAATTTCCAAAACAGCACAATTGGCAAACTTAATGATCATCAACAGAATTGTTTATGAACTATCATCCTCTTCAGAATCCGCAAATGACCATAAACCGGACATAACAAAACAATGCGAAGAAATCACAAAGGAAACTCGTAACGCATACACATTATCACCAAACCCATAACTGGATGACTGGACGGAATTTTTCTGTGGGTTATTAACTAAAGATCCAAAAATTAGAAAGTTGATCGATGACTGCTTCTTTTTGAGTTCCAATAGTGCTAATTCAAGCTTACTATTGAAGATTTTGAAGTTCCTTAGGGTGTTTTGGAAAGAAGAAGGTCAAGAAAATGATGGGTTCGAAGCCATATTTGATGGAAGTACATTGAATATTATTTGTGTATAAGCAATGGGAATCTTGTGTTTTTTTTATTTATTTAATTAATATTAATTACTATTGTCTGGGTCTGTCTACCTTATAAACGCTCCAAGCTGCCAATTTCTGGCTGTCACTTTTGTATAGCATTACATAATCATTTTCAGCCAATGGCGGAACTTCATTTGGAAATAATGGAAAAACGCGCGTCTAACATGTTGGAAAAAACAGAATGGAAAAAACGAATAGATACAGCGGTGTGAGCGCTATTAGGGAAAGGGAAGGAAGCTTGTTTTAACATCTTTTTAATTGTAAATATTCAAACATGGTCTCCGTACGTTTACCCAGATTTTAAGGTTATCAATTATGATGAATTACTCCTCGAGGGAAGATTCCCCGGGCATGATGTTCCCCCGCAGCTACTAACAATGCACCTAGTACATCTCCAAGCCATTAACCAAGGCTATTCCACACTTCGGTAAGATCACCTTAGAAAACTTAGCTGCTTACACTCCAAACTTAGTCTTCTGGGGTGGTGCTTCTACTTTCGGTTTATTCGTCTTCACCGAAGGTATTCCAGTTTTCCAAGATGCTTTCTTCAAGCCAATCCCAGTCTTAGGTCAACACTGGATCAAGAACCCAGATCCACAAGATTTACCACAATAAGCGAATCGCTCCTCTGAATTAGGAAAATACTATTATAGATTCTCTGTTATAAAAATTTGTTTATTACTGATGATTTTGATTTTTATTTCTATTTGAGAAGACTTTGGCTCATTGCCTGTTGTTTTTTATGTGATCAATATATACGTTTTATGTCTACAACCTCGCTACAAATGTAGAACTTAAGTGATGTTTATGGAGATATATCTACTTCCATGTGATATATTGACAGCTCTGTATATCCCGACAGATTAGGTGGATTCTTTTGTACCTGGTACATACAGACTGCTTCCTCTACCTCTTCCTCTAAACGAAGCTCTGCCTCTGAGACCACCTCTATTACCTCTTCCTCTGCCTCTACCCTGAGAATCACCCCCTCTCCCTCTGTTATTATCATTGCCATATCTCCTATAGTTAGAACTGTTATTACTGTTGTTATCTGGCCTTCTATCAAACTGGTTATAAGATGGTGATTGAGATCTGCTGTATCTTTGACGTGGTGGTGATCTTGACCTGGATAAAGAACGGCTTCTCGATCTCTCGCCGTTGCGTCTTGGTGGAGAACGAGATCTGCTATATGAACAATCTCTTCTTGGGGAAGGTGATCTTGTGTAAGAAGGATGTCTTCTTGGGGATGGTGACCTGTTGTAACTTCTGGATCTCGAGTAACTTCCTGAATGGGATCTGGAGTAACTACTGCTTCTACTTCTGGACCTCGAGTATGATCTGCCTCTACTTTCACTATCTTCGTCGAGAATCTTCTGCAAGGTTTCTCTCATACCTTCTGTAAGAATACCCAAACCGATGGCGGTGAAGTAGTTGATAGAAAATCTAATACGATCTGGATCTTCAACAGGGAAAATACCTTCAAGGTATGGCTTGATGTATTCTTCTTCTAATCGTGTTTGTAATTCTTGAACACCCAGCTCTTCAACTAATTCTTGAAATACAAACTTGATAAAGATTCTTCCAGCTGGTGTTGTGTCTTCTTCTGTCAGATTAATCACTGCTAAGATATCCCAGTCAAGTGAACCACAACTTAGCATATGGCCCCAGAATTTCGAAACATTTCTTAACGGGTTGCTTTCTAAACGATGGATCGTCTCGTATGTCTCTTTGAAAACCTCCTTGAATGCTTGTTCCCACGATGATGACTGTAATGCCATTTTTTCACCAATAACGCCATAATATTTGGAGTATGTTGTCTCCTGGGCACACGCTTTGACAATCATATCGACAACTTTGGGTTCGTCATCGTATTTGACTCTAAGCCTTAATAATTTGTGAACTGCTTCATCTGGCGACATCGAACCTTTTAAAATAAGATATATCGTCTTCTTGAAGTTCAAAAGATTGGTTTCTGTCATATCTTTGATAGTCAGTTTTTTTTCTGTGTCTTCTTCTATCTGCTCACCTTCAACTTGCACTTCGTCTTCGTCTTGTTGTTGAATATTTTCAGTGGCGGCATTACCTTCTCCTTCACTTTCGTACTCTTCTTCGTCTTCGTCATCATCCGAATCTTCGCCTAGAATATCTGTTCTAAGATCATTGTATTGTTGTTCATTCTGTTCGTAATTCGGATCATATTGGAAAACATTCAATTGATCATTGGCCTTTAACTTATCGTCGAATCCGATCTTGTGGACAATTTGGTCGGAATCTTCAACTAAATCCAACCCTTCCGGAATAGTCAGATGATCTTTGAATCCATCTCTTCTGATATGGAATAAACTTTCAATTGCATAAAGGGATTTCTTGTCGACTTTCCCATCTTGGAGAATTCTTCTTAACTTCTCAAATACCTGTGAACATGCTGTTGGGCTCACTTCATTCAACAATTTTCCGACTTCTTTCAAAATTGAACATGCAATACCGAGCGAATCATCTGTTGGCCTATTCAACAGTAGGTATATTATTTGAAGAATGACAATTTCATGTGCAACTTGTTGATTGACTAGTTGGGCAAGGAAAGTGGTTGATGAAATGCAGAGGCTCTTGTTGTTTCTTTTATACGCCTTCTTGAACTGTAAAACAAGTCTGCTTATCAATAGCTCGCCAATTTTCGGTATCTTAGAATTTAAGACACATATCAACGAAGCATAGACGGGACTGAACGGTAGTGCTAATGATTGAGCTTTCATGACACTCTTCACAAGAAGACCAATACCTCTGTTCAAATTTACTTGGAATAGGCCCACAACGACGGTTTTTAAGTTCGATATATTTGCCTTGTTGATTGAACCATTAATGTTCTTTTTCAATTTCTCCCATTGGATCTTTTGGAATTCTTTGGAGTTCTTGTCAAAGTTGATTTGATCTAAAAGTGCTTTCAACTTGGCTGGAGGAACATAACGGCCACCGGATTTGTACGCCAAAAGCTTTTTGTACTCTTCTTCGCCAGATGGATTTCTGTTCTCACCGTTCGATGCAGACTCTGTATTTATATCAGACATAAGTTCCTGAAGTAAAAATTATGTTAAAAAAAATTTGCTTTTATGACAAAATGGATGTTTTGTCAATCAATATATTGGTTCAAGCGCTTGTATTTTTTTGTTCTGTGCCAGATGCAACTCTTAAATAACATTGTCCGACTCAATTTCCTGGCCACCCGGATCCAATCTCCATATTATGTAATCCTTCTCCATCTCGCCTTGCCAACCCCCCGCTCACTCCTTCTATATTTCACTACAATCAAATCATAGCCGTTCTCAGTTTGGTACGCTTTTGAAACAGTTGTGAAGATATCATGGTTTGTTCTCGGAAACACGTCTTCTTCGGACCATTGGATATCTCCGGGTGTTTCAAATGCCAACATCTCGGGTGCACATTTCCGTATGTGTACTTGGGATTCAAATGTGACCTCGGGTGTGTTTTTCGGAAGTACTCTTCGGGTTTATTTTTCGTGGACGATCTTGGAATACAAAATCATACTTCGGATAGGGGTCCGCTTTGAAACTTTTTAGTTTGTCCGCATGTCTGAGCAATTTAGGACAAGTGAATTTTCATTTTGGTATGGTAAGGAAGTTGAAACAGGTCATTCTAAGCGGCCTTTCTCGTTTTTACTGTGTTGATTCTTTCTGTATGTGAAGTTGGTGCTATTATAAGAGAAATGGAATTTCAAGGGCCCATAATCAAAATCGCCCAATCAGGGTGTGTTTGTATGGCCATTAGCTAATTCACAACCCGAAAAATGAAAGACTAATCTATCCATGAATGAAAAGTGGCGAAATTTGGAAAGTTCATTCAACTTTAATGATTTTAAGGGATTCAATACTACGGTAGCAAAAACAAAGAGTCTAATCAATACCTTAACTCAAAATCATCTAGTAATCGCATCGGGGTGATAGTTAATCAACAGTTTCTAAAACATAGAGGTTGCGCATGAGCAAGTAACTTTGCAAGTTATAATTAAGTCATATATTCAATTCCGTATTGTTAGAAATATTATTGCTGGATTCTTGGTTTGTTGAGAGTTAGTCTATGAATATGTCCTCATTTTCTAGACTTTCATGGATGGGATATAGTCTTTCAGCTATACAGCATTATCAGTATATGTTAGTTTCCTAATCTCAGATCGTTTTCTCAAATCGTTTTCTTCATTCCAACAATGATAGAAAATCCCATTATCAACCCCAGAGAGGCAAATGCAACAGTGATGAAACTTGAGTTCGGGTTGTAAATGAATTCATTGATCGAGTTCGATAATCTCTCCATTGTTCCAAAGAGATAACCCCATAAGTTACCTGAGAAAGATTTGTTGTGTTCTTTACCTAATGAATGTGGCGCTATCATAATCTCGACATTCTGAAGTTCTTCAAAGTCTGATATCTTGATAGCTTTTACTAAATCAAATTCAGAGGCCAATGGAACATGGTTATGATCTGAGTCATAATAGAACAACTGATAATCATCATCAAGTTGAGAAATAGCAGGCTGATAACAGGTTTTCTCCGGAGAAAAGTTTGGAAGAAGGCATAATTTGGAGAATATCTCTATCTTCAAGAGTTCCAACAACTGTAAATCATCAGTTTCTTCAACGCCCTCGTTGATTACCATACTGATCTTGTGTACTCTACTGGAATCTTGGAGTCTTACTTTGAACATTATAGTTTTCTTGTTAATATAATACCTTGTACGAGACAATGACTCTTGTGATAATATCCGTTTGAAGTTTGATCCTTTGAGTGTATTGATATTAGAAGTTTGTGATCCTGTATCGGAAAAATTGCCTTCCGAGTGTCGTCTTGCTGTAGTGAATGATGATTTTCTAGAGTTGGAATTAGAAATGATCATTTGGTTTAAGGTGGACTTGCGTGAATTGGATTGTGAGGTAGAAGTAGATCTGAATGGGATACGTGGAGTTTGTGATCTTGAATGACCTGGAGATTTGATAACAGTTGTTTCAAATAGTTGAATGTCTTCACTTGATTTTTCTAAACTTGACCAAAATCTATCCCAGATGGGAGGGACCATGGCTGTCATGGTCTTAGATCTGAGACTAATTTCATCCAAAGTCTTTTTATCATATGAAGATTTATCGAACTGGCTTTGTTCTTGTCTTCCCAATTCTGTCAACATTTCATAAATTAACTGTAAGACATTGACAACACCAATGATCTCATGTGATTCCTCTGAATCAATAACTGGTAAATTTAGAAAGTTCCCCTTGTACATAAGTTTCAACGCAGAAGCAATGTTAGCATCGCTTGTAGAGAATTCGGGTTTGGGAGTCAATACCTTAGCAACAGTGCATGTTCTTGAATCATAACCTCTAGAGATAACACGGTGGCATATATCCTTACTTGTAAAAATCCCAATGACTTTTTCATTGCCCTTGGTTCCATCCTTAACTAACAACGCTGTAATCGAGTTCTTCACCATCAGTTTAGCAGCGTCATAGGCTGAAGATGTGGAGCTAATATAGATGACAGGGCCATGTTTGCCGAACTTCAAAATCTTGGAAAGCGTTGGAATTTGGATCAATTTCTGCAAATTTTCAATATCGTCAATTATTCTTTCAGCTTCTTTAGTGTGCTGTTCTTTGTAGTCAGATTCAACATCTTTCAATAAGGATGTCAACTTCTTTGCGTTTTCCGAGACACGCTCCAGCCTCAACATCGCTTGATAGAAGCACTTGGTAATATCAATGACACCTTGTATTTCTTCATCATAATTCTTTAACGGTAGATGTCTGATGTTTTTTTCAACCATCACAGACAAGGCTTCAGTGATAGGGGTTTCCATGTAAAGAATTGTTGGAGTTCTGGTCATTATATCTTTTACTTTAGTCGAATTACAATCTAACCCCTTACCGACAACACGCAATGCAATATCTTTTGTGGTAACTAGCCCTTTGACATCTGGAGAAGTGTTAGAATCTCTAATCAATATACAATGAATTCCCCTTTTGGCCATGAGGTTTGCAACATCCCTCACTGAATCATGTGATGAGCAATAGTGGGGAAGATCTGGTTTCAAACTGACTATGGTCCCTTTTCTTCTGATGCTATTATCTAAGTAGGTTGACATATCAATAGAGAGTGTTTTGCCTGATGGATCGAGTACTCAAAGTTCGAGATATTAGTTGAAATGGAAGATTCAATGGAGATGTTAAAGGTTCCGCGGGTGGCGATTCTGTTCTGGTTTGAAAATGATAATGTTGGAAGTATGCAGGTTTGATTTGTTTGAAGCCAGATCAATTGGAATATTGTAAGGTTGCGCAGTACCGTGAAACAAAGACTGACCTATGAGAATCAGAAAACTTTGATGATTTAAAAATCAAGGTCAAAAACTGAAAGATAATTTTGGTCTATAGTTACAGCAAAGATCTGGATCTTGAATTCATTCTGTGATCAAATTAAAAAATACAATCAGGGATCGAATCGCCCTAGCAACCGAAAAACGCCACTGTAGGATAAAACGCGGAGAGCCCTTTACCCCAATGAGCTGAGATCACAACAGGTGTGTCCTGTCATGAAAATCAAAAAGGTGCCCTGATCCGGGTAATATTTCGGAGAACACGGGATGGATTTTTTGACACATTCTAAGGCGAAGATTTCCAAATATGGTAATATTCGCGTGTTTCTATTCCTCTACTCAAAAAAATGTCCGGCTCATCTGGCGGTCAAAAAAATTTAATCCTAAAAGAAACAAACGAGTTAGCTAATCAGAGGTACAAATTTCTATAAGAGCATCCTTATTCATCCCTATACACCACATTACTTCATTAACCACAAACGTAAAAGATGGGTTTAGCCGGTACTAAAGTCAAGCAAAAGTTCAGTTTTGATCCAAGAAACACCAAATGGGCCAATGATACTGATCGTTTCGGTCATCAATACCTTGAAAAATTAGGTTGGAAACCAGGTAAAGGTTTGGGTTTAGTTTCCCATGCCGTCACTACACACGTTAAAGTCGCCTTGAAGGATGACACTGTCGGCTTAGGCTCCAAACTTGGTAAGAAGCAAAAGAAGGATGAGTTTGACTCTGGTGAATGCGCCGGTTTGGATGTTTTCCAACGTATCTTAGGTAGATTGAACGGTAGAGAAGAAGAAATCCAAAAGGAATTGGAAGTTCAAAGACAAGAGAAATTAGTTGGTAAGTTTGGTATCATTTTCGTTAAGGGTGATACCTTGACAAGTACTTGGGATAAGGACGCTAAAAAGTTTGTTACTAAGAGTGAAGAAAAGAAGGAAGAAAGTAAGGAAAAGAAAGCGAAAAAGGAAAAGAAAGAGAAGAAGGAAAAGAAAGAGAAGAAGGATAAAAAGAGAATTAGAGACGACTCTGAGGACGATGAAGATGAATCTCCAAGCAAGAAATCTAGGAAGCAAAAGAAAGAAAAGGCAAACGATAAGAAAGAAAAGAAGGAGAAGAAGGAGAAGAAGGAAAAGAAGGAAAAGAAATCTAAGAAGGAAGAAGTTACAAGAGAAAGCATGTTGAAGCCAAACGAATCTCGTGAAACAACACCAGCTATCACAACAAGATTAAGTATAAGGTCTAAATGGATTAAGCAAAAAAGAGCTGCTACTATGGATGCCAAAGCTCTTGCAGAAATTTTCATGGTCACCAATTGAGCTACGTGATCAGATTTATTGATAGAGAGTTTTAGAATAGTGCTATGTCCTAATGAGTTGTATACTAGAATTAAATTGCATATACTATAGAAAAATCCATAGCTTACGCCTACAGGTTACTTTCTTCACAATTGGATCTACGTTCAATCTGGTGAAAGAATCGAATCATGATTCATATAAAAGTAAAAAATATATTCAAAATTATAATTTAGTATACACAAACGTTTAAAACAAACAAGAAAACGACATTGGGAAAAAGTGGAACAGGAATTATATATGCAAATTTTTTTATCTAAGCAAACCATTTTTGGATAACTTGGCTAGTCTCAGCTGGGTATCTTTGTAACAACCCCATAGCTTCAGCTTGTGGCAAGTCACTGAGTAAACCCTTCAATGTGCCAACGACATTTTCAGCGGTCTTACCAGCAATAGAGTGGAAGACTAAGGCTTGGACAACATCGTCAAAAACCTTTGGAATTTGAGAAGTGATAGAAGAATGCTTGGATTCCATCAACTTGGCAAGGAAAGTGTATGCAAAAGGGGCAGCTTCGGCATCGCTGGTGATTGGTAAGGTCTTAACCCAAGATTCGACAACAGCGTTGGAGTTTGGTAGAGCAGCAGAGAGTGTGTGTAATATCTTGGCAATGGCAGCAGAAGCGTTTTCAGTAGCACCGACATTTTCACCGGATCTGGCTTCTGGTAATTGGGTGATCTTAAACAATGGATCTAAGGCAGCAACGGCAAATTCACCATAAGAAGCAGAAGCATGTTGAGCAGCAACACCGACAGCATAAGCAGCAGCTTGACGAATAGAGCTTGTGGAAGAGGATAAGGATTCACCAATTGGGTTCAAGAAGAGAGAAGAGAAGACAGAGGATTGGTCACCACAGTATTCGATCAAGTCAGAGGCAACACATAAACCGAATAATTTACAGATGGTATTTTCATCGTTGATGTAGGAGGCAATAGTTGGGACTAAGGCTTGGAATGGTTGTAAGAACTTTGTTCTAGAGGTCTTGAAGACAACGGAAAGAACCTTGTTGATTTCATCACTCAAATCCTCATCGGTGTAATCACCGTCATATTCTTCTTCCAATTCTTCGTTGTATTCGTCATCTTCGGATTCCCTTTCCTTGATACGTTGGTACATTTCTTGTAAGTTGGCGTCAATGTTCTTAACAAACAAATCCAATTGTTCAACAGAGAAGGCGTCGTCACCGATGATTTGAATACAGTCGGATAAGGCGTTGTAGTAGATGAATTGTAAGTCTGGAACTGGTTCAGAACCAACAGCCTTGATCAACTTGTTGGCGATCAAAGCCCATAACTCTAAAGTTTGTTGAGACTTGGCACCGGTGGCTAACTTAGCTGTCAATAATAAAGGTGGTAAAGATTGGGAAGCAGCTCTTCTAACATCGTCGTGCAAGTAAAAGTCAATGGCTGGTAAGATGATTTCAGCAACAATTTCTCTGGTAAATTGAAAGAAGTCGGCCTTTAAGATATCAGCGTAACCAGAGATCAAGTCAATAGCAGCAGCCTTGTCATCCAATAGAGCAGTGTGGACAGCTATGTGCTTACCAGATAATTGAACCACATCCCAGTCTTCGTTTTGGTTGAATTCTTCAGCCTCGTCTTCTTCCAATAAGGAGATATCTTGGGTGGCCTTAGCGGCTTCAATGACAGGTGGTAAGACAGAAGGCAAGTAAGGTAAGAAATCTTTACCAACAATTCTGGCAATGCGACTCCAACCTTGTTCCAAGTATGGCTTAACTGGATCATCTTCGGTCAACGGTTGAGATTGGATCAAGCCAAATAAGTTGACCAATTCAGCAGAATGTTGTGAGAAACGTTCTGGACCAACAGCCAAGGCGATCAACGTGGAGCATTCGATACATTTGGCCTTCAACAATCTGTTTTCATCGCCCATGTCGGTCTTCAAGACATTGATCAACAACGGCATCAAAGTGTCGTAGTACTTGGCGAACTTTTGTTCAGCAGCATCAGCAATGATAGCAATGGTTGTGAGGACTTGTTCTTGAACGTAACGCTTTGGGGATTGTAACAAGGTCAATAAGTTGGTCAATAAGTCGTCTAAGTAAGGTTCTAAGACTTCCTTAGTGGCGTTTTCTGAGAAGTTGACCAAAGCGGCGGCAGCATGGGCTTGGACTCTTGGAACGGTTTGAACAGTCAATCTGGATATTAAAGCTGGGACAATTCTATCACCGGCGGTCTTTTGAATGACATCAGCAAAATCGGTGGAGATTTGACCAAGAGCGTTACAAGTGGAGTATTGAACTCTAGCATGGTCATCATTCAAAGCTGGTAATATCAAGTCTAATAATCTTGGAATTTCGGTGATCAAGACATCACGACAACCTTCAGCGGCAGAAGATAAAGCCATCAAGGCAGCTTGACGTTCTCTCCAGTCACCAGATTGTAGCATTGGTGGAATCAATTGGAATAATGGACCCGCAAGAGATTCACCACCTAACTTCAAAGAGACACGATCTAAGGCTTGACGAGCAGAATCGTATTCGGCTTCTTCTTCGTCGTCTTCTTCAGAGTTGTCAGCGTTGTTCCATTCAGCAGCATCGTCGTCATCGATACAGACTTCAGTCATCAAGGACAAGGTGATGATGACAATTTCTTGGGTGTATTCCGGAGTGAGCTTACACATCTTTGGAGAAGATTCAGCAAAAGTGGTTAATAATTCCAAGGCAGACAATCTGGCGCCAGAATCTAAGTCCTTGTTCTTAGCGACAACAGAGCAGAACTGAATAATGGTAGAGAACATATCCTTGAATAACTTCGGAGCGATATCAACTAAATCAATCAAAGATTCCAAGAGGGCAGCTAAGGCTTGATCTTTACCGTTTTCTAATAATCTTGGAAGAGAGTTCATCAAACTTGGCAATAAGGGTTGAACGGTGGCCCATTCCTTCTTTGGCAATTGTTGGAAGAAGGCAACGAAGGCAGTACAAGTAGCAATACGGACATCGTCATCAGAGTCTTCGAAGCCAGCATGGTAAACAGGCAAAACTTCATTGATGTATTGTAAATCGATTAAACTTGGGTTGGTGGTAAAGATTCTGAAAGCGGATTCCCTGAAGGAAGAGTCTTGGTTTTTTGTGGCCTCGAACAAAGTTGGCAA
This sequence comes from Waltiozyma xylosica, assembly GCA_030581495.1. Lineage (NCBI taxonomy): Eukaryota > Fungi > Ascomycota > Saccharomycetes > Phaffomycetales > Wickerhamomycetaceae > Waltiozyma > Waltiozyma xylosica. The sequence goes on along the minus strand of JAKTTJ010000022.1, from coordinate 164,092 downwards.
TAGTTCTTCCCATTTTCCACTTGGAACATCGTCCTTCGCTAATTCAGCAATGGCATCAGCCAACTTGTGTCTAACATTATTAGATTGAGCAGAAACAAAGCCCTTAAGGAATAATTGACGGATTTGAGCGACAGCGGCAGAGTTGACACCAGAAATGGTTCTTTCAGTAACAGAAATCATCTTTGGTGGAGACTTGATAGAAATACGTCTGAATAATACTGCAGCAAAAGATCTAACACTGTCATTTGCGCCTTCTGTGGCTTGTTGGGCTAAAAAGACTAATAAGATGTCAACTCTGTCCTTTTGACACCAGACTTCGTTAAGGCTCTTTTCAGCAGCGGAACGGAGATTGTTGTCGGCACTGGAAAGACCATGTACCAGTTCTGAAAGTACAGCAGTTATATCAGGAGTTAATTGAGACATTTTTATGGCTTCTCTATAGCTAAATTGGTGCTGATTATGATAATTTGGTTATAGATGATTGGCTGTTGATCTCAATAATATAACTGACGTGTTGTTCGTTGATAGTGATGGATATCTATTCGTAACACGGAATTAGAATTTTGAAAGGAATACCAAGAGATATGTATGCAATACAAAGGCTTCTTCAACAAAATATGAACCAACAATCGTGAGCTGTAGATGAAAAGCACTTGAAAGCATGCTGTTTCCTTGACTTCGTGATCTCTTGTTGAAGTTTTCCAGAAAAATTTGGTTTTTTGCAACGCCGACCGCGATGGAAACTATTGAATTGCACCTAAAAGCGGTAAAATTCGCGTATATTCAGTAAACGTTGTCAGCCTGGATGTTGTGGTGACCACCAATTTGGCCTAAGAATACTAGCTTGCTACACAATCTTGCGTTTGCAAAACTCAGGTATATGAAAAGAACTGTTTATTATGTTTTTATCTTTCACAGTCTTTTGAACGAAGGGAGAAGACAGTGTCGCAGGTATTCTATTTGTAGGAACAAGGGCTCAACAGATCATCTGGGGAAAATCTTGCCAATTCCGAGGGAATTTATTAATTATTAACGTGATGGGATGTCCGAAAAATGTTTGTCATACAATAAAAAAAATATTGAAGGATACGCGGTTCGAACGCGTGCGGACAACGTCCAGTAGATATCTCACACCACGAATATACATAGTTTTCCTTAAGTCTACCGCCTTAGACCACTCGGCCAACCCTCCATTTTGATAATTGCTTAAATATACGACTTAGGTGAACCTGTTAATAAGACTTACTTGAACTTATTGTAAGATTACTTCTCCGTGGATTAGACAACTTATTAACAACCATATAACTAACTATATCAAATGAGCGAATTATTGTCTCTTTTTTATATTCCAATAATCCCTCAACTAATCATTGCTCTCTCTTATGCATGTAACCTCAAAAACATGAAATATCTTTATTACCACACTCGGTTCTCAATGGCTCATCGTTCATAATCAGAGGATGACTAAATAATAGTCAGAGGATGATTCAATAATAGTCAGAGTAAGACACGGCTGAAAGGGTTTCAGGACTATTTAAGAAGAAACGAAGACAAGATTCCTGTTAAAACATATATAGAAGATATAGTTTAGGAATCATCTAATCCACGGAGACTAAATCTTATATGAGAGATTGGATCAATCATGTTGCCGGTTCTGTAGGCTTCTGAATATCTGATTGTATAATAACTGGTTTGGAATGACTACCTGGAATTTAGTTATAGAAGTTGACTCTGTTCTCAAATAACACTTGCTTTTTCTTAAATACTATTATATGTGTTTCGTGAGCAGGTTACTCATGTGGGAATTCTTCTATATAAAAGGAATTCCTGAGTAGATAAAACTTTTCACAACACAAAATAAGTCGGCCCCGATCAGTCTTAATCAGGCATGATCGACCCTAACATAAGTCACGTGTAATACCAGGTTACCTGTGGTCAGGCTGGTTCTTTACAGATTAATGTTCTATGTAAAGAATAGTCTGACCACAGTTATATTCAAAAACACGTGACGTATGTTAGGGTCGGATCACGGAATTCTTAATTTAACTCAAATATTCTTAATCTTTAAGTGCATCTCATTCTCCAAACTCTAAGCTTTCATTTCCACTTTCTTTCACTTCTTTACCATGTGTTTGATCGAGATAGTTTCAAAGAGGGTGATTTGCCTCCGAACACAAACAACGAGTCTTCCAAGGAAGACTCCCCAAAAATACCAAAAAGCAAGTTCTAAACTCCTTAAATCAAACGCTGTGGTAATATTTGACTGATGTATTGAAGTATCTAAACTATATGGATGTATAGAGGAAGCGTGATTGTTTGCAGACGTTTCTTTTATAGTCTCGCGATGTCTGTTTTTTTCTCGTAAATCATATATTAATATTTCAAAAATTGCTTTCCTATAAAATTTGCGTATATTAAAATTCCATAATTCCAGGAAATTCATTCAATCCAATAATCAGACTTAAGATCGGTCCTGTAAATAATCAATATTGTACTAGGTTGTTGGTTGTATCTTTTAATTTGTTTTATCAGCAATTCAGGAACAAAATATACTTGTAATTGTATTAACCACAACCCCAAATTTTGAGGAACATGATTAAATCACATGTAATCACATCAGCCGATCAGTAGATATTCTAACTTTTAATCAAATGTAAGAATGTGAATCAGAGTTAGCATCATATGATAAGTATCATGTGATAAGCATCGTATGATATAAGCATAGTCTGACTCAAGAAACGACTAAGCTGAAAGGTTTTCAAAACTATTTAAGAAGAAACGAGACCAGATTCCTATTAACACATATATAGAAGATATAGTTTAGGAATCATCTAATTCACGGAGAAATAATTTTATAATAAAATCAAGGTAAATTATACTAACAGGTTCACCTAAGTCGTAAATCCACATCAAAAAAACGGGCCGCGTGGTCTAGTGGTATGATACTCGCTTTGGGTTTAGCGAATGATGGAACACCATCAACTTTGCTACTACAAGCATGCGAGTGGCCCGGGGTTCAATTCCCCGCTCGGCCCAACTTTTTTTAAATGCTTTAAAATATCGATAACCCCAGTCACTCCGAATAATTACACTAGCACGTTTTCGGATCTGACCAATTTACCCAGTTATGGCATTTACAAATGGACACTATACAAGTTCTAATGTAGATTTGCTTACACAAAGATTCTTTCTAAAGGGTGGATGGAGACTAAGTTTTCCGGATTCCCTAGTAGACCTAACTTGTTTTCTTTTCAGTGATTGGAATTTCATACCAAATTCTATTGAATAGCATATCGATAGCCAAGAAAGCGCAGATGAATAAAATTGGGAAGTAGACCAACTCTAAGTTCACGATATCACTGGTTGTCAAGCCATGGGATTCACCGTTAAAAGCGATAACAACCATACAGACCAAAGTAGTCAAGGCAGCTTCAACACCATAGCAGAATAGGTATGGATAGACCTTTGACTTTCTCTGATATAAGGCAATAGCACCTAAGAAGAACAACGGCAATTGGAACAAGACTTCGATCCAACCGAAGAAAACCAACCAGTTTGGTGGGTTCTGGAGAAGGAAGTCCTTGTATTCAGAGATATGGAAGTTGACAAGATTTAGTTGGAAGCTTGTAAGATACTCTCTTGGAACAACCAGAACAACATCAATCAAACACGTGATGATGAAGTGTAGGACACAGTATAGAAAATAGAATGTATCTAGTTTGGTTCTGGAAGTGAACAGTGGGTCCTTTTGGGAGTAAACAGGCGTCAAGTTTTCGGAGTTTGAAGTCATGGTGAAGTAAGTGTTTTGAATTTGAATTTACTCTGTGAATATCTCTGATGGTCAACGAACGACGATGTCAGTCGGCCAAAGAAGAAAGGAGTGTTGCAGCTTGTTAATTATGTGTCCTTGTCCTATTGTATTTTGTTTGTTCCAACTTTTGGCCGCCGTTGCCCGTATTTCCGCAACTGCTCCGCCTGGTAAAACACATTCTCCGATGCGCAACATACAGAAGCAGCTCCAACAATGAGATATCGTTCAATTTTATTTAATGAAATTTCTATTCAAAAGACCGATACCTGCTCTTCGCTCCTTCAAGTCTATTCGAACATTTCAACCGTCACAAAGAAGCTTCAGAACCGCGCAATATATCTTCAACATGGGTAAAAGAGAACTGTTTGATCTTCCGCAATTTGATCCAACTTTCAAAGTTGATACATCTTCATCTGGCTACAGGCCAATTGTCTGGGTTGATTGTGAAATGACAGGGTTAGATGTTGCCAACGATCATATTATTGAAGTGGCTTGTCTCATAACAGATGGGGACTTGAACTTGGTTGATGAGGGTTATGAGAGTGTTGTTCACTATGATGAGTCTGTCATGAATGCCATGAATGAATGGTGCATCGAACACCACGGTGATGTAAGTTTGATGCTATTTATTATACTATCATCAATTCAGTGCCTTACTAACAATTGTATGCTATAGAGTGGTTTAACAAAGAAGGTCTTGGAATCAACAAAATCTTTAGAACAGGTTGAAGAAGAACTATACGAATACATCAAGAAGTTCACAGTTGAAAGTAAAGCTGTTTTGGCTGGTAACACTGTTCACATGGATAGATGTTTCCTAATGAGAGAGTTCCCAAAGGTTATTGACCACTTACATTACAGAATTATTGACGTGAGTTCCATCAGTGAGTTCATTAGACGTCACAACCCTGAGTTATACAATAAGGTTCCAAAGAAGAGAGAAGCACACACTGCTAAGTCTGATATTTTGGAAAGTATTGCCCAGTTAAAATGGTACAGAGAGCATTATTTCAAAGGTCCTGAATCTTCTTAAGGAGCTTAAAGGAGCTTAGTTGTGTGTCGTTTCAAATGCTCTTTTAGTGATATAACTCAACATTTTAAGTTGAATTTAGTGATTATGATGTTTTCAAAAGCTTCCCTTATTGTCGTTCAGCTATAAACTGTCTAATTGTAATTAATTGAATATTCATGACATTCTCTTGTTCTAATGGATTCAAATGAATTATGAAAACTTTAGATACCACATGTGGCTCAAGTTACACATAGAATTTCATAGCGAACCATAAAGAATAGTAGCGTCATCTATATCGTTTATTGTCTTCTTGGAGCTTGAAATATACTACTCCAAGAAATAAAATCCAATGACCCTTACTTATTGGCAATTGGAAATATGACTCAAGAGTCTAGTACTAGTAAAACCAAGAGCCAGATGGTGATTTTTGTCCCGCACTTTAGCCTCTGATACATCTATTTTACGCATATCGAATTTCATCGATCACCTGCTGTCGGTCTTTGACAATTTCTTGGAAATATTTATTACCCATATAAATCTGCGATTTGACATTAGAACCCTTGAGCAAGCACGTATCCAGTCAGATAAGTCAAAAAACTATCAAATATTTCATTGATTGATGATTATAAATTATCATTTGGCATATTTACATCATGATTACACTTGTCGATCGATAGCTGTTCCTTGATCGTGAATCATCCATCCAATGAAGAAAAATCTAATTTTACACACCATGGAATTTTCCATGCAAAAGAAAAGAAAGAAATCTAAAAAAAAACCTGCATAATTAAGCGGATTCTGTTAGATTTGCAATACGTTATTTAACATAATCTCAGGCAGACTCCGCTCCGACTTTTCTCTAATTCAGATCATAAATAGTTTCTAGACATAAATTCATACACAATACCTCTCGCTAGTCTCTAGTTTATGAAACCATGCGGTAGTTTACTTCCTGGAGTACCTGCTGGATCATTTGAAGAGTATTATATTTTCATTTAGGTTTGTCTCTCTTAATTTTTCTACTTTGTCCCAAACTTCGGTCACGCCTTGATATTTTCATAATTTTCAACTTTGTCATAATCATCGAGGCAGCAAGTGATTTCTTATCTGTAACTATGCTCAGTAATTCGCGGAGACGAGAAACGGAGGCAGTTACGTCTTTCTGCGGAGTAATGTTGAATAAAAGAAGCAAAACCAGGTTAAGAATATGTGAGACTTGAGTGGTTTCTGAAGGATGAAAGTGGAGAATAAAAAAAAATACTTGCTGCGGAAGTAACGTAGAACTTGTGTATAAAATGATAGTAGTAGGAAAGAGATAGCTTTTTCTTCTGTTGTCTCTCTAAAAGTGACAACTTCTGTAAACTAAAATAATATCTAGAAATTCAGCTGTTTAAATAATTAGGTTTTCAAAATCTTTATATAGAAAAACGGAGATTGTGGAATGAGGCGAAGGTTGTAGAATAGTGAAATGAGGCTGATTAATTACCATAAACGGGAAATATTGAAAATGTATTAAATAGGAAATAAATGGTGATTAATTCTTGTTGCAAGTCATACGGAAAAATATGCGTTAAATTCCAAATGCAGGTCTAATTACTTCCAAATCGGCGAATCAATGTTCCATTTAGGCGCGCGATGACGAAATTTTTCGAAGTCATTTTTAGTTTGGTGAGATTCGTCACGTCAAACCTGGGGAATTGCGTCATAGAAAGTCAGTAGCCCATCTTTGGATTTCTTTTTTCTAAAAATAACCCGAATCTTACCAAGAAGATCTGAAAACTACCAACCGATTGCCGTCATCAAGAGTTGTATAAATACAAAAGAACATCGTTTTCTATATCATATTTCTCAAAGTCATTCTATTTAATTTATATATCAATATCAATTGGATTATCAATTAGTAAATAATCAAACACTCGCTTTTATACAAAGAAACAAACAGTTATTTCACAATGTTCATAAAGACCTTAGTTGCTTTAACCTCTTTAGCTTTGTTCGCTTTAGCCGACTCCGTTGAATTCGGTCTAATCACCATTAGATCCGGTTCTGCTTACCAATATTCTTCCGTCTTCCCAAAAGATGGTGAATTATATGTTGGTTCTTCTGATGTTTCTTACAAATACGTTGTCACAGATGCTGGTGAATTAAAGGTCGTCAACGATGGGTCCTTTGCCACTGTCACTTCTAACGGCCACATTGAGATTGGTTCCGATGCAGGTTCCACCAAGTTTTTCGTCAAGGACGGTTACTTACAATACGATACTACATCTACTGGTTTTTCTGTTGAAGATTCTTCCCGTCAATTACTAGTTGGTTCTGCTGGTACCGGTGTGATCTTAAGAACTGTCACTGATGGTGCTGCCACTGCTCCCGACTTTGTTCCATCTGATGAATCATCTGCTTCAGTTACTACTTTCTCGACTGTTATCAACAAAAACTCTACCAACACAAATAATTCCACTACTCCACCAGTATCCATTGAAGAAGGTGCTGCCAACTACTTAAGAGTCGGTGGCAATGTTGTCGGTTTGGCGGCCATGGCTGCTTTATTATTGTAAGCTTATCATCACTTATTCTTTGGATTCGCCTTCAATATTGTACAATAGAGCAAAATCGCCACTTGACAACCTTCTTCAGCAATGTCTTTTTTAATTATTTTCTTAAGCTTGGGCAAGTTTTCAAGTCCTATCAATCTGGTCTATCTTGGTTTTTATATCATTTCATAAGTTTTCAATATTTTTAACATAGTTTTTTACTCTCATTTAACCCACTCTTTTTTTAATTGTAGTCTTACAAACGACAAGACTTAAAATATTACTTGCCCGCGGCTTTACATGTGAGTTGCATTAGCCCCTCGACTTATGAGGTGCTTTGCGAAATTACCTAATTCGGAAATGTGGCACCCATGCACGAAAAGCTCCAGTTTGACGCATTGTTTGGGCAGATTTGCACTTAGTTCAAATCTTAGTATTAGCGCAATTGGTTTCATCCCAAGATAGCGTTCTAAATTAATCGATTTTCGAGTACCTGAAATATTAACTAGATTAATAATTCAAAGTTCATTATCTGTAATTAGTGAGACCAGAGTTATTTGAGACGTAAGTGCGTTGGTCACTTATCAGTAAACCGTAAATCATCAACAAATTACTTAAAGTTTTATAAAAATTTAAAGTATCTGTTAAAATTTAATCTCCACTTCCAATCATATAAATGGAACAATGCCATTTCATACTCTGGTATGGCGAACCTTTAACTGAGAGAGTCTGTGACCCATAGATTACAATTGATCATCAACTCATACTCATACTCATACCACAAAAACAAAAAGCAACTAACAATAATATTAGTTTCAATGTTTGTAAATGGAAAAACATTGAATCTGTGGAAAACTAGTATTTTATGATCTATGAGGGATTTATATAAAGTCAAACAAATAACAGGAGAATTGGCTTCTATATTACCTATTTCCTAGGATGTACCGAAATATCTAGAATCTATGAATCTTGATCTGAACCAAAGCTGTGGGTTTCCTCCATTAATTTCAGGCCTCATGCTTCCTCGATAACCAATAACACCAAGAACAAATTTCACTTGTTTAAAGGCCATCAAGACTCTTTTTAAGCCAGTTTCGTTAGCCAAATAGCAAACAACAGTGATATTCTCCTCCTTGACACCATGATCCAATAACACTTGAATAGCCATAATAACAGCAGCACCTGTGATGATTTGAGCATCCAATAGCAAGACCTTGGTATTTTCTGAAGCTATACTTGGTGGCAGAGATTCTGTATGAAGTTGGGGTTCGCCTGTAAAGGAATCGGATTGGATCAATAGTTTACCAATCGCAATCTCAGGTAATGTCTTACGCAAGGAATGCATGAAGCAATCACCTGAACGGATGATAGAAACAGCAATTGGAGTATCTTGAGGAGCAACAGTCTCTAGTTCGACCTTTAGTGGAGTCTCAATTGTCACTCGTTTGAATTCATGGAATTCAAGAGCTTTGTTCACTAATGTTGTGGCGATACGGTCAAAATAGAAGATAAAATCATCACGACTGGAGTTCTTGTTCAGAAGGATTGTATAGATACCCTTGTATTGATTGGATTCAGGCAAAATGACGAGGTTTTCGTACTTTGATGGGTCGAGCTTAGTGGCTGCCAATCTTGAACCACCAGCAAGTTTATCCAACATATCCAAATGATGCTCTGATTTCTTCATCAATTGTTTCTTGATATGTTTGATCAATAGTGAAATTGCAACAACATTTTCAGAGCCCCTCGGAACAATCAAATCAGCATTTCTCATAGTTGGTTTGATGAATCTTTCTGCATCTGGTTTGACGAAACGACCCCATTGATTTAAGGCCCCCTTAAGATCTCTACCACGTGTCAAGATATCACGCGAGAGACGTCGCGCAAGACAAATATCAAGTTCTGTATCAACGTAGACTTTCAAGTTCATCAATGAACAAAGTTTCTGATCATGTAGAGCATGAATACCTTCGATGATAATAACATTGGCACCATAGACAGTAATGATATCATCAGTTCTAGCATGTTCTGCAAATGAGTAAACTGGAACATGGCCTTTCCTCCCTTCCTTCAAATCCAACACTGTTTGATAGCATAGATCCAAATCAACTGCATCAGGGGTATCAAAGTTCCAATCACCTGTCACCGCCAACTTTCTCTGTTCAGGTAACAATGGTTTGTAGTAATTGTCCAAACTTAGAAGCACTGTCCATGGAGTGTTTATTTCTTGGATGATCTTAGAAGCGACAGACGTCTTACCTGAGCCACTAGGTCCCGCAATCCCGATAATATAGGGCTCTGTCCATGGCGGTGTATATTTTTCAATGACCTCTTCAGATCTGGCAGAGTGAGCAGCAGCATGTGCATCGAAATGCACAGGTGTGTCACATAATGAAGATGTAGAAGCGACTGAATAATAGGAACCATTCTTTGGAGCTATACGGGAGCTTCTACGGCGACCTGGAACTAGTACATCTATCTGTTGTTCTTGCTTAATAGGGATGGTTGCATTCGTATCATTGGCTGCTATCAAGGTGGCGTCAGCTTCTGTTTCACTAATGAAAGAGGAAGTGGAGCTTGAGGCGACTGATGATGCAGTTAATGATGAGACGGTGAATGGTGATTTGAAAAGTGTTTGCTCCATGGATGAAGTGAATGAATGTCAAATTGTGTGTTTATTTGATGTTTAAGAGAAGAACACGCCAATTAAAGGAAAGGAGCTTCTGCTATTCTGCCGTTCATGTGCTTTTGAGAATCAAAGTGGCACACCTAAGAGCCTTGACAATATCACGTGAGTTTATATGTCAACGCACATGCTCGGAATTGGCTACTATTTGTTTGATTCGCTTGCAAAGGAATCTGCGTATGTACTATACGCTAGATATGTGAAAAGGCTTTCTATATTTCTTTCAACGAAATTATTTTATTACCAACTACCATGCTTCACTCTAGAAAAAAGGATCTCAGTAGATGGGATAGTGATTCTGAAGAAGAGTTGGAACAAAGTCAACTCGATTCCACACAAGGACAAACCGCAGATCTACAACAACCAGATGACGACGATGAGTTCCAATACAAACCAACGCCCAGAGAAGAAACGAAACCACAAGCCAACCAACCCAATCCCCATTGGAATAACCAGAGTCGTCCGCTGGATCCGATCAAGCGGGAAGAGGCAAAACTTAGAGGTCTTAAACGTGAATTATCCTATCTTGAACAAGACATTGAGAAATACGGCTGGGATAACCTAACCTCCAAAGAACAACAAAACATCACATATAAAAGACAGCTCTTATCTCTTACACGATCGAAACTGGAACTTCATGCATCTGAAGACTCCACATATGTTTTACCACAGTCTTATGTTACCGAAGAAGGCCAAATTGACCGTAAAAGAAAACAGGAGGCGTTGAAGAGCCAATTTAGACCAATTGATTCAAGCGATAAATATAAGACAGACTATGAACGCTGGGAAGAAGCCCAAGTCGCCAAAAAGGCCAAGATCTACCATCCTGATGATATTGTTGTTGCCAACAAGGGGGGTAAAGTCTATGAATATGTCTTTGATGAATCTCAAGGTGTAGAATTCACTACCACATCAAGTGATCACCAACTTAACTCCACTGACACAGCCGAACAAACAGAAGAAAACACGCCAGAAGTCATTGATTCGCAGTCAAAAACCATTGAAGAAGTGAGAAAGTCATTACCAGTGTATCAATACCGTGAACAATTGATCAAGGCTGTGAAAGATCATCAAGTTCTTATCGTTGTTGGCGAGACCGGTTCCGGTAAAACCACACAACTTCCACAATATTTATACGAAAGTGGATACTCTGAAAAGGGTCTCCAGATTGCCTGTACACAGCCTCGTCGAGTCGCTGCTACTTCTGTTGCGACTCGTGTTGCAGAAGAAATGGGCGTGAGATTGGGTCAAGAAGTTGGTTATTCAATTAGATTTGATGAGAAGTCCAGCCCGAAAACTAGAGTGAAGTATATGACTGATGGTATGCTTTTGAGGGAGTTCATGAATGATGCTTTGGTCTCAAAATATAGTGCCATTATGATTGATGAAGCGCATGAGAGAACGATATCTTCTGATGTTCTGTTAGGTTTATTGAAGGATGTGTTGAAAATGAGACCAGATTTGAAAGTATTGATTTCCTCAGCTACGATGAATGCTGAGAAGTTTAGTGATTTCTTTGGCGGCGTTCCGATCTTTAACGTACCTGGTAGGAGATTTCCCGTTGATATTTACTACACCAAAGCACCAGAAGCCAATTATATCCAAGCTGCCATTACTACTGTTTTCCAAATCCATACCACGCAACCACAAGGCGATATTTTAGTTTTTTTAACAGGTCAAGATGAAATTGAGTCCATGCAAGAAAACCTGGAAGAAACTTGTAAAAAATTAGGCGATTCCACCAAAGAACTGATGATTTGTCCCATTTATGCCAACTTACCAGCTGAACAACAACAAAGAATTTTCGAACCAACACCAAAGGATGCTAGAAAAGTTGTCTTAGCCACGAATATTGCGGAAACTTCCATTACTATTGATGGTATTGTCTATGTCATTGATCCAGGTTTGGTAAAAGAGAATGTCTATTCCCCAAAGACTGGTATGGACTCTCTTATTGTTACCTCTTGTTCCAAAGCGTCTGTGGATCAAAGGGCTGGTAGAGCCGGTAGAGTTGGTCCAGGTAAGTGTTTCAGATTGTTTACAAACTGGTCATATCATCATGAATTGAAGGCCAATCCTACCCCAGAAATCCTAAGAATTAATTTAGCATCAGTGGTTTTGTTACTTTTATCGCTTGGTGTCAGTGATTTGTTGAAGTTCCAGTTTTTAGATGCACCAAGCAAGATGGCTTTGATGAAAGCTTTAGAGTTGCTTTACTCATTAGGAGCTCTTAATACAAAGGGTAAGTTAACAAAATTAGGGAAGACTATGTCTCAATTCCCTCTAGATCCAAAATTATCCAAAGTCTTGCTTACATCTTCTTCTTATGATTGTACAGAGGAGATCATTATCATCATTGCTATGCTCGGTGAAGCCTCGTCGTTATTCTATGCTCCAAAAGAGAAAAAAGCACAAGCCGAATCAGCAAGAGAATCATTCAACAAAGGCTCAGATCATTTCACTTTATTAGACGTCTTTGAAAAATGGGAGGACGCAGGTTTCAGCAAGCAGTGGTGTTTTGATTATTTCATCCAATACAAATCCCTACAGAGAGCTAAGAATGTTAAATCGCAATTATTAAGACTACATAGATCTTTGGAAAAATCAATGAACGAGAAAGAGAAAACGTCTTCAAGTTCCTATAATCAAAAATCATCACCAAGCCATCATCAATCTTCAAGAGAACGTATAAGCAAAACATTGATTGCTGGTCTTTTCACTTATATCTCAAAGTTAACCCCGCTAGGAAACTACAAGTCTTTAAAATCTCAACAAACAATGTCTATCCATCCGTCATCCGTCTTATCGAAGGTCAAACCACCTCCTAAAGTGGTACTTTACAACGAACTGGTGTTGACCAGTAAAGAGTTTATGAGGGGGGTAATTGAAATTAAAGAAGATTGGATTTATGAAGTTGTTCCCTTCTGTTTCACCGAGAAGGAAAGAGATGAATTTCAGAAGAGCAAAGGAAAGGTTAAAGGAAGAAGATAGATGGTCCAATAAACGATGTATTATGTAGCCGTTTTTTTTGTATCAATGTCTGAAATTAACCGTATATTCCCTTCCCATCCATTATCCTTAATGTATAGACGTTATGGTCAACATGCTACATATCGTGTAATATATGTTGGCAACCGATGAAGTGATTTATATTTTTACATAATAATAGTTGACGGACTGAATTTTATATTTTCGGTAACCTCGATTGGTAGACCTCGGGATTTTTCATTATCTCTTTCTCTGACTAGCCAGGGATCTTGCAAGCATTCTTGAGTTCATGCCAGTAACCTGCGGTCTTTTATCTCCATTACCGGTGTTTATTTGACCTGGCGAGGCTTCGTGACTCGAGGAAGATTGCGGATGAGAAGCAATAGCCAATTTAGCTGCCTTGGTTAGAATATTGGCTTGCGTGACGGCTGCTTCTGAAGAAGAGGATGATGGTGGAGTTTTTGTAGATTTCGGAAGAGGCAGACCATGGAATAGACGAGGTTGTGATGGTTGTGATGGTTGTGATGGCTGCGGAATAACTGGGGGCTTGGTTGAAGAAGCGTAAATTTTTGGAGACTTGATTAAAGGCTGAGTGATGGATCTCTTTATCGAAGACTGAGAGGCTGTACGGCCATTACCTGACGGTTTTCTAGGTGGAATTCCTGCGGTGGAAGATGAACCAACTGTATTGATTCCTAACCCTGTAACAGGGTCTTGTGTTGAAGATGGTTGGGAGTTCTTATCCTCAACCAACGCCTTGGATTCTGAGATAACACGACACCATTTCGTCACATCACTTTTGTAGCATTCAATAACAAACGCACGCTGGTAGGCCTCTACAACGAAGAAACTCTTCATGGAATTCTGCGATGGCGACAAATTTTCTGCAGAAGCAATAAACTCTCTAACTTTAACCATTGGGTGGTTCAAAGAGATTTCAACTCTTAAGCCCAGAGACAATTCGTCTTTGTCATTCTTGAAGCGTTGAAGGAATAATAATCGACCTTGGTTCGTGACCACAAGAACACGATCTCTGACACCATCGCCTTCCTCCTCTTCGGAATACTTTGATTGTTCATTGCTGCTGCCATTTGAATTTTGACCATAGTGGAAAAACTTTTTGATCTTGAAAGCTCTGCTTTCTCTGAAGAATTCGTCGTCACTCAGTGAAGGGGCTCCAAATTCACCAGTATCAAACTCAGCAATAATATTCTTCTCTGCTTCTTCACCATAGCGATCCATGTTTCTCAAGCCGCGGTATGAACCGTTAGCAACCTGTGACAACAGTGTATTACCGGAGTTTGTGACATCTTTGAGCTTCCCTTTGTACTTCCTTGCGAGAACATCAACAGTGGTCTGGTAAAGTGTGACATTCCCATCGTGTAGAACTCTTTCACCAGCACTGAGACGAAGTTGATGAGAATACTTGATGTCGATTGGGTTCATTGGTGGAGTAGGTGGGTTGAATGTTGAAGCGCCGGATGGTTGTAATAACGTGGCCGCTTTCTTTGTTCTTGAAGCACCTGTAGACGCCGAGGAGATATTTCTGGATGGGAGTGATATTGTTTCCTCTTGTAATTCGGCTGATCTTTTGAGTTCCTTCTGTTCATTGACTTGCTTGATGATTTCACCTGGTTGTCGATTCAAAGCAATTGATGCTGCAGAGGTGGCCTTGACAATATTTTGTTGTTGGTCTTGGACTTGTGAGAGCCGATCTTCTTCCTGTTGGGCCTTACGCGCAGCAACCTTTTCTCTGGCTTTTTGCAGAACTTGTTGAGATGCAGTGAATGGTTTATTTGGAACCGGTGTTGTGCTAGAAGTACCAGCCGGTGTTACTGTTGAAGCTGCGCCCTGATCTGTGGACTTTCTTTTCGATGAAGTCGGTGTGACTCGTCTAGGCAGATTGATTCTAGTCTTTGGCATGGAATTGCCTGACAGTTCTGGAACAGGTAACATTGACTTGGCATTGATCTTGTAAGGACCTTTCACTTCAGGAGGTTCTGGGCCCCAGACTTGGTCAGGGTCTGTGAAGTCGATTCCATGAAAGAACAGATGCTTCATACAATATTTGACACTTAGTCTATTAGCTGGATTCAGAACGAGTATTCTTTTGATCAAGTCACGGACAACCATCGGAAACCCTGCTGTGAATGCATATTGTAGCTTGATAATTTTCTGGAAAGTCAAATATTCATTCGTGGCTTTGAACGGAGGTTTACCAGCGATCATCTGGTAAACAATACAGCCAAATGCCCAGACGTCACATGATTTTCCGATAGCCTTTTCGTTCAAGAGTTCAGGAGAGACGTATTCAGCTGTACCGACGAATGACTTGGCCCTGGTATCCAAAGGATAAGCTCCTATCTCTGGGTTCTTCTCCAATAGCTTCGCTGTACCGAAATCTGTGATCTGAATACGCATCTGATCATCAAGAAGAATGTTCTCTGGTTTCAAATCACGGTGAATAACACCATTGTCGTGCATGTACTTGATGGCATCTAAGATTTGGGCAGCATAATACCTTGTCGTTTCCTCTGTTAGCGAACCGTATTGCTTGATTAGATTCAATAATTCACCGTTAGCAGCATAATCTAAAACAAAATACAAGGAGGCTTCATCTTGGAAGGTAAAGAACAAACGAACGATACCGTTTCTGGCCCCAAGTCTGTTCAAGGTGTTCTTTTCAATATTGACATACTTGACCTTCTTTTCTTTGATGATGTGTCTTTTATCTAGTACCTTTACTGCAAAGTTCTTGTTGGTGTTTTTATCAGTGGCTAGTACCACAGTTGAATAAGACCCAAACCCAATGTTTTTACCAAACTTGAAATCTCTCACGGACCTTCTAATAATGATCTCTTCCTCTTCACCTGTTTCAAGATTTGTCTTCTTTTGTACTATCTTTGCTGCACCTCTTTCTTCCCAATCTTCCGCATCTTCTCTGGTAGCAGGGTGTCTTGCGGCTAAAGAACTTAATGGTCCGTGGAGCTCTTCCTCAGCAATTTGTGAAGCTAGATCTGTCTGTGAAAGCGGGCGTAATCTTTGCGGTGGCAAATTTTGGAATGGTTCAGATACTGGAGTTGCTGGTTGTGTCAATACACCGTCTCTGAGAACATCGTGATGGGAAGAGATATGCGTAGGTAGATCGTAGATTACCCCTTGCTGGTTTGCTTGGTTGCCTGGTGTGTCATCCAGTGTATACAGAGATGCCTCTTCGGATCTTTGTTCCGTATAGTTTTCATCAGCTATAGATTGATTCTGCAAGTCATCTATTATTTCTTGTTTCTGACGTTCATAGGAGTCTTCATCTTCATACTGTTGATACACATCATCTTCACCTTCATAGTAATCTTGTTCAGATGGCGGTACTTGTTGTTGTTGTTCTTCGTAGTAGACAGGCCCTTCATTCTTCTGATGATTTATATGATTGAGTTTTCCTTGTAGTTTATTATCTTCGTCTTCATAATTACGGTGGTGCACTTGGTTGTTTGTCTTCTCACGACTGGTAGGAAGAAAGGAAAATTCACCACGGTTGGCTAATCTTCGTGGGTCCAAAGATGAATATGGTGTCTGGTCTTGTGACATTGTATGTTTAGCTTACAAGTTAACTAATTGATAAAGTTCCAAACTCTTTCTGATGTAGAGTTGATTCTTCGGTTGATTTTGTATATGCTGTTCGCTTATATTCATGTTGAGTATGGTGCTGGCGGGTACTTCTTTGGCCATCTTCCAAGTTCCCGCCCAGGTTGTTTGTCCGTGGATGAAATTGGCTGTGTAATTTCGCAGCGAAACGATCTGCACGGTGACAAACAAAGCACCTGAAGCTCCGAATCTGGGGTTTATCTAAATCAAGCGAAGTTTGGTTTTCGTAGGTCTTTTGTTCTAAGGCGAGCTTTACAACAATTAGTTATTTTTTAAAAGGTAGCAGCATGATTCTTTATTTAAACGTGAAACTTTACAACGAATGGGGGTTTAAGTAGGATTAAAAAGGAGAAAGTTATGAAAAGAACTCGTTGTCATGGCGATAGCTGCAATTTATCCAAGCCGCATCAAGGATTCTGGAATTGGCAAACGCAGGAATATTTTCACCTTTCCACAGAGCTTATTTTCGTAAGAAAAGCCAAGAAGATTGGTTTGTGTTATCTTTAGATGAATTAAAATATTAAATCTCAAGGCACGAGCTCAATTCAGTTTCTACGGTGTTGTGGTTTTCATTTATATTAGGTTATTTTAAACCACGTGACTAAGATAACGGGCTACAATGTCTTACTAAGCGATTGAGCAAAAGCCGGGTCACCTATCTGAGCGTCCTCATCTCCCACATACAAAAAAATTTTAAAATCTAGCATGAGCAGTTAATATTCACTGGAACGATAAAGACACATTTAATTATTCATCCAACCCAAATAAAAATCATAATGAGTGCTATCTACAAGGCGTTAGCTGGTGCCAAGTCCGGTAAGAATGACAAGGAAAAAGTTTCTCACATCAACAGACAAAGAGTTCTTCTCATATCCTCCCGTGGTATCACCTTCAGACACCGTTACCTTATCAATGATCTTTACGGTCTTTTACCACACTCTCGTAAAGAGCCAAAGTTAGATGCTAAGAAGCAATTAGGTCAACTTAATGAAATCGCTGAATTATACAACTGTAACAATGTTCTTTACTTTGAAGCCAGAAAGCACCAAGATTTATACATGTGGTTATCCAAACCACCAAATGGTCCAACCATCAAGTTCTTAGTCCAAAACATCCACAACACCGAAGAATTGAACTTCACTGGTAACTGTCTTAAGGGTTCCAGACCGATCTTATCTTTTGACTCCTCTTTCGAAGATGAATCTCACTACAAATTAATGAAGGAAATGTTTACCCACACTTTTGGTGTCCCACCAGGTTCCAGAAAGATCAAGCCATTCATTGACCACGTTATGTCTTTCTCAATCGTTGATGGTAAGGTCTGGATACGTAACTACCAAATCTTAGAACAAGCTGAAGATGTCAAGAACAGAGACGAAGGTGATGTCTCATTAGTTGAAATTGGTCCAAGATTCGTCTTGACTCCAATCTTAATCTTGGAAGGTTCCTTCGGTGGTCCAAAGATTTACGAAAACAAGCAATACGTTTCTCCAAACTTCGCTAGAGCTCAATTGAAACAAAAGCAAGCTGAAGATGCCAAGGCCAGACACGACGCCACTGTTGCTTTGAAAATGAAGAAGAGAGACAACGTTCTTGCCGTTGATCCATTATCTAACGAAGCCTTGTTCAAATAGGGAGGTTTATGTTTTTTAAATACAGACTATGTACACTACGCTTTTAATAACTGATGCATTATTTCTAAACAAAATTATAATAGTCACTGATATCATGTCTTTGTGAAATTGATATATTACTTATCTAGCAAATGGTTGAAGTTCAATTCAATTGTTAGATGTTTCTAGGCTACGCTTCGAATGATTCACGGGCGGGGGCTCCTCCATGTTAATCTAATCTAATCATATCTTTTTTTTCTGTAAACTAACTCTAAATAAATAACACCACTTGATCAACAAAATTGAATAATTGAATATGTAAATAACTTAGTGCTTCTTAGCGGCAGCTTCAGCCTTGGCCAAGTATTCAGTGATGAACTTTTCTTCTTCTGGGGAAGAGGCTTGGATCTTTGGGGTGGTAGCTGGAGAAGCGAATGGGTTTGGCAAAGCAACTAATAAAGTGGCACCAATGGTAGCTAAAGAGATCTGAATATTGGAAATGTCATTAGTATTTGTAACTTATAAGAAGAATGCTGGATGCAGACAAGGAGGAATTAAAGCCATTTAAGTATACCTAAATTCTAAATTTCCTGAAGTCAAAAAAGACACATACGAAGTGAGCTGGAACTTGTTTACCTAGGATAGTGTAAGCGGAACCCATTTTGATTGATTTTGATGGTTTATATACCTTCAAATTAACATCATTATTGCTTTGTTCCTCCTATAATACTCGAAGTTTTTTTCGAAGTGGCCCTTTGGCGTTCGTGAAGTTATTCGCGAACTTCCGATCTGGGGGGAAAGACGTCGTTGATTGGGTAATTTGATATAAGCGAAGATTGGAAATAGTACCGTTTTGGCTTTCAATACCAGTTTCGTTGAATTAAATCTTCTTTTTTGTTATCTATTTGATTTCTGAACTGGATAAAAAATTAAGTGAATTCTGATAAGGAGCTTTAGTATGTATCTGAAGAAGGATAAGCTCGTGGGATATTTCGGTGTTTAGAGTTTCCTCATTTTGGAGATATTCGCGATATCCCTGATATAACTCTCCAGATATATTCAGTTTGAACATTGTGTTTTTTTAAAATATAATAAAAATGTGCCAAGAGTGTGTTTAAATCTTAAGATTTAACTCAGTTTATTTTATTAAAAATTATTAGATTATCAAACTTTGCTGAATTCATACTTTACTCAAGTCATTGTTGCAAAAACTCCACCACTATTTAATCCAAACTCATTGATCACGTGCATTGTTATTCGCACTCGTCAAAGCAAGGACTTATCAAATTACGCGCAGCCAAACACGGTTCACTCTTAACGGCCTATTATAATCAGAAATGAGGTATTGACCAATAAAATTTTAGGCTGTAATGGCTTTACCACGCTCTACAGAAAAGATCCTTAATGAACTACGTGCCCATTTTCTACGATCCACACAGATAAACTCCACAGATGAAGAAGAACATCGGCACAGACGAATTATACGACCGCACATCCCAGACCCTGATGATTACGATGAAGGTGATGAAGATATCAAGTACATTCTAACGAGAGTTGAATCACCCCCAATACCAATTAATGTTCTTGAAGACTCTGAGCTTGTCCGAAGATTGAAGATTGAGCAGGATGTCAAGCCTAAGATATTTCAGAGCAAGGACAATGAAGACGAAATATTGAAACCGCCCTTGGAAGTTAAAAGTGACACTAGCAATAAAGAAAGCCAAATCGAGACTTTGACACATTCACTTAAGACCGATAATCCTCCTGAAGAAGTTCGAAAGGGTGATGTTTCCACGGTTAAAAGTGGATCGCTTGTGACTTTGAAGTTGAATCCTCATATTACAGACTCAACGAATATCTCACTCGAATCTGAGATAACCAATTCTTCCAAATCCACAAAGCTTCCACTCCTGAATGCTAATGCTACACAGAAACTCGTCCCAAATTTCACAAAGTTGTTCAGGGGAACCTCTGCAACCGCAACGGATACCAAGAAGGATGTGAGAAGAGGCAACTCGTCAAGAAGATCGTCTGGTTTCGCATTGGGATTCAACCAAGACGATAGCTTTGATAGCCCAGATGACGAAGAATACAGTTATAGCGGAGAAGATGATGCTGATAGTGAGCTTTACGGAGAAGATGATATAACTAACGGAAATAATACAAACGGTTGGAAGACTTCGTTTTCATCCAACCAACACCAAACAACGAAGCCCAATGAAATTGTCATTGACCAAACCTACAATACAGAAACACCGTCCAACCCACTTTACTTCAATGATGATTCCAAGTATCTGTTATTTGAAAACGATGACTCCGATACTGATACAAACTCCGATGATGATTTTCTTTTGGACTCTGATTTCTCTGATCCTGGCGACAGACTCAATCATGATGGCTTTGACATTAAGAACACATTTGTCGAATCTTATAATAACATTCTTCAGAACTCTAACCTTTCAAGGTCTATTGACTTAGCAAGCTCGTTTGTTCGAAGTACATTCGTTAGAAACGTGGATCAATATGGGAATGTACACTCACTGGCAAGGTTGAGCAACAATGATAAGAAGGGAAAGCTCAAAAGATATGACTCCAGATCAAAAACTTTTGATGATGGTGAGCAGAAAGAGAATGATATCAACAAGGAAAGTACTCTTGGGATTTCCAAACAGAGCATTCCCTTAACGACTGAGAAGCCTCAATCAAGATTATCAAGTATGATCAATACCACCTTGAAGGTTTCTGCAAACCCTCTGGTGTATTTCAACTTTGTGGATGGAAAGAACATCAAAAATGTCAACCAAACCATCAAGCTTATTGTTCATATCCCTCCCAAAAAGCTCACAAACAAAGTTGAGTTCATTATTAGAAAGGAAGTCAGTGTGTTCGATACCATAGGTTTCATTGTTTTGAAACTCAGTGACAAAAACATTGATTTATTCAAAGACCCAGAAACGAAGAATCCTAATAATTGGAGTTTGTCAATGTTCGATGAAGACGACTACGAGGATAGTGATGATGAACCAGATGATGTGTTTTCTCTTTTGGACCGTTTGAAACCAATTGGAAGTTATGGTATTGATGAAGTTGCATTAAACAAAGTTGACATATCACAGTTTGAAAAAAACGAGCTGAAGACGCCAATTCCGAAAGTGGAAGAAACTACTGTTCCTCCTGCTCAAGGTGATGGGAATATGTCACATATATCCAGTGATGGCACAGGTTACAATTACAGTAGTATGTTCGACGCTAGTTCTTCACAGGCTATGATAAGTCATTATAACCAAGATGATACTGCCATGGCTGAGTTACGTATTTCGGATTATAATGGATTTTCAAGTGAAGTTGTGATGAAACTACAGCTGACAAATAAGATCGAAGACGTCCTACAGCGGTACTGTCAGGTCAAACATATCAATCCAATTGATTACAACTTGAAATTAAAGCATGAGAAGAGTTTTTATTTGAACATCAGAGACACTATCAGTTCATTGGATGGTTTTCACATAGTAGAAGCCTTGACCAAGATCAAGACCGAGGAATTAGGGCTAAAAGAGAAACCAATCGATCCATCGCAAAATCAGCTACCAACATTGACAGCCAACCTTACCTTACAAACGCTCAAACTGCATGATGAATCAAACACTAGTTTCGACTCGAGACAAGTTGCTCCACAAAACCAACATGCGCCAACTCAAGGCCAAAGACTTAGAAACTTCTCCAATTCCTTATCTATGAATAAACTTCGTAAACCACCACCATCATTATCCTCGACTTCATTATTGCATTCTAACTCTACAAACTCACAACTTGAACCATTCAATCCAAATACAGGAGGTCCTACAAATGAATTTCACAAGTACAAAGTTTGGCGTCGTTTACCAATGTCATTTATCAACCGACACGAAAGAACATTTGCCATTGATGGTGAGTACATATACATACTTCCTTCAGACACCAAATATCAAAACTTCCAGGACTCGAGATCCGGGCATGCTTTGAAGACTATTAATTGTCATATTTCTCAATTGAAGACTTGTAAGATCTCAAAGAAGAACCCACAGGATTTCAAAGTTGTTCTTATAAGAGGGAATGGCCCTAAAAGATACGACTTTGAAGCCTGTAGTTCTCAAGAGGCCTTGGAGATCGTCAACAGGTTAAAAGGTGCTGTTGCTTCGTACAAAATGAATATTGGCTTGGGCAAATGATTAATATACACATCCCCGACTCGATATATATACAAGTTTCCGCTTCGCTTCGGTATGTGCAACATGCCAGAAATTTTCTGAGTAGTTGAAAATTTCTATAGAATCCCTAGAGTAGGTGAGAGTATTTGGTACTATATATATATTGAGTAAGCGTAGTTCCAGTTTGTGCTGATTGATCATCTTAAGTTGAATAGATTGATCTCTTCTTTGATATGTCTTGCAACTTTAGGAAAGACGGCATTATTTGTTATGAGCTCACCTGTTTGTCCAAAATCGGTGGATAGTGACTTCACCATGATGATTGCGTTGCTGAAGGTAGACAGTCTTGATAATGCGACATAGAATTGATCATGAACAAAAAGAGGATGACCCAACATGATACCGACTCTTCCATGGAAAGTTTGACCTTGAGACTTGTTGATAGTCATACTGAAGCAGACTCTCACAGGAAACTGAGTCCGGATGAATTCATAGGGACACTTCGTGTTTGCGTGACTGTTCTTGAACTTGATTTTGGGAATAGCAATAACCTTATTCACATCTTCACGTTCACCTGTAACTTTCAAACAGTGAAGAACTCTCGGGGAAAATCTCACTAACACTACACGTAGACCGTTAACCAAGCCAGCTGCAGGTAATAACAAAATAATACGCTCCACCACTCGAATCCGATGTAGTGACACGTGAACCGAGTGAGGAGAGGCAAAGCATGCTGTTGATTGTCCTGCTGTACTTGCGGAATAAAGGGTCTCTGAATATCTCCTTAATCGGTCCCGGAGGCTCCCGAAAATTGGGTAACGTAACCTTTCCGTTGGCACAACAAAAAGAAGAAGACTCACCGTTGAAGAGCTTAGCAGAGCAGAAAGGACAGATGATAGTCATTGGACCTGGATCATACATCTGAGATCTCTCGGCGTTTCGAGGTGGAGGTGGAGCATGACGTGGAGAAGGACTATTGCCCTGGAAATCTTCGTCCTGGGAATCTTCTTCCAAACCAATCAATTCATTTTCCTCAAATTCCATGATCTCCTGAGCATCCTGAAGATTAATCATGGGATCCTCAAGGAGGTTCTCTCTGATAATAGCTGCCAAAGCATGTTGGGCCACACGGGCTGGAGGAGGTGTGGGGCGAGGTGCTCTTACTCGAAGGCGGCTAGCAATAGGAGCTGTATCGTCAAGAGGAGGTGGGGGTGGAGCTGGAGCTGGAGCTGGAAGTGGGGGAGTAGGATGTTCCTGAGGGCGGCGATAGTATGGTTGATAGTAGGGAGGACCCCTAGGATTGTTTGTTCGATGCCGGATTCTAGGCATAGAAAGTGTAGTGTTAAGTTGTGAGACGCGTACTACTAAGCAATTAATCAAAACAACGCGAAAACCCAAAAAAGGAAAATTCGCGGAAAATCTTAGAATTTAATTTAAAAATCAAAAAAGAAAGGCCAGAAAGAGCACAAAGACAAAAAGAAGGGAAAATAAAATGCATAAGGATATTTCAAAAAGGGGAAAAACAGTAATATTTAGGAATCATTAGAAAGATAAGATCAAGGAGCAGATCTTTTTTGTTTTTGAAATTGAGTTACCATTTCGCTAAGAAGATCAATCATTGTCTAAAGTGAAACAGTATGATTTTGGTATCATCAGAAAGATAAGATCGAGGAGATGATCATGCTGTTTTTGGATTAGAGTAATTATTTCTGTAAGAAGCGCGATCTTTGTTTCAAGATCGGGCCAAAAGGGCATATTTCGGCCGAAAAGGCATTTTTCGGCCATTTTCAGTATAGAAAAGCGAATATGTACAAAAAAGGACAACATCCCTAAACTTTAAAAGAGGATAACTTAAAAACTAAAATTATTTACACCCCAGTTTTGGATCTCTCTGAGTTTTTAAGCAAGGCGTGCAGAATAGTACTAAATTCAAAACGAAACTCCAAAACCTTTTTTCACGAATCCCTTATTAATATATATATATTGTACCAATAGTACCAATATTCTATGTTGTATAAGACCCCTACTGTTGGACATCTTTGATTTACATCCACGAAATTACGAGTTTAAAAGCGTGCCCTTTTTAATTATACATCTAAACTTTAACTTCAATACCCTAGGCATATCTCACATGCATAACAGTAACGTAATTAATTGGCGTCAGTTTTGTTCAAACGTCCAATTTACTTCTTAGATTGACATCTCATGTAGGAATAAGTAACAGTTCGACCTTCTTTGATCTTATGATTCAGTGCCCAACTATGTTCCATGCCCTAGATATATCGCATAACACTCAGTATTACATTATATAGGGATTTTGTGGTCTCTCACTATAACCATTCTCTGTAAAATTCCCCTATTTTGGTGAAGCCCGAGACAGTGATGTAGGCACCCTTGATGTTGGACTCAGTTGACCTTTATAGAATCGCTTTTGCTACCTGAATATCGGTGTTCGTGCTAAAACATCATATTATGCAGTGTCAGAGCTTATACTTTAACCTTTCCATTGTCTGTGTGCATTTGTCCCAGGAATTCTTCTAAATGATTTGCTAGCGGCACGACTAGAATCGCCCCGGGTGTTGGAAAATATGCGTTGGCGGAAAAACATCCGATAACGATTTAAAGGAGAAAATAGGAGATACTAAACATATTTAGATAGTACTATATATAGGAATTAAATCTATATTTCCTTAAGATTAAGTCAAGTATAGTTGTTTAGTAATAATGATCCAAATATAATAAATCAATAGGTGCTGCTTACATCATCGTCTGCCAATTGTTCTACTGTCAAATTTGCCGACATCACTGCATTTTATCACCGGGTGTACAATCAAATTATAATTGCAGCGCGTACTGTGATTAGTCGTAGTGATGAAATAAGCTGATTACGTAAGCTAGCTGGATATACCGTGGAAATTTGGCCGAGTATTTAGTATTCTGAACAATTATACTTAAATAATATACTAAAAAGATGGGACATTAAACCCAATTTATAATTAAAGAACTGATCGCCAACATCTGTGAACATTTGTTTCATAATACAATAAACGTAGTACAATTGCCTAATTCGTCTTAGACAAATGGATCTGGAACACAGAGGCTCTTTTTCCCAAGCGCGGGCAATTTCAACACGTAGTAGTAATAGAGGTGTTGTAGTACTGCGCCTATGTTTGAATATCCAGCGACCACTTTTAAACAACATAGAACAATAGGTCCCTTCAATCGGCAAATTCCGAAGATAAGATGGAGATATCCTTCCGACCAAGAAATACAAGAGATTCATCTCCGCTACCAATAGGCCCATATTCCACGTCTAGTTCCAAAACCGCTTTCGAGCCACGCAAAAATAACAACCATAACAACATGAACTGGATAACATCAGTTCGTTCACTTCTATCTAAGATTCACATCAAAGCCATACTGATATCTTTGGCGGTTTGGCTCTTAGTGGTCAACTACAATGAAAGATCCGTAGTAAGAAGGACATTGGAAAAGTGCTCTTGGGACAAATGGGACAAACATTCCGATGAATCACACAAAATTGCATTATTTGCAGATCCTCAGATCATGGATGATTATTCATACCCTGGAAGACCGCGTCTAGCAAATGCTTTTGCTAGAAAAATAATTGATAACTACCATAAAAGAAACTGGGAGTTTGTTAAGGCCATCTTGGACCCAGATACTACGTTTTTCCTTGGTGATTTGTTTGACGGTGGCAGAGGATGGAATGATAGAGATTGGTTTGAGGAGTATAAACGTTTCCATTCCATTTACAATGTCAAAAGTGATAGAAAGACCGTTTTTTCACTTCCAGGGAATCATGATATAGGCTTTGGTGAAACGGTAGAAGTTGAAAGTTTGAAAAGATTCAGATCGTATTTTGGCGAAACTTCCAGTAACCACGAGATCGGCAATCATACCATTGTTCTTCTCGACACCATTTCTTTATCGGATTATAACAACCCGGAAGTCACCACGCCATCTAAGAGAATCTTAGAACGTCTAGAAAAAGAAGATGATGGCAAACCACGCATCATTCTCACTCACGTTCCGTTTTATAGATTCCCAGATCAACAACAATGTGGTCCTCTTCGTGAATCTTCCAAGAAATTCCCAATTAAGAAAGGTGTCCAATATCAAACAGTGATCGATCATCAATTGACACAGGATATTTTGGCCAAGATCCGCCCAGAAATCATCTTCGCTGGTGATGATCATGATTACTGTCATATCGAGCATGATTATTTATCACAGGGTAAACCACTCAAAGCGGAAGAAATCACTGTCAAATCGTGTTCTATGAATATGGGTATTGAATATCCTGCTATTCAATTGCTTACTTTGAACACTAACTATATGAATGAAGAACCTGGTTCCAAGTCTTTCAAGACTGAGATCTGTTACTTGCCAGCTCCATATCAAGCTGGTAAGAATTATTTGACTGTTTTGATTGTCAACTTATTGATATTTGTTTGGATCTTTTTGTTCAGTGACAGTTTCAGCAACGCTATGAATAAGGTGTCCAAATTGATTCCCAAGAAAGACTATTTACCTATTGCTTTAGTTTCTAAACCTGGTCATCCAGGTGAATTTGATTCTGACATTCGAACGAGAGACTTCGCTGCTTTTGCTTTGAACTGTTTCGTGGGGACTATTGGTATCTTTATGATATTTTCACTTTATTACAACGCCTTCTACTGATTGGCCAAGATTTAAAGATAGAGCGATCTACAGCTGTCGTCATATACTCTACCTGTACTTCTACGTTTATAGGCAATATCAATCGAGAGCTCTAAAATATAACAGCTACCCGTATATCTAAGTTTGTCTTATAATGTTAGTGAAAAAATTACACACAGGCTATTTTTATCTATCTCTCCCGATAATGGACTGGATTAATTAATAAAAGTGGTTTCGAAATGAAAGTTGGAACCAGTGAAGATATTTTACAACTAAATAACCCTTTTGAAACTGATTGCAATCTCAAAATAAAAGTTGTTTTGATTACGAAATGACTACTGATGTTTCAGAATTCAGCAAAAGACTTCACATATTAAAGATATAGTTTGAATCTGAACACTCCATTGCTTTTATTTTATTTCTTTCTTTTTTTTTTTTGGAATTGTATAATATATTCACATGTGTATACCAAATTAGCAAAATCGATAGCAGTAAATGGGTTCTTACTTCTTAAATTCATTGACCAATCTATCTAAGTAGCCACCGCTATTATCATCAACTCTCTTTGAAACGAATTGTCTCAAAACATAAGGTTTTAACCCAACCAATTGCCCATCTTTTGTCAACGAGTTGATCAATTCTGAGTTGACGGTGAACAAATTTGCAATCTCTCTTAACAAATGGAATTTCTTGGACAATTCTGGAATGGCCCATTTCTCAATACAATTTTGATAAGCAATGATATCAGTGGTCAAGATCACACCACCTGTAGTGTTGACTTGATAATTCTTGAAATGTTCAAACAAGGAATCAAAGACAAAAGTCCCGATCTCCTTCAACAAAGAGTTCAAATTATTACCATTGAGATATTCTCTGATTTGGTCAATACCGTCCTCAAGAAACGATGTCAGCGATTCACAGGCCTCGGTGTTCCCATCGGTCAATTCCCCGATCTTCGGTAAGAAATCCTTCTTTCTTTGTTTGGACAGCGAGAACGAAGCACGATCCTTGAACATAGAAACAGTATCACCAATGACGATGTTCACTGACATTTCCACTTTGGAAACATACCCATTGGTCAACGTGATCATTCTTTGTCTCACAGATGGGGAATTATTGGCCAAAGGAAGAACAATGGTCCTAATACAAGTTGACATTAATAATAAAATCTCTGAAATCTGTGTGATATTGTTCAAATAGCTGAAATTCACAATATCGGATCTGAAATCTTGGGAATGTAAACCGGTATAACTGATCTCTAACCCTAAATCAACATAAGATTTACCCAAACCTAGCAATAAGATCTCCAAAATGTCCAATCCATTCTGTGCAGAGTGAGTAGGGTTCAATTCGATGATTCTGGATAGAGATTCAACAGTAGACTTCAACAAGGATTCAACTTCGGTAATGCTTAA
Source organism: Waltiozyma xylosica (assembly GCA_030581495.1). Taxonomy (NCBI): domain Eukaryota; kingdom Fungi; phylum Ascomycota; class Saccharomycetes; order Phaffomycetales; family Wickerhamomycetaceae; genus Waltiozyma; species Waltiozyma xylosica. Next base: position 135,521 of record JAKTTJ010000022.1, on the reverse strand, counting down.
CTTAGATTTATCTGAATGACCAACTTGTTGCTGAGGCTGCTGATTTGGATTTGGAGAAGTGATTGATGCAGATGAAATGCGCTTGAAAGAATGAGAACGGTCTAGTTGGTTTCTCATGTACGTCTTCAACTGGCCAACACGCGAATGACGATTGAGTTTTTCGTATTCGTGGATGTCTGAATGGTTGGTAGAGGTGCTAATGAAACCCTGTTTTTGTTCTTCAAGACGCTGAGACAGTTTCTTGGAAGTCGAAAGTTTGGATTCATTGGAGCCTTCGTAGATAGACGTGACGTTGAGAAAAATCGATTCCAAAGTTTTCTTTTCCAGCTCGCCGTACTTGGACTCAGATAAATGCTGGATGAACAAATCATTGTAACTTTGCTCCACTGAGATAATCAGTTCTTCAAGCAAACAGTCGTCATCGTTGTCCTTGAACTGAGATTGGAAGAAAGTCGTTAAATCATTGGTGAACTCGCCAGTGGACAAATACAATGAGTGCAAGGTTCTCAAATACGCCAATGTTGATGCTGAATAACTGATCTTCAATAAAGATTCTATCCGAGATTGAATTTGCTGAACATATACTCTTTGAACAAACAACACCAATGTGGCAATTGGATTCTCGAAAACTTCCATTATAATAATAGTTTCGTCTTGGATGACATTTTTGACAACTTCATAGAACTGGTCAGAGTAATTGGCAGGTAAACCTGAATGGTGAGCAGGATCGCTCAATTCATCCCAGAACTTCTCATCTTGTAGGCGATCTTTGTTTTCCTGGTCTTTGAAAATCTGTGAATCAAGGAAAAACTGATTCTGGTTGACAAAATTCTTCACTACTGTATCACCGCCATTGAACTCTGTCAAAATCTCGACGATTTCTTTCATCTTGGAGAAATTGTCACATCTGTATTCATTGTTAAAATCTTCCAAAAGAGATGTTTCCATCACTTCAGAGTACTTTTGGATGATCTCAGCAGTCTTTTGAGACCCTGGTAATTCATTTGATTTCAATTTCACAGACAAGGCGAGCAATTGAGCAACAGTACCTGCACATTTTCTCTTATCAACAGACCCACCAGACATCAGATGGCCCAATTGAGAAGATTCCCCAGTCTTATAGAAATCGACATATATCTGAATGACACTTATGGTGTCCAAACTTCTTTCTTTGGACTTCAAAATACGCGTCAAATCGTCGGTCAATGGCGTCACCGTTGAATTTACATTCGTAATCTCCTCATCAAGAACCTTGAATTGGGAATTCACACTGTCTGTCCTTGATGCCAGACTTAACACATTTCGACTGTGGTCCAGTTCATACTGAGAAACTTCGTTTGACAAAGTGTCTTGCCTTACCTGTGCTTCTTTGCTCAACTTCTTCAACTCTTTCAACGTGGACTCAAACGTACGAATATATGGTTTGGGGTCTAAATGACCTAGATTCGCCCCTAAGCCTCTTGAAGATGAGCTTGTTGAGGTATTTGACTTTCCAAGTTCTTCAATGAATTCATAAACAGACAAGTTGTCCTAGTTGGATGATTTGTTAGGTTTCAGACCCAATATCAACAAAGGACAGGTGATACACATACAAGGAAATTGTCCAAGGAGAGTAATTTTCGGATTCTGGGATCCAAATCATATAACGAGGCCATTGTTGGTTATAATTTAGCACTTGGGTAAATGTTGGTTAGGGCTGATGGGCTACAGTTCCGCTGATTTATCGTTAGTCGCATTGTAATGATGTCTCTTTATTACTAGAAATTTGGGAGATTGCAAGAATACCGAATAATTCAAAGATTACATAAGCAATTTGTAGAGTGGGTATAAATACTTCAGGGCTGAAAGGATTAAGGTTGGGTTGTATAGTGTAGTGGTTATCACCTTCGGTTTTGATCCGGATAACCCCGGTTCGAATCCGGGTACGACCTTTGTTTTTTTAATTTTTTGAAATATCTACTGGCACATCGATCCTTCGACTTGGTGTGTGCTCAAATTTACTTAGACTACATCTGACTTTTTATCCTCAGCAGATCTTTAAAATAATTAAAACACTAAAATACAAATAATATCGGGGAATTCCCATAGAACTTCTCTAACTGAACCAATAAAGGGCCATTGTGTTAATCAATAAGCCAAGACGATTAATAAACTCTTTTGATATAAAATCAATAAACTGAAATGTAATTGTTGATTCTATCCTTTTGGTTTTGAGCAATACATTCGGCAATCCAGGTTATGTTTCTGACTTCTTGTTCTTTGGATCTTAGCCAAGCCCAGATTGTAGAGAAGGTGAATTGTTGAGTGAAGGCATCTCTGCACATGTTCATTTCTCTTTCATAGAAGTGGTCTTCAATAGACTTGCCCAAGGAACTTTCGAAGAAAACTTTATATTCACCACAGTATTCAACAATTTCACGGATTCTTTCAGCGTTGTCACACTCGGAAAGCTCTTTGCTGAATGAATACAGGTTACCGAATCTTGGGAATAAGTTCAACTTTTCTTCAGAGCTCAACCCTGAATCCAAAGAGTTAGTTGTGATGTTAATGACTCTTCTGTCTGCTTCAAATTCTAACAATTCTGGAAGAATCGTGTTATCTGGATCAGATAATTGGTTCTTTGCGAACAAGTAGAAGTCCTCAAGGTAAGCCTTGTATAATCTGTTTCTAACGATTTCGATGTTCAAATCATCCAAGATTTCAGCATCGTCTAAGTTACTCTGGGTGATAAATTTAGCTAATGGTGATTCCTTCAAGATGTCAAGAACACCTTTGACGTCTTCAGCAGATTTTAAAGCTGGTAAGGTTTCAAACCAACCTAATGGGTTAGTTCTATCCAGGATGTCTTCCAAGTTTCTGTGATGGATGGCCCCGGAGATAACTAAAGAAGCGTTGTCAATCATGTAGCCACATGTAATGTAATCAAGGAATGTTCTCAGTGGTTCAACGGCTTGTTCACGAATGTACTTGAATTCATCCTGAAGCTTCTTGCTGGCCTTTTCTTGGATGATGGATGTAGATAGTTGGGTGGCAACATCGGAAAGGAAGTTACCATAATCAGTAGAAGATAATTGGAGTTTAAGATCCTCTAAGTTTTCACATTGTGTTAAGTTGATGTATTGGTTGGATGAGAGAAGACCATTTCTGTAGCCTCTGACAACACCTTCAATGTAACCGCTGTTTTGAACGTTAGCAACACGATTGCCAATGATTATATCTGAAATAAGTTTACTTACTTATCGATGTTGAAGTAAAGACCTTCCATTATGTCCTTTTTAAATAATTGACGAAGTTTTTGATGATCTATGGTGAATCAATTTATGTATAAAAGGTTGACGTTTATTTATCTCAGAATGGCCTCCGTCAATAATTTACAGGGGATGCAGCCAAAACTGAACGCCGCCCATCTCCGGGTAAATCCCTCAACCGAATTCGGAAGGATTGAAAAAAATAGTCAAAAAGGACCGAAACGAGAAATTTTAAAGACCTCTCGCCCTCTGGCAAACAATTTGTAACTATCTGAAGCTTGGATGGGGCTTTAAAAATTCCAAAGCCTGAAACCATACATAACCTTTGTTTCATTCTTACCAAAAGGACGATATGCTAGTGCAAGGAATGGCGAAGTCGGACAACAATTTCTGTAGCTCATAAGTCACAGTTTCGTTCGAAATGTAATTACGGGCTTTACAGCCTTTGACCACTGCTGACACGTGAATTTCGGAGAACTCAAAAACTGTTAGGCAGTTACAATTGAAACCATAATTCAACATCAAATAATAATTATTTCATCAGCATATATGCATGTAGAATATTGATTAGCGATAAGGACTACAAATCTAAGGATAATGGAAAAACAGGTAAAAACAGTGATCATTACTAATTACTCGTCAGGTTACGGAGGCATTACCTTCGGATTACTAACCAAAGATTTCTTTCGGAAATAACGTTCATATTCGAAAATGGCGCGCACAGTGGCTTGATGAAAAATCGCATAAAGCAAAGCTCAAATCTCCACGTTAACCATGTTGCTTGAAGCGGGACCAAGTTTTCATTGTTACCTACAACTATTAGCTTTTCCAGATTTCCACAGAACATACCGCAATGTCTATTTTAACCCCTATTCCAGAAGCTCTCGAAGCATTCAAGAACGGTGACTTTCTTATAGTGATGGATGATGAAAACCGTGAGAATGAAGGTGATTTGATCATTGCCGGTGACGGTATCACTACTTCCAAGATGGCCTTCCTTATTAAGCACTCTTCTGGTTACATCTGTGCTCCAATCACCAACGCTAAAGCAGATCAAATGAACTTACCTTTGATGGCGGAATTAAACCAAAACAGAGACGAATCCAACGAAGACAGACACGGTACCGCTTACACCATTACCTTAGACGTCAGAGAAGGCACCACCACTGGTATTTCTGCACATGACAGAGCTTTGACTTTGAAAGCTTTAGCCAACCCAGATTCCAAACCTATTGAATTCCTGAAACCAGGTCACATCGTTCCATTAAGAGCCAAAGACGGTTTATTGAGAACTAGAAGAGGTCACACTGAAGCTGGTGTTCACTTAGCCAGATTAGCAGGCTTGAACGAAGTTGTCGCTATTGGTGAATTAGTCAATGATAGCGAAGAAGGTGATATGATGAGATTGGCCGAATGTGTGCAATTCGGCAAGAAGCACAGTATTAAGATCATCAGTATTGAACAATTGATAAGATACCTTGATGAAAACAACTTGTAATAAATTTATGAAGATATGGTAAATGTATATTAGTTGACCCTGTTAATGTATTTAAATGATATAGTGAAATATAATTATAGGTTCATGCATATTTTTAAGAGAAGCATCATACTTGCTGAACTGTAATTTTGTAATGTTAAAGTGATGTTCAGAAGAAGAGGAATATTGAGATCGCGTGATTCTCTGAGACACTAAACGCCATGGTTGAAGCTTGTTTAATTGTTATCAAAGCTGTTGTCGGTTTATATAAATGATGTTCTAAAATAGAATATAAGTTACTAAGAGTTGTCTCGAGCAAGTATATATTAAGGACAAATGCATACTTGCTTTAGAAATTATTCCAGATAGAATTGAAGGTTTGACCGCTTCTGGAATCTTTCTTGGAAACTCCACAATCCAATGATTTCCCGGGTTGCTGTAAAAACTAGTGTAAAACGGTAAAATAAAGATAATTGTAAAATCCTGGAAATAATACTTTGCAAATTTGAAGGTTGTGTGAGAACTTGTGGTGTAGAGATTATCTTGCTTCCACCAAAATCTACAGCCTCTTAGTAACTTTCTAACAATTCGTAATTCGTAATTCGTAAATTATTGAACAACAGTCAAAGTATAAACAATATATATATATAGGAAGCAAGAGAATTTTATATCTCACTTTAGTGGAAAGCATGGGATAGATCAATCTTCAGTATCAATTTGCAACTAGATCATACTCTAACTTAAACAGAGTTGGCAGATTCAGCAGTAGCAAAGTGTTGAGCAGTAGCCTTATCATCATTAGAAACAGTGGCATGTAATTGGTTTTCTTCTAAGTGTTGGAAGTTGTTCAAAGAAGGTTTGAAACCCTTAGAAGACCAAGCGTTTGGAGACTTTTCGTATAATTCGTCAACTTGTTCCAAAGATAAACCCTTGGATTCATAGACAAAGTAGTAAGCGAAGCAGAAACACAACGTGTTACAACCACCCCAGATGAAAAAGACCTTTGCACCCAAACCAGCAGAACCTGGAACGTCATCGACTAAGTATGGAGTAGCATAGGCAATGGCAAAATTCCATAACCAATTAGAAGCAGTGGACATAGCAATGGACTTAGCACGAACCTTCAATGGGAAAATTTCACCAACGATAACCCAACAAATTGGACCCCAAGTAGCTGCGAAAAAAGAGATGAAGAAACAGGTGAAGGCAATAAGACACTTTTGAGCAGCATCAGAGTTTGGTAAGGCAGTACCAACAATAGCAATGATCAATTCAGAAACAGCCATACCCGCAGCACCAATCAATAACATGGAACGACGACCTAAGATCTCAACAAGGAAGATACCTGGGATAGTCATGACAACATTAACAACATTGGTGATGATTTGGATAACGAATTCGTTGGAGATACCAGAGTTCTTGAAGAAAGTTGGACCAAAGTAGAAGATGAAGTTAATACCTGTTAGTTGTTGGAAAGCTTGTAAGAAAACACCAGTGATAAGACGCTTCAATTGATAGTTATTGGTACGGAAACAGTCTAACCAACCAGCCTTACCTTGAGACATTTCATATTCGTAGTTGGCTTCAATTTCATTTAATTCATTGACTAAATCTGGGTGAAAGGCTTCTAATCTTCTTAATCTGGCAAGAGAATAAGCAGCCTTGTCCAACTTACCCTTGGAAACGTAGAATCTTGGGGTTTCTGGAAGGAAGAACAAACCCACAGATAAAACGATAGAGAATAAGAATTGAATAGCCAATGGAATTCTGTAAGAAGCGGTAGATTCAATATCATGAGTTGCTTGGTTAATAACAGCCGCTAATAATAAACCAATAGTAATGGCAAATTGGTAACCAGAAGTAACAGCACCTCTGATCCACTTTGGCAATGTTTCAGCTTGATATAGTGGAATAGTAGCAGAGATAAAACCAACACCTAACCCGGCAAACACTCTACCAGCAACCAACAAAGGAATAGTGGTGGCTGCAACTTGTAAGCAAACACCAAGATTGAAAATCAAAGTACAGGAAATGATAATGGTCCAACGACGACCCAAAGTATCTGAAAGGAAAGGACCACAAAGCGCACCGAAAAAGGTACCACAAGACAAAATAGAAACAATCAAAGAGTGTTCCTGAGTGGAGAACACACCAGGATTACCATCAGTACCTGGGAAATCCTTAGGGAAATGCTTCAAGACATATGGCATTGATAAGATACCACCAATGGTACCTGTGTCATAACCGAACAAAACACCACCTAAGGCAGCAAAAACACCGACCAAAATGGCAAAAGTGGAAGATCCAGCCGTTTTTTCGTCAGTGTTGATGTATTTTTTGAATAATTTATTGTTTTCTAACCCCATAGTGAGTGAATTAGTATATTTTAATTTAAAATTTAACTGTTCTTGAACTATGATTAGGAACGAATAATGGGGAATCCATCAGGTATTTATATCTCTTTCAGACCCAACAGTCAAGCCACTTTTGTATTAATGCAGATAGTCATCTATGAAGTTTGGGGTAAGCGTTAACTAAGTAAATTATAAAGTGCTTGTGGCCTTCCATTTTGATCGTATTTGATTAAAAAAATAGCATTTCATGCACCCCGGACCATACAAAGTGGGAAAAAAGCGCTATGCATATGCACCTTGCCCTTCGGCGAAGCTCTGGACCAAGAAATTCGGGGCAGGCGGGGTCAAATTATTGGTTTTTCCACCTTCAACGGTCTCGATTAATCCATAGAAGAACCTTGGGATTATCAACTGGAATCGACTATAACTACCATTTATTATTATACAAAATCTTCAACTTTCTAAATCATGATTCCTCTATAATTTCAGTAATCTAAACCTCACCCTACTTAAAATAATCTCACTGACGGTAGCAAGCAATACCTTGGACCCTTCTACTTGGATAAGATCAGTCTTCGTCATCTCCCCTCCCACTCTGTGCTGCACCTTGACGTTGCCGTCCACAAACCTTGTTTATGGTTTCAACTTCCGCCGTATACGGAATTTTTCTTGAGGAAAAATATTAATCCGACCACATATACTGTTGGTATGAGAGGTATGAGATGGTATGAGATGATTCGCAGTGACCGGATAGAGATGATCAGATGAGAATGATTCGTGATTATATTTTTCAGAAAGGTCTTTAATTCTTACTTCAAACATATACAAAATGGCATTTTCCAACGCAGGAATTCAAAGTTCGTCGAGTTTCTCAAGTAGTAGTGAAAAAAATTTCCTGGCCGCACGATCTATTTTGATCAGGTAAAGTCAGACATATGCACTATTGGTTCTGGAACCGAGAATGCTTCCGGTCTGACAGTTTTACCAAAATCGGAGTATTTATGATGTCAATTAACATGCGGTTTTCCATGTTCCAGGTGGTCTATCCACGCACATACTAAATCTTGGAAAAATTAGTATTTCCAAAACATGGTTACTTTCATGCTACGAAATTAGCAACCGAAGCTTTACAAATCATCTTATCATTTGACAGCTCTATTACTTCTTGATGGGGCTCTAAACCAAGAGTTCGACTTGAGAAGAATTTTGTATAGTTTCCTCCTTTCTCGGTCGTTGTAGCTTCAACAAGTTAAATGATCACCTTCTTCAAACAAAATTAGCCTTCGAAGCATGCTGAAGTATGTAAGTCGAAATTTCTTTTTCCTATTTTGGATCTCACTCCAAAACCCAAATTACATGCAACATTCTTATTGGCTGAACAATCAAATTAACCAACAGACACGATCTGTTTCAAAGTTTAAAAAAAATACCAGGGACTAAAATTAGCCCGACAATTCAAAGATCATCCATGACTGTTAATATTAGAAAATATTATCCGTCAGTGAGGAGATAAAGCTTCTTTGGATTACTCCACACTAACTTTCAACAGGATATACAATAGATTTTTCCAGTTTTTAGTTTACAAGGTTGAACCTTAAAAGTCAAATGGTTAGATCTGTTCCTCGCAGCGAAATACCAGCAAAATCGTTGGGGTGGTTATTCGCTGATTATTATTGGCAGAGTCGATTTCTACTTTGTCATGAAAGGTAGATTTGTACCTTCATTTCAACGCCCTGCGCCGCCCCAACCCACAACAAACTTTGTTAGTCATCAATCTCTCAAAAAATCCATCGAATCTGTTACATTGGGTCTAAAAACTTCTTTTTGGATAACCTTACTTGGAAATTAATTTATCCATTCGTCTAAATTTGAAATTGGCGGTCAAAATTAACCATTAGTCAGAGTGTTTATTCCATATTTATCCTATTATACTAAAACAAAATCAAAATACAGCATCAAACACCATAGGATCGTCTTCCTCATCTTGATTGCCACTACTACTCGTTCTAGAATTCAAATTGTGGAACCTATCTTCTTGTTGTTGCAGAAAGGCATTCCGTTCACCATCATCCTCAATGTCATGACGGGAATTGCCGAAAGCTTCTCTATCCTCTTCAATAACCTTCATCCACTTCCCAACACATCTTCCTGAGCAGAAATTCAATCTGATAGGAATCAATTCTTGTCCTTTGAAATCCCACCATTCCAAACATTTGGCCACTGGATCAACAGTCAAGATCTCACAAACTGCACATTTCTCACCAAAAACTCTTTTTTGGAAAGCCTTGGTGACCTTCAATTGCAAACCAACTTCCATTTCCTCTTTCCAATCTTGGGTTTCTTTATATGTTGGAGCATACTTACCCACATTTCTAAGTGCTAATTCTGATAACTTGGGAACTTGAGATATCAGGCTCAGTGTTAGCTTATCCTTGGACATGATATGTTCATAAGTGTCCCTTTGGGAAGTTGGTTGCTGTTGAATGGAGGAAGATGTTCGTGACATTGAACTAAGAAGATGTCTTGTCAAGTTTGGGTCGGTCCATTTGATCTGGGAGATGAATCTTCTTTGATCCTTGATTCTTGAAGACTTGTTGATTTGGTAATATGTCTGTATATCTTGATCTTTCAATTCTATTAAATATGGGTTTGGTCTAAGGATAAAGTTCTCAAGGTTCTGCAATTTGGTGATTTGATAAGGTAGTACTTGAATCTCATTGATTGATATGTTGAAGGATTTCAAAATCTTCAAATTGGATATATTATCAGGAACTTTCCGTATTCTGTTGTGACGGAGTGATAACACTGTACAATTATCCACATCAAATAACTCTGGAGGAAGTGTTTTCAACATATTCTTGGCGGCATATAATTCGATCTCTGCTGGTTTTACCACATTGGCTTTAGTAGAGATCACAAGATCCTTGAGATCACCAATCGTATCTGGAATCTTACGTAGTGACCAATTCTCAACGTCAATTTTCCCATTGTTCTCATCGTAGGCTCTGCTAATCAATGTGTTGAAAGCGTTAACAGTATAGTCTTCAAGTATTGGATCACTTGAAAGATAGGCACCTAGTCTATTGAACTTATCAACATTGAAGTTGACCATTTGTTGAGAGCGATTCTGATAATTCCCTTCTTCCCCGTCCTCTCCAATTTCCTCCGAAGGATGATCCATAACTTCAGCCTGTGGAGAGCTCGTCAGCAAAGGGCCTTCGATATCAATTAGTTCATTTGGTTCACTTGATAAATATGGTGGTGATGTTGGAGGGCAAACTGCTCGATCTGCTTGGAAAGCTTCAGATGGGGTGTCAGTGAACCCAGTTGAATCTTCACTTCCTAAGATGTCTGAGTTGTAGTTGGAGCTGAAATTGTTCGATAATGTACGACGCTTGGAAAAAGAGTTAGCTGAGTTCATGTTCTCATATCTGGATCTTTTCCTGTTAGTGGTGGAAAATGTTTGTGTCGTAAGTTGGTAGTCGTCTTCGTTTGAGATCCTGGCATTGGCAATCCTTTCAGCCTCTTCTTCATCTTCCTCCCCTGCCGATTCGTCATGATCAGCGAGGATGTCTGAGTTGTGGTTTATAGTGGTATTTATTTCAGCAATATCTGAAAGGTCCCTGGTGAGGCCAGGAAGTGATTGTGGTTTCAATGGATGACGTAGGTGGGACGGCAAGGACTTGTCCCAAAGCTCTGCTCCCTGGTTTTCGAATTTCATGGGAACTGAATAAATTGAAAGGCTCTTTTGTTTGGTTTAAGATTTGGAAGCAGACTGGTTGATCCGTTTGAATTACTGTCCTTTTGTTAATTGACGAATTATATCCTTGCATGGAAATCAAGCACCTATTGTAAAAACCGCAAGTGCTGGGGGGTCTGACACGAATTTTTACCAAACTACGCGTTAACCATTTTTCCGCATTTGGGGGAAATCGTAAATTGTTAAAATAACCCATTTTGGAAATTATATTCAACAGTGAAAATAAATTCACTAACTACTTCCTTCAACTCAAACCACTTTCTATAGACTTCAAAATTTCTACGAATCACTCTATTCCAATTTTCTTGGTGTAGAGAAGAAGATTCCTTAAACAGTTCTCGAAGAACTTTTGCAAAAGAACAATTGCAAATGTAACCAGACTGTGAGTTAACTGATCGTGATACAATTTATGATCTTTCCCATTTGCAACACAACAAATACCATGGTCTGATATCTTATTGTCACAAATTCTTTTCCCAATGATTGAAACCTTTTACCACTTACAGTCCTGAAATCAATAATAACTAAGAACTGTTATGTGCCTTGACTCACTCTTCAGAAACGCTATGGTCTTTGTAAGTAGGATGAACCCCCACTGAATTCATAGGACATTTCCCATATAATGCGTCTTTAAAATCTTGAAGAAACGATTGTAGAAAGAAATTTTGGATAAGGAAACCGCAAAACTGGGCTTCTCCACTGTTGAATTTTCATAACCATATTGATGATAAGACACGTTATGTCTTTGAAATAGAACACTATCAGTGTCTTGAAATGAGGGGCTCTCTTCCAATTCAAACTGCTCATGTATTCTTTTTCTATAGCCAGAATCATTTGAGTCAATAGTCACATTTGCAACAGGCTTCTGATAAAAGTCCCCGGATGTCCCGAACTTTACTGTTTGGGCCTATCACCAAGTACTAAAATTTGAATTGCTGAGATATCCCAGATATTTCAAAACAAAGTTTTATATATTCTGTGATTTGCTGTTGATATCTGAATTCTCAGGCATTTCATCTATCGATACTATGAAAACATAAAATGCTCACTAATTACATCTCCTAGCTAATTTTTTCAACGTTGACTAGTTTGAGAAAGTTATTTTGTCATACCAATCAGTAAAATTAGCTGAAATATAGTTAAAAAAACTGAATATCAATATATTATCTACAATGTAATAGTTAGGAATCAGGAATGACCCTAAAGTGGTTGATAATTAAAATATAATTGTAATAATTAGTCGGTCCTTGTATGTAAAAGGTCTATAGAAGTACCGACTAATCTTGACATTAAGGTTATCACTAACAACCAATTTAAGGTCTTACCTGGCTCCTAACTACTACATACAATATTTGTATTAATAATATTTATTACATTAAATAATAATTATCAAATATATAATAATAAGATTTACTAGATTATGAATTAATAATATAAATAACATTATAGTAATAAGGATGTGATCAAACTTTCAGGATTCACGGTGAATCTCATCGCTTCGGGCATTATTTACTTAATATTTACTCGTATATAAAATCGATAATTCAATTCTTTTTAATACTTGTAAAAAAACTTCCCCACCAGGGATCGAACCTGGAATCTTCTGGTGATCAGAAGTAACTAACAAATCGTAGCCAGACGCCTTGCCATTGGGCCATGAGGAATTCTTATATTACTTGCTCTAAGCATCGTATGCTGATTCGCATCGTATGCTATAGGCATAGTAGTAAGATATAAGCATCATATGATAAGTATCATGTGATAAGCATCGTATGATATAAATATAGTTGAATCAAGAAACGACTAAGCTGAAAGGTGTTCAGGACTATTTAAGAAGAAACGCAGACAAGATTCCTGTTAACACATATATAGGAAGATATAGTTGAGGAATCATCTAATCCACGGAGACTAAATCTTACAATAAGTTCAAGTAAGTCATATCAACAGGTTCACCTAAGTCGTATATTTACATTATTTCTAATGAAACAGAGATTTCTCAAGACCTCATAAGTACTATAAAGATATGCTATGGTAAAGGAACCAACCTACTCCAATCCTGATCATCTACAGGATCCATCTCAAAGTCTGATTATTAGATTGACTGAATTTTCTGGAATTATGGAATTTTTATATACGCAAATTTTATAGGAAAGCTATTTTTGAAGTATTAATATATGATTCTATGAAGAACAAAGAACGCTTATATGAGTATATGAGGAAAAAAACGCTTAATCAAAGAACTTGAAAAGCATCCAATGAATTTGATCATTATTAGGGGAGTATAATCAATATGGGCTAATAATTCTTATTCTGGTAAGCGTTATAATTGATACCATCGCATCGCATCTATATAGGGTCCATCTTTAGTCTGATTATTGGATTGGGTGAAATATTGAATATTATTTTATATGTAAACTTTATTGGGAAGCAAATTTATTAGATGCATATTTATAACAATTGAAAAAAAAATGTTTTGAAGTTTCCACACTCTCTAATTGGGGAAATTGAAATCGTTTGAAAACATTTCTTTTATAATCGCGATGACTAACAACAATCGCTTGAGAGTTGACGAACCTTTTCGCCATTCGTGAGAATGCTAACCACAGTCTCAATCCTCAATGCAAGACATTTACGAAACACCCCAAAATCTTACATTTTTGTGACGCAAATGCTGTAACTTAGCGTATAATTTGTAATTTGCGAAATCCAACACCAAAAAGGATCGAACAGTAGAAGCAGCCAGCTGCTGATATAATGAAACCAATAAAAACAATGCACAATCACTTGGTTAAGATCATTCAACAAATAATACTCTTCGTCTCCAATAATCATACATTTTGGAATAAGTGGCGAAAAGAACACTTTTGTTCTTTTGGAGCAGAAGTGTTCTCCCGAAACCTACTCAAGCTTTTCTTCCAATCAACACAAACCCAATTGGTAATATGATTCTGAAGCATACATCATAATTTTCATGGGGATCCATATCGATAAACACTATTTTTAATCAAGTTTCAATGCAATTCATGGAGTTCAAATAAGCTGTGCTTGGGTGAGCTGTGTTATGGCTGATTTGAAGTTTGAACTTTTTAAAATAGCGATTGGACATTGTTAATATATAAGCGTCTTCTATTTTTGTGCTCAAAGATGGCTGGAAATGAATCAATCGTTTGGGTGAAATAATAGAGAGTACAAGGAAGGATGAGTTTGCTAACGTAGAAATCTGAACGTAAATTTATGTGTTAGTTGGTTAATAGTTTGAGCATCGTTAAACTCTTCAAATGAGGATTTTTCATAAATGGAAAATAAACGGAATAAAGCGGCGGTGAAGTTGCCCAAAGAGTTGCATCAGTTCCATAAGTTGTGGTTGCTAGATAGCTGATGGCAAGTAAGTATTTCAAGCGCCAAGAAAATTCACAACCATGTTGACAAAGGTTCAGACCAAAGTGATCACAACTGAACGTCAGAATCATAATCAATCTAAGAATCTCACACTGGCAGAAGCTACATCACAGATTCCAATACTATCTTAACAGGTAAGAGTTGAAAGGATAAGAGAACCTTCTGTTAAGAAAGATACCTTTACAGGGCTAGCTGTGGCGCCAACTGGGATTTTGGGGCTTGATGGGAAGGGAAAAATGTTGTCAAACTATTGGATAGTGGTGGTTTCTATAATAATGACTGATTTGAGGCAAAATGGAAAATAATGGGATATGAAATTAAATGCTGTCCCTGTCTGTGAACGATTTTAAAATTTGGTTTTGTGTCAATCTCTGTTTTTTTGCTGCAAGCTTTCCAAAATTTTATTATCCCACACTTCACCACTTATTAATTATGACCTGCTTTCGAGAAATTGATAAGATTCTTTTGAGATCAATGTGGGCTATGTTCAAAATGAATAAACAGTCAAAAAAAGATATCAATCGTTACTTTATGCCATTAATCTGATATCTATTTACAACAATTGTTCTAATCTATTTAACTCTTCTAATAGCCATGAAGTAGTTCCCGACATTCGCAGAACCAGAGTAGATCCAACCCTTAAAAGGCAAGTACATACAACCTTCACTCTTCACAACTTCAAACTCAGGCTTACCCTTGAACCAATCTTGAACTTCCGTTTCGTTGATGTACTTCTCCAGATGATGAGTACCCTTAGGAACAATCTTCAAGACGTGTTCACCCATGAAGATAGTAGTAAACCATGAGATGAAGTCACGATTTATTGTAGAAATGAATAACCAACCGTTTGGTTTCAAATGGGACAAGGCAGATCCAAGGACTTCTGATGGGAAGTTGACATGTTCTAACATTTCAAACATTGTGATTATATCGTATTGTTCTTCAGCAGGGATATCTTCAATGGGCTTGAGTTGATAACCGATTTTTGTTTTCAATGATGGATCTAATTCTTTGTGTAACTTGGCAGCTTCTAATACATCGGTTGACAAATCAATACCTTTCACGGATTCCACTGTTGGAAGTCTTGCAAGTGATTCTGTAAGGATACCACCACCACAACCTATATCTAAGACTTTGAACTTCGGTGTTTGAGCAATTATTTGGTCTCTCTTCGATTCTTGTTCGTTAACAATAGCGCTTCTGATTTCCTTTGGAAGTAGATCCAAGGAATAACCAGGCATGTAAATTTCTTCTTCTGGGTTAGTGATATCTTTGTTCAAAGGGATGTTTTCTCTCAAAGTAGACTGGATAAAATCCATTCTTAGTAAATTCATCTTGTGTAAAATACGTTGTGGGCCATTAACATCCCACCAGGTAGAGGCCAATTGGTTGAAGTGGTCCATTTCATCCTGTGAGGTAGATGTCTTCTTATCTTGATGACGCTGAGTTTTTGTTGTGGAAAGAAGACGTCTTATGGAGGCACCAGCAGCAATTCTAGTGGATTGCTTCAGTTGGGAAATAATTTGTTGGTTTCTGAGCATTGAATGAAACTTTGATTGTCATAAGGAATTGACAGTACGACGCTTCAAAGTCAGGTCTTTTCATGTCCAAATGCATCGTTTAGCACTTTTGGCAACCCAACGTCGTTTTCTTTTTGCAAGTTCAAACTGGCTTACGTAAGGGTTTAGTCATCCAAACGCGAGATCCTGACGCGAAACCTCAGATATCAAATCCAAATTACTGATCAAAACTGGGCAAAATACACGACGCCAAACTTTTCAATCATATAGTCTAAGATCTAATACAAAAATAAAGAGTGTGTCTTTTTCGAATCTGAAATTTAGCAACTATCGCTCTGCAAATGCCCTCAACCAACTACGCCCTCAAATTAGAACTTCCATGGGTGGAAAAATACCGTCCACATACCCTGAATGATATCGTTGGTAATGTTGCAACCATCGAACGTCTTAAAGTGATCTCAGCTAACGGTAACATGCCCCATTTGATTATCTCTGGTCTTCCAGGTATCGGTAAGACCACTTCTGTGCACTGTCTTGCCCATGAATTGCTCGGCGATAAGTACAGCGAAGCTGTTTTAGAATTGAACGCGTCTGATGATCGTGGTATCGAAGTTGTCCGTAATAAGATCAAACAGTTTGCTCAGAAGAAAGTCCAATTACCTCAAGGCAGACATAAGATTATCATTTTGGATGAAGCTGATTCGATGACTGCAGGGGCTCAACAGGCTTTAAGACGTACAATGGAAATATATTCCAATACCACCAGATTTGCATTTGCTTGTAACCAGTCGAATAAGATCATCGAACCGTTACAATCCCGTTGTGCCATTTTGAGGTATGCTAGATTACAAGATGAAGAAGTATTGAAGAGACTATTAGAAATCATAGAAGCAGAGAAAGTGGAGTTCACAAACGATGGTCTCGAAGCTTTGATTTTCACTGCTGAAGGTGACATGCGTCAAGCAGTGAACAACTTACAGAGCACCGTTGCTGGGTTTGGCTTGGTGAATGGTGAAAATGTGTTCCAAATCGTTGATTCTCCACATCCATTGATCATCAAGCGTATTGTCTTGAATGCTGTCACTGGTAAATTTGACGAATCCTTGGATTTATTGGCTCAGCTTTGGGAAAAGGGGTACAGTGCTATTGATATCGCCTCGACAAGTTTCAAAGTTACAAAGAATATGACGGAAATTAGTGAATCTAAGAGATTGGAAGTTATGAAAGAAATTGGTTTGAGTCATATGCGAGTCTTGGAAGGGATTGGTAGTTACTTACAATTGCAAGGTATGTTAGCTAGAATCGCTGAAATTTAATCTATAATTTAATTACCAAAAAGTGTAAATATATATTGTCAATGTACAATTATTATTGGAGCTGAAATTTTATGATATTTCTTATATTTTGTTATATTTATGCATGATATATGGCGCTTATTTACAGAAACTAGGCTTCAACAGCTCGGGTTTCTTCCTTTTCTTCTCCTTCGTCGTCGCCCTCTTCATCTTCATCAGCAACAGGTTCCGCAGTGGAAGTTTCACCGTTGTCCTTAATTTGCTTTCTTTGTGGTAAAACCATTTCGAAGGCTTGTTTCCAGTCCTTTAATTCGTACCACTTTAACAACAATTCAACGACATGTGTTGTCGTCAAAACTCTTCTTCCACTTAATTTAATGAATTCGTCAATTGGCAATCTGTAACTCTTGACACCTAATTTTTGAGACTTGTCATAACATAGGTTCTTGTAACGGCCCTTATCAACTATACCACCGATGATATAGTTGACATCGGTCGAAAGTTCAGTTAGGTCTTCTGAAGCATCAGAAGATAAGTAAACATATTTTTCTGGATCATCAATTGTCAATTCTTCTTCGTCAAATTCGACTCCAACCCATCTCTTATAATCACCGGATTTCAATTCTTCGTCGAATCTCTTCTTTAACAGCTTGTTGAAAGAGGCAATTCTTAGCGCTGGGATAGTGGTGGAGTTCTTGAAAGCGGAGTATGATCTGGTTATTTGTGTGGAAAGGGAGTTACGTTCATCAGTGGTCATCATTTCGTCAAAACCACAGTCAATAATGATTTTGTTATTAAGTTTTGTTTGATCTTCTGGGTTGATTCTCTTTTTGATTAAATGATCAATGGATTCACCCTTAGCAAGAAGCTCTTGGATTTTAGCTCTCTTGTTGGCTCTGGCCTGGAGCTTCTTTTCTTTACGGATCTTGTTGAATTCGTCCTTTTGTTCAAGGAACTTCAAACGCTTTTGTTCTTTCTTCCATTGCTTCTTGGACATACCTTCTGGGATAACTGGCTTGACACGAAGTTCCGGTGGTGGGATGTTTGGTTCACGTCTTTGCCTGACCTTGCCGGCTGGGGCAGCAGGAGCTATTTCGGCGATGACGACTGGAGTTTCAGTAACTGGTTGTTGTTCAATATCACTCATTTTGAAATATATGTGCTTGAAATGGAAGTACAGAAGAAGTACAAATGAGGTCCATACGATTTGTGTTCTTGTCGTTATTTGGTGTCAAATAACATCACTAAATTCTTTGTTTTCATTCCGAAAAAAATTTCCGGATGCGCGAGTCTGGGCTTCAAGAATGGCTTGGTTTGTTTTGTCAACAAAGCGCATTAAACTCCCCCCCGCTTTGAAGAAGTTGTAGTTGTTTTTGTGGAAAATTTGGAAAAAGTGTACAAAGATGAGCTCTTTTTCATTGTACACGAGTAATTATAATATTTAGATTTCAAGAATTAGAGGGATGTATGGATATAGTATTGGGGAAAAAAGAAAATGAAGAAACACTTCTTAGGGGCAAAGTTTTACCTACAACACTGCCTTTTAAAAGAAAGACCCAAACACATTCAATTGATACTTAGATATTGAAAAGACTTGCCAATATAGACATGATATCAAAGTCAAAATTATGTTGGATTTTCTCAATGGCTGCATATGTGGTGGCCAATCCACGATATATCATCCAGTTACAACCAGGAGCTGAAGTTTTAGCCCAGTTCCTTCAACAAGATTCCGAAATTGCCGCTCTGAACCTCCAGATTTCACAGATGTCTGTTATCAAGACCATTTCTATTGGTGATTTCCAAGCTGTTGTTACGGAGTTGGATCCAGAAGGTGTTGAAAGGGCTAAACAGAACTCGCATGTCCATGACATTTTAGCTGACTTTGAAGTGAGGATCTTTGGTAAAAGAGATGAAGGTTCTGATGTTCGTGAACCGCAACTAGAACAATATGAGGGAGAGATTACTTCATATGATTATGATACTGATTCCCGGTCAATCTTGTCTCCAGATCCAATTGGGATGGAAAGAAAACGTTTGCAAGCTCCTCCACCAGATCCTATTTCAGAACTTCCTGTCCAAGAACAAAACCCAGTATCAGAACCTCTTGACGGGAATGATTATGAGGAGGAAGAAGAAGACGAAGAAGAAGAAGAAGAAGGAGAACACGAAAGCAAGGACGACAATGCCATCGGTGAAGACTACTCAGAAGAGGAAGAAGACTGGTCAGACGGTGAGCTGGAAGAGGAAGAAGAGTCTTATAAAGACGACGAGAAAGAAGAAGATTGGGAACTTGATGAAGACTCTCAAAAGAAAGAATTGGACAAAGCTGCTATCGATGAAGAAAAACAACAACAACAACAAGAGCAATACGAAGGCCAAACAGTTGAAGCTATGAGCAGCTCAGTGTTTATTCCAGACTACGAGATCCAACAAGACGCTCCAGGTCATTTGTCAAGAATCTCGTTCCAGGAGGGCTTATACTTCAGAGATGAACCATATGAGTATCTTTATGACAAGAAGGGTTCTGGTATTACTGTGTACATTCTTGATACTGGTATTGCCATTGATCACCCAGAATTTGAAGGCAGAGCTATCAGAGGTGGTAACTTTATCATTGACGAACCAGAAGGCGACCAACACGGCCATGGTACTCATGTTGCTGGTCTTGTTGGTTCCAAAAATTATGGTGTTGCCAAAAACGTTACTATTGTCGAAGTCAAGGTCTTAGGTGCCAACGGTGGTGGTGCTATTTCATCGATTTTGAGTGGTATTGAATTTGCCGTCAATCAACACAAGAAGGGAAGTGGTAAATCTGTCGTCAACTTGTCCTTGGGCAGTTTAGGAAACCCAATTATCGACGAAGCTGTTAACGAGGCCTACAAACAAGGTGTTGTTATGGTTTGTGCTGCTGGTAACTCCAATATTGACGTCTCTTTCACCAGTCCAGCAAGAGCTAGAGGATCTTTCACAGTTGGTGCATTAGACACCAAGGGTGATACCATTGCAATTTTCTCAAACTATGGTAAAAAGACTGATATCTTTGCACCAGGCGTTGGTATCATGAGCTTAAACCACAAAGATTTTGAGAATCCGATTGAAATGTCTGGTACCTCAATGGCTGCACCAATTGTTGCCGGTTTAGTTGCCACTGTCTTAGAAGAAGAAGATGTTGAGCCCGAAGAAGTCAGATCCAAATTGATTGACATGGCCACAAAAGATGAAATTTCTATCAAGGGTCTTTTCAGCAAGTACAAATATCAAACTACACCAAACAGAATTGCTTTCAATGGTTTAGGAGATGCTGATCCAAATAAGAGAAAGTTGTCTATTTTGGAGCCAACTGACAATATCTTTGACCAAGACCAAGCGCTTTTGAAATATGTCCAAGACTTGAACGAGATTGATGTCGTTGACCGTGACCTTTGGGAACGTTCTAACAGGTTACATCTGGAAAGAGAAGGTCAAGATGTCATGGCATTCTAACATTGCTGAAAGTGCATAACAGGTTATTTAGAACTTAAATATTACACAAAATTTTGGTTCGATCAGTATTCCCTGTTGGGGATAACTTCGATAGTGAGTCAATGGTTAAGATTGTAGTTTTGACAAATATGATTATCAAATTAGATGACAAAATGATAAATCCACAGTTAAGATAAGAACAAAGTAAAAATTGGATTTGTCTTCTTTACATAATATAAGTATTTTGACCAAAGAGGAACGTTGTGTACTTTTACTATTCTTTAAATGTTAATATCTCCGTAGCATGTGTGTACTCTGGAAGATATTAAGAAGCGCAAAGTTATTCTAGAACTCAGCGAGAACTAGGAATTACTGAAGGAAACTTTACGATAAACCTTTGAGTGAATCAATGACTGAGGAAAGGAAACCTTTCAACCTCTTATGTATTGTAGTAACAGCTTCCAAACACAAGTGAGAAATTTGCAGCATCTTCTATAGTTGGCAAAGCCCGATTACAGGAATCAATATATCCGAGGGTAAATATCAACATTAACTGTTCCGGATTCTGCAGTGCATACGTATTTGGTTCGGAACGGTCTATCGGATATTAATTTTCACTGCAGCCGCGCTTTTGAAAAATCAAAACAAACAAATGTGTTAAACCTCCTTAAGGGAGTTGGTGTACAACTAGAAATAGCTTAGCCCAAGCCCGGTTTCAATAATTATTCAACTTTATACCAAAAAACTAATTTTCATCACATTTATGAAACCACAAGAGTATATTGATATTGCTGAAAAGACCTTCGATCTCTCAATAGAAGATGATAGCGAAGAGGAAGATGATCAAACCACATCAGAAGCCAATGCTCAGAAAAGTGCCACGCCATTGGCCATTCCTGAATTGCCTCTCCCAAAGAAAAGAACTTTCAACATATTGGATTCACTGTCTAACGGTGATGAATCAGAACCACCGATTGCCAAGTCAACAACGCTGAGAGTGCATAGCAGTAATCTTACAGACTTTATTCGAGGGGATAATAAAGTCAATAATGCCGTTAGACCAACGTCAACCACGGTGATTCAAGTCGAAGAAAGTAAAGTTTCTGAGACTTCGGATTTTTCTGATGATATAAATGGACGTTTACGTAAGATTATCAAACAGTTAGCCAGTGTCATTGGAAACCAAGCTAACCTACATTGCAAACAAGAGCAAGACATTTTCAAATTATTAGCATTCGTTGAAAGATTAACTCAAAGTTGTCAATCAGAGTTTGATTTTCTTAATGATAATTACAATTATACCAATGGCCTTTACGAATCATGTCTCAGAGAAAAGGATGTATTGAAAAAAGAAGTGGAAGATTTAAAAGAGATGAATAGGTTTTTACAGAGATGTACTCAAGGTGGTGCTATCATTGGAAGTGGTAATTCCACAACAATAGCAGCAGCTGTAGCGGTTGAAACTGAAGCTGAACAGATTATGAGACTTAAAAAAGAGATCAAAGAATATAAAAGATTCATTAAGGAATTGATGGATCGTGAATAAACTCTGATAATAAGGTTACGTCAATTCAGCTCATACGATTACTACAAGGGGTATTATTTATCTACCCCAGAATTAATATTCACAGACAAAGAGGAGTAAATCGATGGGTCAACAACCATTCTCCACTGGCATATCGGAAAACTTTACCGGATCTGTTGGTCAAACATTGTTCGCCTTCTGTCCATTCTAGGAATGTTTCCCCACTTATCGCCTCACGGATAAATTGGGTTACCCCAATCTGAGATTCTCCCGCCCCTTGATGGTCAACCGTTGGCTCAACACCAGATCCATCCCCAATTTGATGGATACTATTATAAAAGAAGCCTTGTCCACTTGAAACAACTCATTGAAAAAACACCCCTACCTTTTCATCAATGTTCCATCTAATTATTTGTTTGAAGTATGCCAATGGTTTAATATATCCAATATTGCCTTCAATACCAAAATCGGCTTACATAACCAAACCACTTCAAGATTTACGTGCATCCGCTGATCGAAAAAAAAAAAAAACGATTTTTTCTAGAGATTGAATTTACCCGAGGCTTGGCTTTGTAGAAAACAACGAAAATCCGCTGAAAGCGCGCATTTGCAGTGACAGCTGGTGGTGGCAACAAATTTATCAAATATCTGAGATCATTTGATTCTCTTTAATACAACTCTTTCTTCATTTTTGTTGTCAAGAAACAACTCTTCAATCACATTCGTTACCACCATTTACCAACCCAAATATAAGATCAGGCAAATTCCAATCTTCTCAAACTTTCCTGTCCTGAACGATCCACATCCCTATCCTTGGAGAGTGTCTGCCAATTTTTCTTATCATCATACATCACCTGACAGCCAACTATCAGTTTAGAACTTATAATAATCACTACAACAACACCTCAAAATACACAAACCAAATAACAACAACAAACATTTCAATCAATCACAACACATGGTAGTTATGGATCTGAGTCTCAACACGAACAAACTCACAAGATATGACACGAATGATTCCACTAGTGAAGACAGTTTGTTTTCAAGGAAGACAAGTTCTTCCAGTCTTATGTCTCCTAGTCTTTGGAAATCATCTACAAAATTAAACCAATTATGTGATTTGAATGAGAGAAAACTTAAAGTTGGTAATTCCAAGCAGCAAGTGCAAAACAACAACGCTTCGAGTTACAACAACAAGGAATGGTTAGAAAATGATATTTCTGCTATCAATATTGATGCTTTGAGAATTGCCTTGACCAAGATCAAATCAAATAATGAAGAATCCATCCTTCAAGCACAACAAGATCCTTATAATAATGTGCTTACGACGACGCCGCAGGAAGAGATCGCATATTCCAAATGGTGTCTTATATTAGTTGGGTTACCAGCTTCGGGAAAGTCCTCCATCGTCAATCACCTGATATTGAAGATCAAAAAAGAACTACCAAACTTGAGAGCAGACACCTTTAACGCTGGCAATTTTAGAAGAAATCTTACAACTCTGCATCAATCTGCTAACTTCTTTGACTTCAACAACAAGGAGGCAAAGAAACAAAGAGACTTATTTGCTTCACTTGCCTTGGATCATCTTTTGAATTCTTTGGCAAATGACTCCTTGGATATTGGGATCTTTGATGCTACTAATTCTACCATTGAAAGAAGAGAAAAGATTATTAGAAGTATCGAAGAAAAGGAAATCTCCTCTAAAGGTAAAGTAAAGATTCATAAAGTGATTCTCCATGTTCAAATTGACGATGAGAAGTTATTGAACTATAACATCGAAGGTAAGACTAAGAATCAAGATTACAATGATCAAGAACACGATGTTGCTAGAGGTGATTTCATAAAGAGATTGAATATGTACCGCTCTGCCTTTGAAGATATCTCCAAAGAAGAATTGGATCATTATAATTGCATGTACATAGGTATCACCAACGCTAAGGTTGTTGAACTCTATGAACCTTCCCACAAAGAGGAAGAAGAAGAAGACTTACTTTCGGATGATGTGACGATAAGAGGTTTCGATGAACAACCACACACCCCAGATCATCATGAGGAACCACAGCAGCAATATAACCAAAATCATCAGAACCCACTCTTTGATCATCAAGATCATAATGTTCAAGACAAGATTGATCATAATGATGAGATTTATGTTGAATTGGTCAACTTTGCAAAGAGTTACTATCGTGATTTTGGTAAGGCTTACAATGATTGCGTTAATCATTGGCATCAATCAAAATTGGTCCACTTAAGGGACAGCTAAAGTTGTGCTTTGTGTTGATTTCATTTTATTTATTTATCTTGTCTTGTTGTCATTGGGGTTCATTATGGGGTTTCTTTGAGTTTTTATGCTAACTTGTTCATATGGGAAGACAAAGCCCACAGCTTCATCTCTTCATGCGGACTGTAAACGTTATGAGCTTATAAGTGAGCTATTACTATTATTATATTATTTATTGGAGAGTCATTGGTTATATGTCTCAGGTTTATTTATAGAGGTTAATTTTTTATATTGTTCAAATATATAATATCTGGTTTTTTAAACACTTGAATGTAGAATTAAAGAGCGCCGCAAACTACGTCATTAGCCGCTGGTACTGCTCTAGAAAAATCGGCTAGGTTTCCGATGGCGGCCGCTTGAATTAGTGGTGAAATCATTGGAAGGCGAACCAGTTTCAATTAACCGAAGATTCATATGGCAATAATAATAGTAGTTTATCCTACCAATTCTTCATAGAATTACCTTTGCAGTATTTGAACAAACAGTAAACCCAATCTCATCTTATACAAAGAAAGTTAGCATGGGTGTTATTCATTTCTCAGATCCCTCAAACTCCTCAGATGCCTTCCGGTTATCAGTGGCTCAATACTTGGAAGATCTTCATCAATACACCACCCAGATTTCCCGTTCCCAATCATCATCATCTTCAGTCATTAATATCAATGAGTATAATGCTGGTGCTACAATATCCGTTGTTTCTCCTTTAAGACGCTCTTTTGAAGTCTCCATCGACTCAAAGGCTTTGAAACGGGCTTTATCGGAATCATGGTATCTTTGTCTTGATAAGAGTAAAGTTGACCCTGATGTGTTCAGGGATCATTTTAATGAAGATTATGACATTGACGGGTCAATGAATTTGGTGATAGCTGATTATTTGGATCAAATCAGTGGACGTTTCGATGGTTCTGAAAGGGAGAATTTCAAATGTTCTGCCAATCTTTTAAGAAAATACGGCTTATCTATCAACGCTGAAGCAAATATGCCCTTCACTGTTACGTTGAATCAATTACAGACACAATTCCATGACATTTACACCATTCTTAAATCACAAACTCAGACAAAAATCGAATCTGCTATCGCTCTACGCCATGAGGCCAACGCTGCGGTTAAAGCTGGTAAACTTGGTCCTGCCATTGCCAAGTATACTTTAGCCATACATTTTGATCCAAGAAACCACATTATTTATGCAAACAGAGCAGCTGTTTATACTCAACAGAACAACCATGACGATTCCATTGCTGATTTGAAAAAAGCTCTCGAATTAGAACCAACTTATGAAACTGCATGTACAAGATTGGCATTCAATTATTTGGGTAAGGGGAATGCGATGGAAAGTATCAAATGTTACGTGAGGTCGATTAAATTGGCAGAAGATAATAAGTCATTACTTCAGTATTTGAAGAAGCTTGTTGATTCGGTCGAATATGCTAAGCAGAGAGCTTTATCGCAAGGTCGTTCAGCAGAGGAGATAAACTCTTTGATTGAACCGGTTCAGGCGATTTTTGACAAGTATTACAAACCAGTTTCAGCTCAAGCACAGAGACGTCCTGTGTCAGCAGATCAACCACACCAGCAACAAACTCCAATGGTCCAACATATTCCTGGCATATCAAATGTTATGCAAGGTATCCCAAACGTCATCCAGGAAATCGTCCATCCAAATGGAAACAGAGAGTATACCACCACAACTGCGATCGATGCGTCGGCGGCTGATTTCTTAGCAGATATGAACCGTCTCAATACTGATGATGATACTAATAATGGTAATGGCAATGGCACTACCGAAAGAGCAGATGGATCTCAGAATACGACACCAGCTCTTAATAATAGTAACAGCCAAAATGGGTTCAATGGTATTTCCAATGCTGGTCAGACAAGAATTCCTGTTACCAGTCCACAAGCAGCTTCAGGTACCAATGCTACCAGCAGTCGACCACAATCAATTCCAATGCTTCATGAAGGGAATCTTCCACCAAGTTCCTTCGTTATTAATACTGATGGTTCTCTAGAGGGGATCAATGGCGCTATTCAAGCCGGCTTGGCACATTTTTTTAGAGGGTTCCAGCAAGGTAGTCAACCAGTTCAACTCCAACCAGTTCAACAACAAACTCCACAGCCAGCATCATCATCAAATGACAATACGAGTAATAATCAAGATACAGCAGCTCACGATCGAGAAATGCCAGATCAAGACGAAACACATCCAGACCCTGATATTTCTATTCCTGATTTTACACATGCAGCACAACCAGCTCAACCACAACCAGCTCAAGGCGGTGGCGGGTTTGAATCAATGATTGCAAACATGATCACTCAAAGTTTACCAGAATCCATTCGCGGATTTGCGGGACCTATGATTGCCAATGGTTTAAACCTTCATCATCATCATCAACAACAACAACAACAACAACAACAACAACAACAACAACATGGCACTCAAATTTCTGGAAATACGGAAGGAAACACCCCTAATGTTCCTAATACCAATACTACTACAACCACAACTACTACTTCTAGTACTAACAATAACAATACAACAGGTAACAGTGGTACTGCAACTGGGGGTAACCATGCTGAGGAGGGTCATCAGAATATTGACGACGATTATGATCTTGATTGATTGATTGATTGATTGATTACTTCCACTCCTTCTTGTATAGCATTGAATATTAATGATAAATTGATTTAAAATGTTTCTAATTTTGAGATTCCTCCTTGATTTTGCATCTTGTACACATCTGGCTGTTCGCGAAGTTCCTCTGTTGCGCGTTGTGTTCGGAGAAACTCAAAAACAAAAGGCATATTATATATAGCCAGCTTAGCTGCGAGCTGTGGGACAGGCTCTTCCTAAGAGATAGATTGATATCGACATACGTACATCTACCTATCAATACAACGCCCAAACAGTCATGAGTGAGGCAGGGTCGTACAAATCTTCCAACAATGGGAACCAAAACAGCTTCTTTAACCAATCCTTAGAAACGCAGTTAGCCTCTCAACAAAGGAAAACCACACAACATCGTCGTATTATTGATCATGGAGCCACTACACATCGGTTGGACCTGTTACAGAGATTTGATCATAAACACAATTTGGCAGGTATAATTAGACCCGAGGCTTCGTATACCATCGACATGCTTCCAGCTACGGGGAACATTGCCCAGCCGCATTTAGACACACAGACAAAATTTGTACATTTGTCTTCCAATAAGGCCAAACATACGATTCATTCTATCAAATGGACTCCAGATGGTAGAAGACTATTGGTCGCTTCTCACTCGGGAGAGTTCACTCTTTGGAACGGTATGGCTTTCAACTTCGAGACGATTCAACAGGCGCACGATTCAGCCATTTTGGCGTTGGAATACAGTAACAATGATGAGTGGCTTTTGAGCGGTGACCAAGACGGTGTTTTGAAGTTCTGGGAGAAGAATTTCAACAATGTGAATGTCATTCCATCGGCGCACACAGAAGCCATAAGAGATATCAGTTTCTCCCCTAATGACTCCAAATTCGTCACGTGCTCGGATGATCGGACTTTGAAAGTCTTCAATTTTAGTAATTCCAAAGAGGAAGTTACATTGAAGGGCCACAATTGGGACGTCAAGACATGTGATTGGCACCCAACCTATGGGCTAATTGTTTCTGGGTCAAAGGATAACCTGGTCAAGCTGTGGGATCCAAGAACAGGACAGGCTGTTTCGACATTGCATGGATTCAAACATACCATCACCAAGTCTCGTTTCCAGCCAAAATTAGGGTCCAATTTATTGTCCACCATTTCAAGAGATCGGTCGATGCGTGTTTTCGATCTAAGAACAATGAAAGACCTGTTCATCCACAGATCAGAAGTCGATATTTCCTCCATGTGCTGGAATCCAATCCATTCAAACATGCTCACCACGGGTAATTATGACGGTTCGATGGATCATTTCCTATTAAACTCCACGATTCCCCCACATATCCAGGATCCACAATCCACAACAACACATCCAGAACAGATCAAGCCATACCATTCGATCCCGTATGCGCATGAAAAGGCCATCCATTCTCTGGAATACCATCCAATGGGCCATATCTTGACCAGTGCAGGTGCCGATCGTTCTGCAAGATTTTGGTCTCGTTCCAAACCTAATGATCCAAATTTCATGAACGATCCGGTTTATAATAATCAAAAGCAAGGTGCTTGGTACTTTAATATTAACAATGCTGTTAATGCTGTTATGCCAAAGAACGAGAACGTTAGCACCACTACTACTACTACTAATAATAATAATAATAATAATGGCTCAAGAGGTAGTGGTGGCTATGGGTTTAATGATCTTGCTTCTTTACCAGGTTTGAGTTATTGAAATATTGCATAGGTTCTTTTGTATAGCTTAGAACTATATATTATAACTATATCATAACAGATCAAGTAGCAGCTTCCTTAATCTTTCCACCGTCACTGTTAACAGGGTTCTCATCAATAAACTGTGGGATCTCATCTGTTTCAGTAGAACCTTGTAAATAACTAGGAAGCCCATTAGCAGCTTGCTCTTCTTCATAGGCCATCTCTTCACCTAATGCCTCTAGTTCGGCATCCAATTCACTCTCACTCAATTCATCAGGGACATCATAACTTTGCGCTAAGGCTTCTTGAACTTCATTGGATTTTTCAATAAGATCCAACATTTCATCTTGTAAATCTAAGATCTGATCAACATCAACTTTCCCGTATGTCTTTTTCAAAGCCTTAGAAGTCTCCTTCATTGCATTCACGGTGATCATGGTATTTTTCAAATTATCCTGTGTCATTTGTGCTTGCGACATGTTCCATGATTGAGATTCTAATTGTTGCTTTTGAGATTCAATTTGACGACGTTGTTTGAGAAGATTTATTGCTCTTTGCTTTAAGGCAGATTTGCCTGGACCTTCACGCATCTTGCTGAGTTTTTGTTGGTAAGTTTGAAGCTCAGAGTTGAGCTTGGTGAGTTTTATGTCTAATGAAGAAACTCTTTCATCGATCTTTTGATCCATTCGTTGTTAGTATAACTTGTTGAAGGTGGCGGGAAACAAGTTCCTGTAGTGCATACATTACCAATCGCATCATTTAATGAAGGTTTTGAAACAGCATTTTTGGAGCCGAACAATCTATTCATTTTTTGTTTTGTTTTTGAGTTAGTATTCTATCTTCAAGATTTCGTCTTGGTTGTTGAAAGTGACAACAAAATAAGAGTTTTGGCCCTTACTGATAGTGGCCTCTCTCATGTTTGTTTGATAGATACGCGGAAGGGGGGGGGGGGAGAGGCACGTGATATTTTTAGAATTATATAATCAAACCTGTATTAAAATGGATGTCTTTCTAGGACGTAGAGACAAGGTAGACATCACAAAGACTGGATAATTGTTTCTTGAATATCTGATTTTAAAAGGAAAGCAATAAGCCAGGGTTAAATTATTAAGTGCAAAGAGGAACAAACAAGCGTCATTTCATATCGGACATGCAATTTCATTGAAATGTCCACTATCGATCCCTAAGTTGTCCGTGGAGTTTAAATACTAGAGAATCGCTTGTCTGTCCACAAAATATTGATTGAACTGCAAAGTTCGCAACTCAATTTCCTGATTTAAAACTAAAACTTGCAAAGCTCAACTCATCCACAAAAGTCAGTTGTGTTTCAGTCATAAAAATTCAAAGAATAAGGCAATCGTTTCATCTTATCTAGCGAAGATATTTGCTGCAAACTTTTACACTTGCCTTGGATGTATGTTTACGGCTAACTATTCCACCACAAGCAGTGCTGTTCAAATATACATTTTTGCTTTTCTAAGATAGGGAAACCAAATTTGATTTTTGTGTGTTCATCCTTTTACGAAGAAGAAGAAGTAAGGTCTCCTGTAGCACAGAAACAAGCCCGAAAGAGATGAATCTAAGATATATATCAGAGCACGAATTTAACAGAATTAATATGAAAGCGCAAGGCCGTCCAAATAATTCAATTAGAAAATTCTTTGCCGTCAAACTTTTTTTCAAAGAGATTTCTTTGAACTACGAATCATATAGAATTATAATTTCAACTCATCCCTGCTGGCAACTCGATAATTAGATTAAAGTCTGAAGACTAAAGTCTATCTGGGAAAGTTTTGGAAAGTCTCTTGGTTCTCTATGAGGGAAGATCAAATTACGGGACATGCACCTTTGATCTTCTAAAATGTTTATCGCTCAGCCGTGTGACCATGTTTCAGCAAAACAACAGAAAAACTCCACTTCGGGTGTCAAAATTGAAAATTCCCCCCACCAGTGGATAGGATGATTTAGTGGGTTCAGAAAACAAATCTCACTTCGGGTGTCAAAAAAAGGTTTGCTTGAGCTCACCACTGGCTCACGATGCCATTAGGAACGCTCGGGTGTCCAAAATCTCTTGGTTTTTTCCAAATGTGGCACGGATAATTAAAAAAAAGTCTCGCGCCACTTCTATCTGAAAAACTGTGAAATTGACTTTGGATCCTAACCAAGGGACATGCCACGTCATGTAAATCTAAATCCAGGGTTTACATGTCCAGCAAGCCCATATTATTAATTTTGAGCGCAAAGCTGGCATTCCGGGCCAAACAAGGATAGTTAACCCGAGATATATTTTGATTGATCAATTGTAAGAGTATAGATCTACATCGAAATATTTTAATCCAGTTGATCAACACAGCTGATTCAATGCTAAACATTAAACACCTTATCTCATGTCAAGCTAACGAACATCATTTGATCTAACTTTATACTCCAATAACTTACCCAATCTTTCTTGAGGACATTGAATCTGTAAGAATTCATGTTGTAACAATTCATCCGTGTTAGCACGGTATTTGACATCCACACATAGACAAATACTTAAGAATTTCTTGATGGAACTTGAAAGTAATTCTGGTTTTTGTAATTTCGGAGTCCCATTTGTAGCAATCAAAAACAAAGCTTTTAATGGTTCTTCATTTAAATAGGGAGGTTCACCTTCAATCATTTCAATGGTCATGATACCTAAGGACCAAACATCAACTTTTTCATCGTATTCTTTAGTCTTGACGACTTCCGGAGCCATCCAATACGGCGTACCAACCATCGTAGCTCTCTTGGATTTCGAAGCTGTTAATTTGGCACAGAACCCGAAATCTGTGATCTTGACGTTACCTCGTAGATCCAATAGAATATTATCCGATTTGATATCTCTGTGGATGATTTTCTTATTATGTAAGAATTTCAACCCCTTGGTCACTTCTTTACAAATCAAAGAGATTTGATCTTCTTCGATAGAATTCTCATTGTTTTCAATCACATCTGTTAATGAGCCACCTTCCATATATTCCATAACGACCCATAGATCATTATTATTGTTCTTCAAAAACGCTTCTAAGAAATTAACAATGTTTTTATGTTGAGAATCCTTCATCACCAGGATCTCATTGACGATTAATTCTTTCTTTGCCTGCGCGTTTAAATCCATTTGTTTAATAGCCACCTTGAGACCATTTCTCTTCAAGGATCTAGCAAGATAAACTGTCCCCGAAGCACCCTGACCTGCCTTCTCGATCATTTGGAAATATGGAGTAGGATCAACGTTTCTAACGACGGCTTGTAAATTACGTAAGGATTGCTGATCGGCTAATTCTTGCTGTCTCTTTTCTTCGTTCTTTTGTCTAACGGTCTTTTGAGGGGGTGGCGCTTGTTTAGTAGGTGATGAGGATTTGGAACTACTGCCTTGTAAAGCAGCTGCTGCAGCAGCTTGTGCTGTATTCTGAGCAGATTGGAATTGTTGCTGTTGTTGCGGCTGCTGCAGTTGCAGCTGTTGATGCTTTGGGAATGGCTGTTGTTGTGGAGGCTTTGGAGCTTGTCTGACTTGATGATATTGTGGTTTCAAAGGTTGAACAGGACTGTGGTTGTTGTATTGATCTTCTGTTCTTGGTTTTGGAGCAGACGGAGCAGGTCTTTGAGTTGTGAATGGCTGTTGTTGTGGTGGTTTTGGTGCATTTCTCAAAGGTTGGAGTTGTTGTGGTAGTGGTTGTCTTTCTGGTGACTGAAGCTTTCTTGAAGGAGAAGTATTTAGAGAAAGCTTTCCTGAAATCTTCATATTATCAAATTTGTCTTGGACAACCAGTTCTTCGTCATCGTGCTCCAAGTATGGATTCTGCACAGAGTGATCATGGTCTAACCTCGTGTAATAAGAAGAAGGTTTAGAAGAAGGCGTGGTCGTTTGGCTTTGCTGTTCTCTTAAGTTCAACTGAGAACCGGAATGAACGATCGAGTTTTGTGAAGGTGAAGAAGTAAAGGGTTGCGGAGGAGCTGGAGCTCTTCTAACGGGAACGAGATCATTATTGTTGCTGCCAGGATCCAATGTTCTTGGTGGGTTAGGAGCTTGTGACAATGGTTTCACTTGAGATTGTTGGTTTTGTTGTTGATGGAAATAAGGGGAAACCTTTGGAGGAACTGTCTTAATTGGAGTCGTGTAAGGCTTGGACAAATCAGTAAGCAGTTTATTACCATTTGTTTGCATTTCATAACTATCGGTGGAACCTTCGGATAATTTTGATTTATGAACGTTATATTGATTCTCTTGCTCCTCTTTTTTCTGTTGGTCTTGATAAAACTCTAAAACCTCAATAACAGCAGCGGGGTTTTTTGACCAATCTTCATTCGTGATCTTGGAATGTTGCAATAACTTCTTCCAGTTGTCAGGAAGACCTGTGAAATTCCCACTCGTTGGATCAAACCCAACATGAACCTTATGTGTGAAATTAGTAGGAGAGGAAACTGTCCCCGTCAACGGGCATTTAGCAAAAATGGCATCCAGCCAACCGTCCAAATCAGTCTGAGTTTTCACAGAGACAAACAAACTCTTCTTGTTGCTGTTACTGCTAACGCCAATAGAACTGGTATTGGCGTTTCTGATTAACTCAAAACAATAAGGTCTCTGTTGGACCTTCGTAAGTGTGACAATCGTCGTGACTGGGATCTTCAACCATATTTCTTCCTTATCATCGTCTTTGTAGAAAGTCACATTCGAGTCAGTCAAAACTAAGAATCTCTTAGGCCATCTAAAAGACATTAACCCTTCATCTTTCACTTGCACCCAGCCTTGACGACGTACTATTTTGTTATGATTGACTTGGAAATTGCTGGACAAAGGATTTGTTCCTCCAACTGATATCGAACTGGATGTATTGTTGTGTACGAGGCCCACTGGTGCTGTCTTGTTGGTATAGGCTGGCGGTCTTGGAGCTGGGCCAAGGTTGGAAAATTCGTCTTCTTTATAAGACATCCTTTCGTATAATAAGATTATGGTATGATCTGAAACCAGAAGGTTTGTTTATCTGATCGTAGTAGGAAGTGGGAGATTCTTCACAATTGAGCACTTCTTAAGTTGAAGAGGGATGGGATCTATAATTTATGGAGTGTCCTAAAATCAACTAAGAAGACCGATGTTGCAGTTACCGTGAAAATAGGTGATTATCAGGTCGCTAAATCTTTGATCCCCCTTCCCATTTACGTTCCAACACTTGATCACGGCAGAATATGATTTTCGCGCTTTTTTACACTACGGGGAATTTACCCGCGCTCTCTGTAGATAGATCAGGATTCAGAAGACAGGGAGGGTCAAATGGGATATGAACACGACAATGGCTATAAACTGGGCTGAAACGTTACAAGACCCTGAACGCTTTCAATATCTCCAGAAGCTTTTGAAAACGTCTTACGGTACAACTAACTCTCTTGTTTCAATAACAAATTATCTAAAACAAAAACCCTACGAAATCAATCATTAATCCTTTGTTATAATGATAAATTTCGCGTTTGTATGTGCAAAATCGCGACTTCCTAATCGGGTAAATAGCCTGTATTTTCGCCAAAAAAAAATTACACGCGTCTCATATTAAGATCACTCAGTATACGTACGACAGGAAGTAGATTACCACATAATTCCTCAAACTAGAAACTAGTGAGAAGTCTCCCCCTGTGTATGAATTTATGTAAAGGAACTATTTCTATTCGGAGTTAAACCAAGTCTGACAGGAGTCCAAAATAAGATACGATGTTGTGAAATAATGTAGGGCAAACCTGATGTCTCATGAAATGAGGTGCAGGAAAATTAGCGGACCAGCAAAAACAAACTAGCTGAAGATATTGGTCACGTGAGTAATTTTAGGGTAGGTCTTTCTAAGAGAAGGAAAACAGTACATTGTTATTGTCCTTGTCAGCCTATTAACCCGCTACTATTGATTTGGTCTATCTTTACAAGTGATAACTTACAAATCTATTAATTCTAAGATCTTAAGGTTTCTCGTGCTGTCACGTATATTTACAACAGCTACCGCTACTCCTAGGACAAATATAGGAGATCTCAAAAGATCACCTAAGCCCAGTTCGGTAAAATAAAAATTAAAGATCTCATTCAACTCAATACGAGATATTATGAGAACCGATAATCTACCAGAGAACAAAGAACATTAGGATCAATGAAAGTATCTAGAAACGAAGGAAATATTGAGCAAAAAAAGTAGCAGAGTTCATATCTTGACCTGCACATTCCAACTATTTCTAATCATAAAGCCACAAAATAACTAGATCACAAACCATTATTTGGACATCCCCTAAATATACATCAAATCAACTAAACTGAAAAACCACATGCTAGAAGAAGAATCACATATAACACAGTTCGTCGTCGAGGCACCACTTCCCTTCACCATTCCAGTGAACCAACCTCCTATTCGTTTCAGAAGTCGTATTTTTGCTCTTTTTGAAAAGTTTGATCATTTGATTAATAAAGTTGATGAACAAGTTAAACTTATAGATCATGAAAACCCTATTCTAACTAAAGATGTTGCTAACTTTGACTTTGATGGGTTAGTGGAGTGTACTATTGAAGAGAGCGACGAACAGCAGGAAGGAGATGAAGAAGAGTTGATTGGGTGTTATGAGTTTTACTTCAAGGATCAAGCTAAATATGACGAAGAAAATAGTATCATAGGTCAGGAGGAACAACCTCAATCAGCCTATGGCTATGAAAGAGAATTAGAACAGTATGAACAAAGACGTCATTATTTAAATCAAATTTCAGAATACTCTTCAAAAAATTCCCTCAAAATTTTCCCAACTGATGAAGAATTACTCCAAAACTCTCAAAACAAAAGCACAAACATTAATCGGCTTCGTCGCTCCAAGAGATTCTATCATATTTCAACATCCGAAACACAATTATTAAGAGATTACAGTATGGCGCATTTACACGATTTGCCAAGTTTTGAAACAGACTCACAATCTGTGAATCAGCACGATTATAGTTGTTTTGTTCATGATCTGGATCAATTGTATAGATTTTCGAGTGCTAATGATAGTTTGTTAAGTTATGAGACAGTTTCTTCTATAAATCCTTATAAGAAGGGTGAACATGGTGTTAATATGGGTCAACATGTTAAACAGAACTAAAAACTAAATATTGTTAGCAGTTAAGTAGTAATATACTAATTAGTTTTTTTCATAATCTTTGTTTAATAATAATTGCTAGAAAGTTCATAAATAGAAAACTTCAACAATTAATAAACTCACGACTAGTTTTGCTTATGTCACTGCCCGGTACATCGGATAATACGGTACACGAAAACTGCTATTTTAGGAAGGTCGGTTGTTGTTATTGTTCTCTGGTTCTATTGTTAAAAAGTCAATGAAGGATGGAATGGTTAGGGGAATTGATTTCAGTTACTTATGAAAAACACTCACAGACCAGATGGCGGATTGTTATTTGTACTTTTGTTGCCTGTTTCAGGGGTTTATGATTGCGAGATTTTATGAATTTTTTATTACAGTGATTTTATACTGCTGACTAATACATATCTCAAAATACCTCTGGAAAAAGAAAACAGTACTCTCGCTTGAAGCCGATAAACAGCGTTGCATTTTGTACAACATACCTAGTCTTCAATCTAACAGTTAGCCGGTTCAGCTCGAACTCTGATCCATATTCCACTCCGCATCATAACTCACGGGAAGTAATCATGTTCAAATGTATGTACCATTTCAACAAGAGAACCGAGATCTTACCTAATTGCTAGGCAAAATATACTAACAGAAGTATCTTATAGGGAAAACAGGTATCCAAGGGAATTATTCCATGGCTTCTAACCCATCATTCCATTCAGAACTATGGGCCATTTATCCAGCTAAGCACAAGACCACCAACAAACCTGTGTCAGTTTTCACCTTTGATAAAAAGAAGTTTGAATCTGTTTTAACAAAGAACAACATTACGGGGAAAAAGGGGGACATTAAATCGATAATCAACGATGCTTATGAAGTCTTAAGATCCCAAGTTTCCAATCTAGCCAAGTTCCGTCATCCTAATATCCTTACTATTATTGAACCTTTGGAAGAACATAAATCCTCGTTCATTTTCGTCACTGAATATTTAACGAATTGTTTAAACTCTGCTGTGGATTCAAATTTGGACGATGTTTTGATTCAAAAGGGTCTGTTACAAGTTTGCAATGGGTTGAAGTTTCTTCATGAGCAAGCTAAGTTTATTCATCTGGGCATACAACCCTGTTCCATCTTTATCAATGAGAACTCTGACTGGAAATTGGGCGGGTTAGGACATATCCAACCTTTGGAACTGGAGGAATACTTCATTAGGCAATATGATCCAAGAATTCCAAATTTCATCAATATTAGCTTCAATTACACTGCGCCTGAAGTGATTATTGATTCCAAGATTTCATTAGCGGCTGATATCTTTTCTTTAGGTGCTGTGATTTATTTTCTTTACAACAAATCCTCGTTTATCCAATGTAACGAATCGTTGAATTACTATAAGGATGATTATCAGAAGTTTGAGAATACTTTAAGACAAAACAATCCTCGCCAAATCTTGAAAAACATTCCTGAGAATTTATTTGATATCTTTATAAGATTGATCAACAGATTCCCAGAGCAACGTATCTCATTGGACGAATTTGTTGAAAGTGAATTCTTCAACAATCCATTAGTCAAGACTATGACATTCTTGGATGAATTCCCAACAAAAACTGACAAGGAGAAACAGATTTTCCTCACAAACTTGATGAATCTTTTACCGCTGTTCCCCACCTCGATTCTATCTCAAAAGTTCTTGCCGATTCTTTTGGATTTAGTTCAAAAGAGAGTGATCCATTTGTTACAAATCTCATTGACTTTGATCTTTACCATTGGCCAAGAATTATCTCAGTTGACATTCTATGATAAGATCTTTGCCCAACTAATGGTAAAGGGAGATTTGATCAACGTGGAAGAAGCCCAAATTGTCATTTTGGAACAACTTGGAATCTTACAGAAAAAACTTGTGAAAACTGAAGAATTCTCAAAATTCCTTGTAAAACTTTTGAGTAAAACATTGGATCTAAAGGCAAATTTCCAAATCCAAAGTAAATCTTTGGAAAGAATCGATATCATTTTACACTCAATTGATTTCCCCACCATTAAGAACAATATATTCCCACAAATCTGTACCATTTTCTCCAAAACTACCTCATTAACAGTGAAAGTGAAAGCCATCGAATCATTCCGTCAGTTGATCGAACAAAAGGGCATAGATAAGTTCATTGTCAACGATACGCTTCTCCCTTTGTTGAAGTCTATGAAAACAAGAGAATTAAAAATCTTACAAGCCATATTACCAGTTTATTCCAGTTCATGTTTGCTGTTGGATGAAGAAGAGATTGTGATCAGTGTTTTACCGCAATTATGGCTGCTTTCCATTTCTCCCACTTTAACCGTAAAGACTTATCAAGATTATATTAAGGCTATTAATTTCATAGGTGAGGATATCCAAAGCAAACATTTACAAAAAATCAGAGCTTCCGAAGGTGAAAGTACAGATCAGACTGAATTAGATGATAAAGAGAAGTTCAGACATTTGTTGTATGGGAAAGATCAAGACAATGAATCTAATTCCTGTAAACCCTCAATCCCATCTGCTGCTGCATCTGCGACCTTAGCGCCTTCTAACAAGCCGATGAATATTACCACCGCCCACCGTAGAGATAACGAACCATTAGTACTAAAACCCAAAAAGAAATCATCGACAACAGTCTCTTTAGAACCTTCCAGCAAACTGACATTCGGTTCAAATGGGCAAAGACAAATATCACTGCCAGTTCAAAATCTAAGAAATAACCACAGCATTCCAAACGACGTTGCTGCTGAAGATGATGAGGAGCTTAATGAGTTTGATGATTTTGTCTCCTCGGCACCTTCTTCACGAGTTACATCACCTCCTCCACAAACTAATGGTGGTATTGATTGGAGTTCTGAAACCAATAAAGCTAATAAGCCTGCTACTACAACCCACTCATTCCTACAGCCCTTAAACCCATCAAAGCACCAACAGAACAAGATTATCAATAATAACTATCCGCCAGGTTTCAATACCGATTTGATCGTTCCTAAATCACGAAACAATTTTCAAGCAACAACGCCTAGAAACAACAACAATAATAATGATAGAAGTAATAATGCTAATAATGAGTGCTTGAAATATGGAGGGTTTGATGCGGTTAGCGATAGTTTGATATGAATTGTTTATACGTCATTAGTATAACATGCATATATATATATATATATATATATAAACATATACAGTATAATTAAGATACTGGCGTCTTCTCACGTATGTATTCATTGCTAGGTCCATATTATTTCGATCGGTCTAGATTAATAAAAGCTCCAGCTGCCATCTTATCCTAACATCACTAACTCTTTAACTCACGAACTATAATAATACTCAACCTTATTTATTATAAGATATTTGAATTCCGGCAACGAGGAAGGCACTAATTAGGTTGAATAAAATTATGTAGTTTGTGATTTATGCAGGTAAGCGCTCGCATGATATTTTAAGCGAACGCTTTCGCGATAGGCTCGAACTTGTTTTATATTTTGGAAAGCATGATGGAGGAGAAACGGGAAAGCTCGGATCGTCGAATATTGCTGGAAAATTTTGAAAAACATAGGGCGGGTTCAGGTTAAAAGTTGAAGAAGGCTTAGAAGTTCTTTTTTTTTAATACAGACCAGGATTTTTCTCTCTTGTTGTTATCACATCGGATTTTATTACAATATGTTCAGAGTGCAAC
The DNA here is from genome assembly GCA_030581495.1 of Waltiozyma xylosica. Lineage (NCBI taxonomy): Eukaryota > Fungi > Ascomycota > Saccharomycetes > Phaffomycetales > Wickerhamomycetaceae > Waltiozyma > Waltiozyma xylosica. Next base: position 96,065 of record JAKTTJ010000022.1, on the reverse strand, counting down.
AAGCCAAGCTTCTTCTTGCCAACCGTGCAGCTGGCTTGCAAAGTGCAAAGAGCCTTGTTTCTTTAACTACCCAAATCCAAACTTTACGTCTTCAATCTACTACTTCAACTTCTACCAATGTTCCATCCAAAGACACCAGATCCACTAGTATCTCCAAATCCAACAACGGTCCATTAATTCCAGAACTTGAAGCCAAGCGTATCATTCCAACTCATTCCACATACTACACACCTAATGCCGATCACGAACGTAACTTGACGGAATTACAATCCTTACACCGTAAATATCTTCATTTACCAACCACTCCACTAAAAGAAGGCAAATGGTTAAATATGCAACAATACGAACCAATCGGTGGCGGTGAAAGATTGAAGCCTTCTCAACATAAAGCGCTCGTTACCGTTTTAAACAAGTTGGGTGCTATTGAGCCACAATTGATGCCACAGGAAGTTAGTGATGTCTTAATTAGATATTCCAGATCTTCCACTATCAATGAAAAAAGTGACGAGGTCAAACAATTGGATCAATACGGTAGATCCAGAACCGTCGGTGGTAGAAAATCCTCCCATGCCGTGGTGTATTTAGTTGAAGGGACAGGCGAATTCCTAGTAAACGGTAAACGATTAAACAGTGTTTTCCCTGAATTAAAGCATCGTACTGAGATTTTATATCCATTCCGTGTCGTGGAATCAGAAGCCAAGTATAACATGTTTGCCATCGTCCAAGGTGGTGGTCCTACTGGTCAAGCTGGTGCCATTGTTAATGCCATTGGTAAAGGTTTAGTGGTGCATAATCCTTTGTTAAAGGGCAGATTGTACAAGGCTGGTTGTATGACAAGAGATCATAGACATGTTGAAAGAAAGAAGCCTGGTAAGGTTAAGGCTAGAAAGAGTCCTACCTGGGTTAAGCGTTAGAAGAGAGGAAAAAGAAAAAGAAAAAGAAGAAGAGTTCTCGCTGTATATAGATTCAATTCGATACTATTTATCTCATTTAGAGATAACAACTGTAGAGAAACGATTAGGGTCAATTTAATCTGTTATTTCCATACATGAGTACTAATCTTGCTTATTCAGCCAATTATATTAGTGAAGGACGTACCTCGAAAGGTACTTACAAACACTCTGCTATATTTCCACGGTAAAACCAGCTGCGTCTCCTAATTTTACCAATAGGGCCCTCGAAAAGGCTGACCGTGTATGATCTGTGTAGAAAAAGCAATGGCCCTCGTATTTCTCCGCAAATAGCGGCAGAGTTGCACAAATAATCAGACTTTCCTTTATGAGAGCAAACTTGTTTCAAGTGATATAAAAGATGGTCGAAAGATTTGAATCCAGGAAATTCTTATGATTTCTAATAACTATGGATAGCATGAGAAAAAGACAAGTTATTAAACAAAGATGCCACATCCAATTACCCCCTACATAGTCAGAACAACGACAACTTCAGCAGAAGGCGAAAAAGGCAACGTGAACACCTCTTCTTCTACCCCCAACAAACTGTCCAGCCTGAACACAATTTCTAACATGAAACTTGGGAAAGAATCAAGACCAGCAAACCAGATAGATCCGCAAGTATTAAGAGCTGCAACCGCCACTGTGATTCTCACTGACACAGATGAGGAAGAAGAAACACCAGAGGATGGTGCTGCTGTTGAATTTGAAGAAGATGTCGAAGATATGAAGTTTGTTTCTCAGTGTCCGGGGATTCCTATTATGTCGTCTTATCATGTTGATCAAGAAGACGAAGAACAAGAAGAACAAGAGCAGCAAGAAGAAGAGCAGGAGGACGAGGAGGAGGAGGAAGAGGAAGAAGATTCTGATGACGAAGGCCCTGAAGTAAGCACAATTATCAAAGAATCCATGACATTCGACAAGGATGTTGTTGATGATGACAAGAAAGATGAAGATAGTGAACAGGTGAAAGACATCCATCGTCGTTATTACGGTTATTCTTCCAGTGATGCACCAGAAGTGGAGAAATTTCTGCATACAAGAGAAGCAGACGAAGGTGAAGATCAGAATATGTCGTTTTCCGAACTGGCTCGCTACAAGTTTAAACCTGTACCAGTGCTACATCCATTACATGAACTCTTGATCAGCAGCGCTATGGATTCCGTCATTGATCCATCTTCCGATTATGACGCATCTGAGGACATATACACCGGGACCACTGATTCCAAGCAGAATGAAGAAGAGAAAACAACAAGAAGAACAGATCTTGATAAGATCCGCTATGAACAATTCAAAGCTAATGTTAAAAGACTTGAAGCCCAGCATGTAAAGAGAATGACCCAATTACGTCAACAGTATAAGCAATCCATTGGCTCTACATTAGGACCTCCACATCACCATATGGGGTATTCTGAACATATATGTGAAGGTGACACGGATGTTGATTCATCTACAAAGGAAGTGGAGGAGGAAGAAGAAGAAGATATTATTGATGAAGATTCCATTGAGTCAAATTGGGATGACAGGAAGAGACCTAGGTATACTTCGTTGTTGAACTTTATGGAAAACACCGATGATAAGTCGCCAACTGATCAGGAACAAGACTCAGCTAAGCGATTGAGAAGAGATGCTTCAGGTATTAGAAACAAAACGGTTGATCTAAACAGCAATACTAATATGGGATTGATGAAGGCTGGGCTTGTCGGTTTAAGTGTTGGTGTAGTGGGTACTTTTATGGGCCTTTGGACTTTAGGTAAGAAATATGGTGGTAAAGAACAATAGCTGTTGCTATATATTTCAAGAGCTGCAATTGAAGAGATATATTGCTGCGTTTATGATTTAATATGATCTACGATTTTCAGGTTTTCATTTGTTTTCTGTTTTTGGTTTATAATTTAAATTACATTTTCCGTCATGTTTTATTTGTAATCCAAGTCCAGTCTTACGGAGCGGAGCATTCGAAATCGTTAGAAAAAGAGTCTTCGTTAACTTAAATTTATCATCAATGTACATGTTCAACTCAGTAAGACCCACCTGCATGGCTTTACCAACATCCTCAGGCCATTGGTAGTTTAATGCATCATAATCACCTTTGAATGTTTGTATATGTGTATCAGGAAAACTCATTGCGTTGAAATTCATAACACCAAAATCTAAACTGGAACATAAAATGATATTGATATTTTAAGGTTGGGTTTTATAAACGCTGTTATCTAGTTGAAACTTCCAAACTTGGTTCCATAATTGAGATTCGACGCTTGCTTTTGGATAACTCTCAGGACGAATGAGAACGTCTTTGAACTTATTGATGAAAACTTCTACAACTACAGCTTTGATTGAAGGGAAATGGATGAAGCCTCAAGTAGTGGTGTCTGAATCGATATATAATATACAAGTAAATCAGCACGATGATATAATCTCATAAAATAATTTGCGAACTCAAGAAGCTCTGTGTCTAATAAATGTCCGAATTCATGAACAGAGAAAGACTATATAGCAGAAGGGCCAGTGAAACGGAACTGGGTAAGATACTATATTGTTGGAGGAATATTATCCATTTTACGAGCAATGGCAGTTTGTAACAACAGTAGAAAGTCGGTTGAAGACCAGATGCCATAGTTGAAATAATGCATTATTCATCAAGTTAAAATCACGACTTCTGTAATTTTTTCATGAATCAAGAAAAGATTCAACAAATCATCCTGGGTATACACGATCTAGGAATTCACACCAGAATGTAAAGCTGAGTTGTGTTGTGGAATCATTTCAAAACATCAACCATTTCAAAAAGAACATCATGCCGATAGCTAGGAGTAAATAATGGCTGCTGGTCAGGTGTTTCATCATTTAATTGTCTATTCCACGCCTTTATGATTCTTAGGTTTTAATATATTTTGACAAGATATTATGAACTTCTACATTATTGTGTTATCCCGCTGACTAATACTTATGTCCCAAAAAAATTGGCTGTCCTGAATTTCAACCAAAACACGCTGGAAATCGTGTCCGTACCATTAACTGTAGGGACAGTTTCCGGAAAACAAGCCCTAACCGGCAACATAGGAGAAGACTTAAGCGCCAAATCAAATCATCCTACTCTACAATTTTCATCAATAGAAGTTTAAAATTATAACTACTATTTTAACGAAAACTCTCTCGCTTAATTCCAATAATTAATTGCTGCCGTCATATCAATATTATCAAATGGCAACATCTGCACTAAACCCAAAGCCATCGCCCAAATCGCTTACCTATATCATCAGAGATACCCAACATACAACATCACACGTCTTACCTATCCAATCCCTTTGTACATCAACAAATGGTTCATGTCTCTACACCGCAGGCCGCGATGGTGTTGTGTCAGTGTATGATTCGGACTACACTAGAACTGCACATATCCAGCTTCATTCAGATTGGGTAAACGAAGTGATCCCTTTTGCCGATACAAGTGTGGTGTCGTGTTCTTCAGACCTTTCTGTGAAATGGTGGAACTATGGTCGTGATGAACATCAATTAATTGGTAATCACTCAGACTATGTGAAGTGTGTAACTGGTTTGGCCCAAGCGGGGTTGGTGTTATCAGGTGGGTTGGATCGTCAAGTTAAATTATGGGATGTTGAACGTTCTGTAAATTTAAGCTCTTTTAGTAATGAACAGTTCCATTCAGAGAAGGCTGAAGGTAAAGGTTCAGTTTACTCGATCTGCTCAAGTAAAGTGACAGGTTTAACTGCATACGGTGATAACGATGGGTCCATCACTTTATTGGATCCTCTGAATGGACAATTGATTGGCCGGTTCACAGGCCATCAGGGTGCTGTTGTCAGATCTTTACAATTGAAGGATTATTTTTTGTTAAGTGGTGGTGCAGATGGTTCTGTGAGATTATGGGATCTTAGAACGAACGCTGAGTTGGAAAAATGGGAGTTCGATGATGGTAATGATCATAAGGCCTCCATTTGGTGCTGCTATTCTCCACAAGAAGTATACGATTTCTCAGAATTCTACTGCGGTGACTCTCAAGGTAAAGTCACTAAAGTTAATGCTGAAGATACCTCCAGAGAAGTTCTAACTTATGTCTCTCCTAAGGGTGTATTATCTTTGACTTCTTTTCAAGGTGAACTTCTCTCTTCTTCTATGGCTAATTCAGATATAACAAACCATGATCATCCAGACAGATCCATCGTTGGAGAGCCAGGTTTGATCAAGTCCCGTCTTTTGAATGATCGTCGACACGTCGTCACTTTATCAACAAACAATGAAGTCAATTGCTGGGATATTGTTTCTTTTGAGAAGTCCTCACATGAATTGCCTGTTAATGCCGCTTTTGAAGATGTTGTTGACTCTTTGCAAACACAAGATATTTTACCGTCTTGGTGCCGTGTCAATATCAAAGCCGGTCAGTTATTTGTCACTTTGAGCGAGTCCAGTTTTGCTAACGTTGAAGTTTATGGTGACGATTTATGGCAATACCCTGGCTTGGAGAATTTGGATCAAGACACGAGGTTTAATTTAGGAAAGGTTGTTTTATGCACTTTGCTACAAGTTTTTGTCCGGAAAGTTCTTGAATGGGATGCAGACGTCAGACAGAAGAGAATTATGGAGATCAAGGGCGAACATATCGCCGGGTCAACTAAGACTAAGTTAACTCTGTTGACTAAATTCGGAAACGATAACAACAGCAATGATTCTTCGGCCTTGACAACACCAGTCGATGGAAGCCCTAGCAAAGAAGACACTGATTCTCTGAAAGCAAGGAAGAGAACTTTATCAATATTTGGTTCTCGCCGTGCAAGTAAGTCATCTTTCACAAAGCCAAACTTAACATCCACTTCTGTTCCAAACAGTGGAAATTACTCAATGTCTCCATACCCACCATACAACAACCAACAACAGCAACAACTCCCATCCAACACATACTCTGCGTCTCCTACAATTCCAGAAACAACACCAATATCCAATCCTTCTCAAACTCCAACTCAAGCAACATCACGATCTGATACTCTTCGTCCATTGATGGCCGCCTTGGAAACCACGTATCAATCCATGAACTCTCAGCATTTGCTCCAAACTTCACAATTAACCCCACCAACAGCTGCAATGGGGACTCCGATTTTACCAACTCCAAGACCGGATTTATTCCTCCTAATCAACGAACGTTCTTCTGGCGATTCCACTACCGAGATAGTCAACTATGCTGAATCATTACATTCCATTACCAAAGACGTCTTGGTTGATGAGTTACCTGAATGGATTGGTAATTGTATCTTGTATGATAAGGTTAGCATCAAAGAGACGCCAAAGATAGGGTTTGTTCTTGTACCAGAAGAAACAGGGGTTGATAACCCATTGCCAATATTACGTGATGATACGAGACTATCAGCATACACTATGCTTAGAGTCCGCAAAATTTTAAACTACATCGTGGAGAAACTTGACCCAAAACTTGTGCCAGAAATTCAAGAAATGTCCAAAAAGGGAAGCGCTTTAAAACCTGTTGATTGGTTGGAAGTCATCTGTCAAGGAGAAGTTGTCCAGAATGGTTGGACTTTGGCTATGGTTAGAACAAGACTTTGGAAAGGTAGTGGTGATGTTAAGTTTAGTTATAGAAGAACCCAAAAATCAGCTTGAAGATATTCCAACAGGCCGTAGCAGCTATTTATAAGTATTGTTTGTTCAATAGTTCGTGTATATCATATCAAACGAAAATACAGTCATTTATACAATATTTGGACCATCACTAGCCTCTTTTGAGTTTCTCATAAAAATAATAAGTTCAATTATGGATTCTTTCAATAGCCTTTTCTGATTCAAGGACTTGCAATTTTGTTGGGATCTTGACATATTTTATCTTAGAAATATCGGAAGATGTAAAACTATTTGGTTCAACAGGTAAAGTGATGTTAGAAAAAAAACGAATAACAGGAAATAAGAAACGGCTAACCATCAAGAGCTTCACATTTCACTCCGAATCCCACTCGAGCCGGGGAAGAGAGAGTCTAAAATTTACCTTCAAGAGAGACTCTTACATCTAGATCTAGAGCCACCGCACAGTTTTCCATCTTACTTCTATTTGTTAGAAAAATTACATGGAGGTAAACAACTCCACGTCCACGTTGTCCTTGATGCCAAAAATTACAAATCAATACCCGAATTAGGAAAGTTTTCGCTCTGTAACCACTTCCTCTCCCACCAAATAAAAAACTACGCGTTGCACCTGACTAAAGTAACATATCTGTTTAGATTTCAAATAGCCACAAACTGAGAAGCAATTACCATCAAATCATGAAGACTTTGACAAATGAGGACAAACAGATAGCAGCAGTAAGTCATCAACCATTTTTTTCACATTTTTCTGCCTCTCCTTACGATCAAAATACTAAGAAGAGACAATTCTCCAGCAACTAAAAGCTAGACTGTGGCACAGTATTGGCAAACTTCTAGAAACAGAATTACCACTCTTACAAACAGACCCAAATCATCCAATAACATCAACACCTTTGTTCACTGCGTCTCTAGTTGAACTTGCATATAACCAGCTGTTAAATTTAGGTGAAGATCTTGAGAAATTCGCCAGACATGCAAAGAGAAAGACGGTGACGCCTGAAGATATGTTCCTTGCTTGTCGAAGAAACACTGATTTACAAGGGCTACTCGGTGATTTCTGGAGAGAGATGAACAAGGATATCCGTCAACATAATGCATTAGCAGAAGAGAATAACGCTGAGAAACCTGATGTCGTGAAGACAGAAGATAATTATGATGATGGTGATGATGATGATGTGTTTGGAGATAGTGAAGAAGAAGAAGAGTTGCTTCGTGCTGCCGAAATGAAAAGAAAACGTTAATTATTTTTGAACACGGTCTGATATAATAGAACGCGTTCGATGGGGTCACTTCATGTCTAGAGAATTTAGAATAATAGAGAACGTTCTGTCATAGATCGAGATTGATTCAACCGTCGATTTTGAAATTTCATTGATCTTTCATTCAATTTAAGGATACGAACATCTGAATTTTTTGATAATAGGTCCATATGCTATCTTTATTACCTCAGGCTAAACTAATTCATTGCCAAAAACTGCTGCACATGGAGACTCAGCCAGGGTCTGGAAATCTATTTATTATTGGACTTGATCTGTTACCACCTTCGTATATATCATTAAAGAACACTTCTTAATATCAGTACGTTATGGGTCATTTCTCAATTTAACGGTTGCTATAGAGATGATCTGTTGGGTTAGAAATTGAAAACCTCTAGGTACAGGTAAGATTTGTTAACTATCAGAGATCTGATTAATCACAAACTTTAGCAATATGTATGTCTTCTTCTTTTTGGCTCCTTGTAATTCGCTTTCAACATATTTATTACTCGTTGATATATGACTGTAAAGTGTTTCGGCCTGTCATGGGATAATCAATTATGTATACTGTGGGCACTAAATTAAAAAAAGGTAAACATTGACACAAGACCTACATAATGCCTGAATAATTTAAAATCTTTCAGAGGCAAAAATATTTCATATAAGGCTTCAGAAGACTACATCAATTGGATTTCTAAGATTCTTCAAACACCTTTTATCATGAGTGCTCTCACTCTCTAACAGATCCACAACCTCAGTTGGGTCTCTGCGGGCCCAGTGAAGGTATCATGCTCAGCGGAAGTTCCCTGATTGTTAAGATAGTATTATAGTCTGTGATAATTCTGCTATCTCCCAGGTTTGGTTCTTGGATTAATTATGTTTGTAGCATTTGGCTGTGATCAATTTGATCTCAACCTTTGTCAAAATATGATTCCCTTAAACTTGTCACTTCCCATCAGCTTTGTTGCCGATCATAATTTGAAAATTATCTTCGCATAGACTAAATCTACTTCAAATCAAGATGTTTTGAATCCTTCATGAATCACTCAACTTTCCCTAAATACTCTTTTCAGAATCAACATGCCTCCCGTTGAACTTTTGTTTTAAAAACATGGAAAACTAATGAAATTGATGTAATATTAAAACGCTGAAAAATATATAAAACAATAAAACAAAAAGAAAAGGTTCTTTGGTTTTCTTTCCTTAGCCCTTGACATAAATACAAGTTGGACATGCAGAGTCATGTACGTAGAGCCGGATGCTTGCTCAAACACGCATGCAAGATCTCTGATCCGTAATTACTTTATATTTCTATAACCAAATTATTATTGGACATTCACCAATTTAGCTCTTGAAGATTCTAAAATATAATAAAACCATAAATTTAATGAACTCAGCTCAAATATACAACAATTAAATAATAACTAATATACACAAAAGGGACCGAAACGCAAAGTTATAAGCCAGCTTAAACAGATAACTTAACTTCTTCAGCAGAAATGAATTTTTGGAAAGGTTCCAAAGCAGTCTTGACATCCTTAGCAAGGAAGTTTTCAACTTGTTGTGGGGCTCTACCAACGAAGGTGGATGGGTCCAAAAGGGATTCTAATTCACCCCAGATTGGCTTAAAGAATTCTGTCTTGGAGATTCTTTCAATCAAATCATTGTCACCACCTTCTTGCTTGACAACAGCGGCAGCCTGGTGAGAAAGAACTCTAATTTCTTCGTGGACATCTTGTCTGGAAGCGCCCTTTTCCACCATAGCCATGATAATGTTTTCAGTAGCCATGAATGGTAATTCACCCATAATTCTTCTTTCAATGACCTTTGGGTAGACAACTAAACCAGAGGTGATATTCAATAAGGTGGATAATAAGATATCAGTAGTTAAGAAAGCAGATGGTAAGGAGATTCTTCTGATGGCAGAGTCATCCAAAGTTCTTTCAAACCATTGGACGGAAGCAGTTTGGACGGCATCGTTGTATAGAGAACCCAAGTGTCTGGCTAAGGAACAGACACGTTCACATCTCATTGGGTTTCTCTTGTAGGCCATGGCAGAGGAACCAATTTGGGACTTTTCAAATGGTTCTTCAACTTCCTTTAAGTTGGCTAATAATCTAATATCAGTGGCAAACTTATGAGCAGTGGCAGCAAAAGAGGATAATGGAGATAAGACATCAATGTCGATCTTTCTGGAGTAAGTTTGACCGGTGACTGGGTAGACAGTTTCGAAACCTAATAATTCAGTGACTCTCTTGTCTAAGGCTTCAACTTTGTCGTGGTCACCGTGGAAAAGAGAAAGGAAAGAGCCTTGAGTACCGGTAGTACCCTTGACACCTCTTAAACCAAGATCATTTCTGGCTCTAACGAAGTTTCTTAAATCCCATAATAATTCTTGGATCCATAAAGTAGCTCTCTTACCAACAGTGGTCAATTGGGCTGGTTGGAAATGAGTCCAACCTAAGACTGGTAAGTTCTTGTGTTCTTCAGCAAACTTGCTTAATCTGTCAATGACGTTCACTAGCTTTGGAATGATAACATCGTAAGCGTCTCTCAAGAAGATTAGATCAGCATTGTCAGTGACGAAACAAGATGTCGCACCTAAGTGGATGATACCAGCAGCTTCTGGACAGACATCACCGAAGACATGGACGTGGGCCATGACATCATGTCTGACAATAGCTTCTTCCTTAGAGGCAGCTTCGATTTGTTCATCAGTGATATCTAAGTTGGCGGCCATCTGGTCAATGGCTTCTTGGGTGATGACACTCAAGCCTAATTCCTTTTCAGCGATGGCCAAGTTTAACCAAAGCTTTCTCCAGGTAGAGAATCTGTTTCTCAAAGAGAAAATCTTGGACATTTCTTCACTGGCATAACGAGATGACAATGGGGTGGCGTATTTATCGTTAGCAGACATTGTGTATGTATTTGGTGATGGTTACCTTTGGCTTTCTTGCTCAATTGACGTTTTTTTCTGTTGGTACGAAAGGAAAGAACAAGAGCCGTCTCACTTTTTTTTGTACTAGTTCCATCTCCAAACTCTGCTCTGAGTCTCGATTATGCCAAATTTTTCTAATATTAGGCCTAAATTCGTTTGACTCTGAGATTTTTAATTTCTGCAATTTTGCATGGCATGTGGACACGGCGACCAAATTTCGGAAATTTTGGCCCGGGTCAAATCGGCCGCATATCTTCGCTTGAACATTCAAGAGTTTGACTTTCGCGCTTACCAAAATTCGACTCCGGTTGTTGTTCCAACAGCCAAAGCGGAGTTAAAATTGGTAGTGACACGATAAATTACAAGCGTCATACTTAAATGACGGCACCACCACGGACATACTTAAAAACGATTTCCGAGAGGTTGGAATGTAACGATAGATCGATGTCGAGAAGGCATACAGTTCTACTGCATAATACTCGACTAAAATCATTCTGCAGTACCATAATATATTTTTGTCTTGACTTGTGCTTTAAAACTAATTTAGGGTTTGAAGCGAGTCGCGACCTAATAATAACAGCAATCCAGCACATCTTAAAGTCCTGACTCCTAGAGTCCATCAAGCTACAGTTTGCAATGTACATTCAGATATATGTGGTAACTCAAATTCTAGAAGATTCCATAAAATTAAACCATTCATCAGTACTTTCCAGTATGATTCAGTCTAGTTGGTGTTAAAACATTGATTGGATCGTTTCTGAATTCTTCCATATCAGATACTTTTCTGGCAATACTGTTGATATTGTAACTTGAAATGTTACGGGATTTGATGAAATTGGTTAATCCATAGTCAATCTTCTCCGTTATTGGAGCAGCAGCGGTGAGGAAGGGATTATCTGGATCAACAGTTCCAGAATAATCTTCGGTATCACTAACCGAGATCACAGAATTGGATTTTGACGTTATCCCTGAAGAAAACACAGAGTTCGTCCCTGAAGGAGGTGTAATGGAATCAAGTTGTAGCAAACTCTTTTTGGCAGACTTTGGAGGTGTTATAAGTGTTATTGGATCGACACCAAACCTTGTCTTCGTTTTCAACAAGCTGTTGCTCTTTAGGTTATGTATGCAATTATTCTTATTGCTTGTTTCAAACCCAGAGGAATGTGTTCTCTTTATCTTTGGTGTCAAAAGACAAATGGGATCGTTGTTGGAAGCGTTTGTTGACATTGGGCCATATTGATCAAACTCATAACTGCCATCATACATATCAAGTTTCTCTAAATTTTCGTACATCGGTTGTCTTCTTCCTCCGATACCTTTTTCTGACGTTGTTGCATCAAATTCACTCCATATGTCACTTCTGTCTATTTTCTTCAACTTCTTGATATGGCCCTTGTTCTCTTCGATACTGAAATCTTCCAAGTTGACAATATCGCCTTGATCCTTTTCGTCGTATCTGGAATATTTATCAATAATACATTGCCATATCGTAGAAAATTTCTTCTTCGTTTCGACCCTCCTAGTGTTGAGAGTTCTTAGTGAAATAGATACTGAGCTTGATATCATAGGTGTTTTTCGAATCACTGGTTTACGAATCTTAGAACTATGTCGATCTTGACAATTGGGGCTTGCACATTTCTTTCTTCTGTGGAAGTCAATCTGATCTTCTTCGTTGTCAGAATCAGACGACCCACTTTCGTTGTAGTCCATGTCACATACGATAAAACCACCGTCCCATATATCATCTGATATTTGAGATTTGGTAATGGGTTGATATTCAGTGTGAGTCTTGATATTGGTATTGATGGTAGTCTCTTGCGTACTGGGCGTTACTACAATATTGTCCGTGTTGAGTGATTGTATAGGCTCCAAATTTTGGGGTTGTTTGAGAGGTGGTGTATGATTGAATGATTTTTTTCTTATTATGCTGGATTCAATATCTGTGTGGTCCAAGTCTCTCAAATCTAGTGTTTCTTCTTCAGTATCGCTATCAGAGTCTAGAGATATGACGTCTGGTTTGGGATCAGGTTTCCTTTTCGCCACTTGAAAGCCGGGACAAGAATTTTTCCGTTCTAGTAGTCTCTGTTTCAAAAGTAGCATATGTGATTAACGGTAGTATTAATATTATTGTGATTTCGTGATGTTTTATTGAGGCTTGATCTTCCCTCATCTTTAATAGGTCTCCTTCTTTTCCTTACACGCTTTCATTCTTTACGTTCTTGGAGGCTGCAGTTTTGGCGTCACTGGCAGTTTCCTGATTCGGAAGTTTTCGTGAGATCTCAGACGCCTGCCAGCAAATTTAATTTGGCGTTTATTATATATCTGAGTACAGTTTTTATCACGTGTTGCACTCTAGGGCCAAGCAGAGCAGGATATATACTATTGGCTAATAGTTACAGGTGGGCAATTTGCACCCCATATCTTCTTTTAGGTTCATTAGCTAAGATTAATATAACATTGTTTAATTATTCGGTATGGTATATAAATATGACTTGATAAATAAATGAAGGACAGTAGTTAATAAATTAGATTGACGTCTTAATAATGGCGACGAATATGCATGCAGAATGAGTAGTTGGTATTTAAATTGAACGAATGAAAGAGTGTAATGCAAGAGATGATTGGGAACAAAATATTATCGTGTATATGGGAATTATGAGAGGTATTGTGGTTTTAATGATTTTTCAGAAATTAACGGCGTTATTGAGAGTGCCTGATCGATACGGGGCTGAGTGACCTCCAACCATGGTTTCATCACCTACACCGATATCGTCGTCATTTCTAGCACCATATGGAAATTCACTGCCAGATATAACTGTATCATCAAAGATGGCACCATCAATCATTTCATCATCTGTGCCTTTAGTAACCAATTCACCTTCTGAGTTAATAAAACTTTTATTGGTACGTCTGAAGAAGAAAAAATAAATCAGGAAAGAGAGTAAGGCCAGAAATGGAATACCAACACCGACAACAATACCAATGATCATATTTTTGTTCTTTGTCGAAAGACCCGAAGAGGAACTGGTAGATCTTGCTCCAGAAGATGATGCGCTTATAGCGGAACTACTGGCAGTTGTTGGATTCACCATAACCGTAGTAGTACGGTCGATGATGTATGTAATACCAGCGGCAACAGTGGTGGTGGACAAGTCCGGTGCTGAAGTTATTTCAAGTGCACTGCTAGATGAACTAGTAGTTGGATTGGCTGAAGATGAAATAGTAGTTTGCGTGGTTGAAGATGTAGTTGATTGAACTTGAGAAGAGGAGGTGGTGGTGGTGGTAGATGGTGCGATGTGAAAAACGCTGGACGAAGAGGTTGTTGATGAAAATGTAGAAGATGGGATAAATTCACTGTGTGACAATGAAGATGGAGACGAAGACGAAGACGACGACGAAGAAGAAGAAGAGGAGGAGGAGGATGGTGATGATGAAGGTGAAGAAGAAGGTGAAGAAGATGATGATGAAGATGATGATGAAGACGACGCTGATGATGACGCTGATGATGAAAGTGAAAATGAAGGCTCAAGTATCTGGGAACTTGTTTCTTGGACAGACGAAGATGAGGAATCAGCGGTCCAAGAGAAAGAAGCAGAAGATGAAGCTTGGTGAAATGCAGAATTGGAACTGGATACGAAACTGAATGTAGAATTGCTATCAGCTCTTCTTTCTAGCACAATGCTTGTTGTTATAATATCATTGCTGTGTTTGTCGTCTTGCTCACTGCCATTAAAAGGGGCGTCTTCACTAAGAGAATCCTTGATGGTGGAAGAATCAACAGACTGATCGTTAAATCCTTCGAATACCAACCCTCTTTTGGTAATTTCTCTATTGAATGAAGATCTGTGTGCAATATTTCCATGGGCGTGGTTATGGTTGGCAGAAGACAATATTTGGAAAGTGATTAGTAGAACGACACCGGCCGTAACACACCTCACGAGAGTCTCTTTTAACGTCATAGTAAATGGGTGTTGTTTCTATAAGTAAATAAGTATTTATATGTTGTGAAGACGAGTAACTAAAGTTTAAGGAATGTGGAAAGATTGTTTTCTCCTTGTTGTAAAAACCCGGTGGTACACTTTTCTTTCTGCCTTTTAGATTTTACCTGTTGTTCTTAAAATAGGCGCAAGATCCCGAATATTGTAGCGAGATAATACTTCACAACCTGAAAATTGGTGGTTGACAACAGTCGCAAAACAAAAAAAAATTGGGTCGCTGGACGATTAACTTTAAAGTTACGATCTTATGAGTATTCTAAGTACATTCGGTTGTTCACACTGTTTTCAATTCATATGTTTTCACGAACCTTCCAAATATATCTAACCTCGTCAACAACCAATAAATTTTTTACCCTTCTGCAGCTTGTTTTCTTTTCTCATAATTACGTCTACGTACGTCAGATTTTACTCAAACCGGAAATAAACGCCGTCAAAACGAATTTGGCACAAGGGTTCAAGCTGATCTTATAATTAATTGTCCTCAACGTTGACCTTGCGAAATGATAGCTTATGTCTATGTTTTTTTATCTCACCAAAAACCGTAAATCACATTCAATGCAATATCATTCCGCATAGGCGGAATATGACAAAAAATGGATTTTTTCAAGAGGCATTTCAAGATCGGGAATCTGAATTTCTTTTTGTTCCGATCTTGAAATGTCGCTCAAAGTTATCAATGTTCATCGTGCTGCAACATATGTTTTGGGATTAAATTGAAATTTTCTAGGTCTCTTACCTTCAAGATTTAAATCTTGTCTATACTATACCTTTGATGTGATCTTGATTAATTAAACGTGTAATCAAGGGTTCCTCCAGTAGCGAGCCATTCATTGGCAGTTCTTTATCTGTTCTTTGTGATCTTCAGCTGCAGGGGCTGACCGTCCGCGCCTGCGGTTCATTGGAAACATCCGGACATTTACTTTTGTAAAATATCGCTGTGAAATGCTATTTTGAAAACTTCGCTAAAAAGTACCGATAATTGTTGGATCTGGAGAATTGGACAATATTATAGTAACTATTTGCGAACTAAAGTATTAACATAAAGTCTTTATTAAATCTCAAAGCTAATTAATCCTTTGTATCTTTAACATAGCATTTTTCATAAACCTTCTATAGAAAAGTACTACATTGGTGTGTTGTTGCCCTAAGGGAATCAATCAGCCATAGTCTGAGTCACCGCACGACTTTCAAACTGTACGTGACTGTGCTGAATTTTACACGCCGTAAAAATGGTTCAAACGGGATGTTGGAGCTGACCGTACAGAAAAAGTCGCCGCGGCGTGCCATCGCCCAGAACGGGTATAAATTGATGGTTTCCCATGAAAACGGTAACTCACATCAGTTCAAAGATCGCTATTTATATAACTTAACGTTACTTACTCGTATCTATTTATCCTGTTACTTATCGCTGACAATGTCCTCCAAGATCTTATCCCACTCGATCCGTCATTTAATCTCCATCTCCGAATTATCCAACAAGGAGTTCGAAACCCTTGTCTCCAAGGCTATTGCTTTTAAGAAAATCATCAAGGAAGACTCCAAGACTGATATCTTGAAGAACCATGAAAAACTCTTAGGTAAGACTGTTGCCTTAGTTTTCTCCAAGAGATCCACCAGAACCAGAATCTCCTCTGAAGGTGCTGCTGCCTTCTTCGGTGCCCAGCCAATGTTTTTAGGTAAGGACGACATCCAATTAGGTGTCAATGAATCGTTGTACGACACCACCAAGGTCATCTCCTCCATGGTTTCCACTATCTTTGCTAGAGTTAACTCTCACTCTGAAATCCAAGAATTAGCTAAGCACTCCTCTGTTCCAATTATCAACTCTTTGTGTGACACCTACCATCCATTACAAGCCATCACTGACATCATGACCATCAAGGAAACCTTTGGTGAAGTTAAGGGCTTGAAGTTGACTTGGATTGGTGATGCCAACAACGTCATCAACGATTTGCTGATCGGTGCTTTAAGAGTCGGTATAAACGTTTCAATTGCTACTCCAAACGGTATTGAAATCGACTCCAAGATTGTGAAGGTTGCCGATGAAATCATTGCTGAAAACGGTGCTTCTTATGAATTAACCCATGATCCATTAGCTGCCGCCAAGGACGCAAACATATTGGTCACTGATACGTTCATCTCTATGGGTGAAGAAGCTCAAATGGAGGCCAAGTTGAAGCAATTCACTGGTTTCCAAATTGCCAAGGAACACACAGTGGTCGCTGCTCCAAACTGGAAGTTTATGCACTGTTTACCACGTCACCACGAAGAAGTCACCGATGAAGTCTTCTATCACGAAAACTCCATTGTTTTCCCAGAAGCTGAAAACAGACTATACGCTGCCATCTCTGTCTTGGACACTTTAGTTGTCAACAAGGGCGACTTCTCCAAGTAAGAATCTTCGAATAATTCATTCTTTTCTTTCCCACCTGCTTATGACTTTCCTTTCTTGTGTACATTATAGATTTTTGTGTTTAATGATTTAATGACTGTTTTAATTTTTACTAGATCATTTCCCATCGCACTGGCAGTAGCTTGCTTTATGAGTTTTACAATAAATATAGCAGCAGTATTGCTTTTGTGAGCCTGCGCGGACAAGGCTCATGCATATGGAATGGGATCACATGACCAGGAAAGACGGTGTCAAGATCTGAAACAAATCTGTTAAAAAAACCGGTTGTTTTGCATCGCGCTGCAGCACCCGAATAATCCAAAACAAAAACAAACCTTTTCGTTAAGAACGATGAAGGAGAAAATCAATTTTCCCTATGGCTTGTCGGTTGGCCTTTCCACTTTGTGCTTCTGTCGCTTTGAAATCCACTCACAATTGTCTTTACCTCAACAATAAATGGAACCTGGTTTCAATGGCGCAACCAAGGAAGTTTCTGTGACGCAAGAACAACTTGATATCATCCAAACCCCAGTGGAGCCCTCTGAAGTTCTCTTTATTAAAAGTGGACCAGGTACAGGAAAAACGCATACCCTAGTACTAAAGCTAGCTTACTTAATCAATGAGCTCAATATTGCTCCTCGAGATATTTTAGTGTTAAGTATGACGAACAAGGCTGTTGACAACTTGAAGGATAAGCTGAAGGAATTCATCACAACAGACCAGATACGATCCTTAAGAATACATACATTCCACGCATATTGTCATGATCTGGTGTCTTTGGTTTATGGTGATGAATTCGAGATTCTTCAAGATGAAGGTTTAACCATCTTGGCGCAGTTGTTCAACCATCGGAAAATGAAATCAAAATACGATGTTGACCGGTTCATCAAGATGTATCAGGAAGGCAAGGAGCTAGATGCGATTGCAGAGGAATTTTCAGCAAAGAGGGAAGAGGTGGAAAGCTGGATCAAGATATTTGATAGTATGAATATCACCACGTTCAGTGAAATTCTGAAGACAGGAAGCGGTGTGATCAAAGAGTATGTCGAAACAGGCGATATCCACTACAAGGTAGTGGTAGTTGATGAATTCCAGGATATGTACCATGATATATTTGAGATTGTCAGGTCAGTCGCAGGACCAGAGACGCATCTTGTTGTTGCTGGTGACTTAAATCAAGCCATATACGAATTCCTGAATGACGAAGAGCAACAGCCTGTTGATATTTTGAAATTGCCCAAGAACTTCAGGCAATTGGATATGTCCAAAAGCTTCAGAAGCTCACATGAAATCCTGAATGCTTCGAAATTCATTTTGGAGAAGGAAATAAACCTATACTCCACGAAATACGGAATAAAGCCAATGTTCAATATTTTTGACTCGGAATCAGATCAATATCAGCATATCATCGAAGAGATCCAAAGGCTTTCAGAGGCCGGTGTTGATTTAAATAAAATTGCAATTCTATCAAGAACAAACAAAGAACTGGACAGAATTGGGAAACTTCTGAGTAAGAATGGCTTGGACTATCTTAAGCTTTCATCACTTCCCACTTGGCTTCAAAATGACGATTTCATTTATTTGATGCATTATCTAAGAATCCTATTGTCCCCAGAAACTTGCGATTTCCAAATTTTAAGTACATTAATGCTTCTTCCACAGATTGGTTTCAAGCGGCTTCGAAAGATTTATGATGAATCCATGGGAGTTGAGAAAAATCTGTATGAATACCTTACTGAATCGAAAAATTCTGCATTGCAAAACTATGTGAAAACTATTAATTCTGTTAGAGATAAAATTGACTTCACAAATCCAGATGATATTCTCTCTAAATTGTTCTATCTTTCCATTAAACTTGGTCTTTCTCGTCGACTAACCCCTGCGGACCCATATCAAAGAAGAAATATTCAAGTTCAAATGGTGGATTTTTACAAAGCATTGGCTTATTTCTACCATAACCCAGATATATCGAACAACAATACCTTGGGCAAACCCCAAACTCCCATTGGTTCATTCCTCAAAAACTTCATGAACATTCCATTGCAAAATCAATATTGTAATAAACTGATCCTTAGCACTTTACACCAGTCCAAAGGTCTTGAATTCCCCGTTGTATTTATCAACAACGCAGATATACAAAGCGTTGAATCCCAAGAAAGAAATTTATTATACGTTGGAATGACAAGACCCAAATCATTACTTTACTTGAACATCGTTGACCCAAAACACGAGTTCAGAGAAGGGATAAGGACAGATGGAAGAAAATATCACAGATATTTCCACGCTGGTAGACCGGATTTGGCAATTATACAGAAAATTTTCAAAAGTGGATTAGTGCAGAAGGTTATCACGAAGAAGTTTTGATAAGGACCACTCTTATATATTGATCCTTATTTAACCTAAGCCATTTCGCTTTCGTTGTCAATGTTTGATCCATCGATGCGTAGCTGAACGAAAATAATTTTCCACCAAGGGGTAGAGCAATGTGAATATTAAAGAAGTAGTTTAAAACCTCAACGAATTATCGAAATTATTTTAACCTTATTTCATTTCATCGTTTCGAAAAATCAGCAGGGGAGGCTTTTCTGGTCTGGTCTACTGTCGGTCTACGCCGAAACCGAAGCTGCAGTAGCTTTTTTAAACACAACAAACAGAGGAGAAGAGGCGGCCCCCCCCCCCCCCCCATACAGTTGGAAACCTTCTTCAAGCGATGATGAGTCAATATGCTTTTGTATCATGCTTAGCTAATTTCAGAGAATACAGGGAGGGAGGGATGAATGAACGAATGAATAAATAAATAAATAAATAAATAGAAGACATTTACTTCTCTTTCATGACGTCGTTGCTAATATCATTTTCAATATCTTTCAGGAACTCTCCAAACAAAAGAATACTTTCCTTGAACTCCGGACATTCATCAATCCAGTAATTCAAGATATCCAGAGCGACTTTGTAGAAAGCTTGAAGTCTTTCTGGATCTATCATCTATCAATGCCTCTTTCATCTTTTCGAATAACCATGGAAAAGGACAACGCTGGTGACCAAGTTTCTGAGATAAAACCAGGAACCAAAATGTCAATGTTTAGCCAACGAAGTTTGAAGATGATCCAAATTCTCAACACCTTGTTGGATGACATTTTTCAAGAAAGTACTATTAGATATCTCTGATAAGAGTTGATCTCTTGGTAACTTATAGATCTGATAGAGAAGCGGCCGGAACAGTAAAACTTTCAACACCAGCATTCTAGTCTTGATATAATTTAAAACCTCTGGAGCTTCAAAGGGAGGTTCTTTCTTTGGACGCATATTGCTATCAGTTGTCGAGCTGCTCTGCTCCGATTGTACGTCCAAATTGTGAATGCTGCTGTTTGGCAACTTTTGAAGTAATTTCCTTCTCTTTTCCAACTTCTTCAGCTCTGCCTCATTTAGGAAATCTTTCAAGACAAATCCATGTGGTTTCAATATACCAACCAATGCATCCTGATCTAGACGAATCAAAAAAGGTTTCATAAACTTTAACATTTGATCCTCAATCTTCTTAACATCGGTTAGAAATTCATCGGCTTTCGCAATACAAGCAGTCAATGTCCAATTCTGATCCCAATTTAGTTCGTAATTATCACTGACAGATTCTTCTTTTCTTGAGTTCTCACCGGAGCTGGACGAATTAATAGTATAAAAAACATCAAGAATTCAATTTTCCAATTTTCTAAGGCTCAACTCCGTCAAATAGTAAACCCAGGATGTCTGTTCTTCGATGGAAGCTCCGCTGATTGGTGGAATTGATGGGTAGAGTGTTGGAAATGGATAATTCACAATACCAGAAGACGGAAGCAATGGAGCCAGTCCCACTCTAAATTCAGATTCGTACTTGAAACAAACGAAGAAGTATCTTTCTACTATTCTGAACTCATCTTCAGAAAACCTCTGATCGGAATTCTTGAGCGATTCTAAGATGGTGAGGTGATGATACGAACCGAGCTTCTGTGAATCAAGTCCCAAGTTTGAAGTGGTTTCATATTCAACATGTAGAAAGTGGAGCATAGGAGATAAAATTGAATGATGTTCAAGTCAAAATCAGGGATACGATGGATGAGACTGGCTTGGAGTTGGTTGGCGAGTTGAAACAATTTCAAACTTTTGGAAAAACTGGCGGATTTCTCCTCTTTAGATGTTTCATAAACACTTTGGGCCCTCAAATACAATGGCTTGGAAAGCAATGCACATGAACAGATCAAAATAAGATTAACCAATGGTATCAAATCGTGATGGAATTTCAAGCCAAAGAGATCGGTGTTCTTGTTCGCTTTGATAAATTGTGCAGTGAGTTTCAACTTGGCCAGGTCAATAAGTGGATTCTGATTTTGAAAAAAATTTACAAACTGAGAAATATAATCCTCCAGGTTTTGATAAGTATCAGAGCTGAACTCCAGTAAGTCTTCGTTCGTGATTAACGCGGATTGCCTTTGATACTCGTCGAGGCTAGCAAACAATGCTAATCTTGTATTGATAGTTTTCAAATTCTGAGCACTTTTATATTTTGAATAATTATCCCCAATCAATAAACTCTCAGAATTAGCCATCCTTACAACTCGACCACACTGGTACTCCATGACCGTTCTCATTGGAGGAAAAAGTAACAGCTTTCGCTAAACCAGCCATAGCAGCGCTCTGTTCGTCTATTTCTTCTTCGTCACTCGTTGCGCGTAAGGAAAGTGGGATAGAAGTCGGCTGTACCACTGGCTCAACGTTTGTTTGTCTGTATATGCATTTCATGGAAAGTTTGATACAGTTGGTGCATGTTAGTTTGTTCAAATCGTATTTGACCTTCTTGATTCGATATGTCTCATAGGCTGTTAATGTTCTCTTTCTCACAGAGCTGGAGCTAGCGATGATTGGAGAAGTAGACTTGCGACGCTTTCTACTACTCTTTTGATGCAGCTGACTTTGTTGTTGACCTTGCTGAAATTGATGTTCCTTCGGCAGTCTTAGCATAGATTTGTCAATCGATCGTGGAATGCTTCCTTGAATCGGATATGACATTTGTAAATTATCGTCAAAAATTGGATCAACGACAGCTGTTGGTACTTGTTGTTGCTGTAGAGCAGACGACAACATTGTAGGAACATGTACGCTTTCTAACGAATTCCAGTTCAACAATTCGTCATCAGAGATCCTGTTTTCAATTGTGAAATGTTCATTGGGCAGTTCACTCATTAATGAATACTGTGGATGTGCTTGCTGTATTGGATATGTACCAGGTTTTCGGTTGTTGTTGTTGTTGTTGTTGTCGTCGTCGTGCGTTGTACTGATATTGGGATTATTTGCTTGATTATTACCCATGGTTTGATGATTATGAGGTGAATAGATTCAAAAACCGAGTAGCAGTTACTATTTTCGAGCTGTCTGAAGGGCACTTGATGTCTGGAAACCTATAAGAAAAGTATATGTATGACCTTGAAAAGCATATAACAATGCGTCTTCTTGAAGCCGGCTCATTACCCCGCTTTGCTTCAATATATTATTGAAACTTTATTATAGCTGTTGAAAATCCTCGTGTTGAAATGCAGGCGACCGCGTATCGTAAATGTTGGCTGGCTGAAGTCTAAAGCCAGATAAACTCATCCTCAAGAACAAAGGGGACACTAAAAATATAGGCTTTGGCTTCTTTCTTTGAAGTCATCGAGTTCTTAATTTTGTGGTTGGAATATAGGGAAGATTTAGCTTCCAAATCATTCCACCGGCCTGAGCCTGACATAGCTTTGCATCGATGGTCACTGGAAAGCCTTGAAAACTTACTGTTTTAGGAAGGAAGTCATGAATACTGCAGCAAATACGACACTAATGGACAAAAGTAGGGCAGTTCGATTCCTTTTTAGGAAGTTCATTTTTTCTAAACCCATTTTCCTAATTTGGAATTGACGGAATGACGGTCAAAACATTCTTGGCCGTGTCTATTCCAAGTTCTTCGCTGGTGCAGAGCGGCGGGCCTTGAAAAAAAATTCAAGGAAATGATGATTTATATGCAATCGGGAAATCGCATGAAGGCGACACAAACATATTGGTGGCTTGTCTTTTATTTCAAAAACTCCCAAAAATGTCTTTCTTAGGTCTAGGTGGTGCTCCAACTGTCTCATCCGAAGCTAAAATCCAAGCTGCTGAAGCTGAATTGGACCTTGTCACCGACATGTTCAACAGATTAGTCGATAACTGTCACAACAAATGTATCAACAAGTCCAACTACTCTGAAGGTGATTTATCCAAGAACGAAGCCTTGTGTTTGGATAGATGTGTTGCCAAGTACTTCGAAGTTAACGTCAAGGTTGGTGAAAACATGCAAAAGTTGGGTCAGTCCTTCGCTGCTTCTAGACCATAATCTGGGTTACCATTCGATAGCTAGCAACAGATTATACGCTTGCCCATTTTAATAATTGAAATTGATTCAATTTGTGGGTAATCGCTGTATTTTTTTCTACTTGATGAAATACCATTTTTGTAAATAGTTTTCTTGGTTGATTCAAGGATTCGATTGCTTGTACATTGTTTTTGTACAATACCACAGGGGAATATAAATATGAATTTTGATACTTTTAGCATAGATGTAGATACGCGTTTTTCCACGAACATATAGATATCCTTAAATTTTAAACTAATTCATTAAATTCATTTAACTTACTAGTGATTTGTTTGGATTTACAACAATATTTGGCAAATTCCAACACAATTTAGAGATCCTATTGAGAGATGAGCGCGGCCAATGAAAAAGACTAAGCTTCGTTCCGAAATTCAAGAGACAAGCTGTAAGCGACGTACAAACAGCGTTAAATTCTAGCTACTTTGTGCTTTCTCCCTATTCAACCCCCTCCTTGAAACCTTACAATAACCATATCTAACTCACCTGGTGAATACAATCTAGGAACCATCCTCATCAATGCAAGCAAGACGCTCTAAAATCCGCCCACCGCGCAGATCTCTGACAGCCTCTTTAGATTTCCCTACTATCTGGTCGTCTCTTTCCACAGCCATTCACCATATCCTTCATCAGAATGCCTCTTCCTTATCATTTGAAGAGCTATATCGTAAGGCTTACACTATTGTCATAAAGAAGCACGGTGGTCAACTTTACGATTCGATAAAGATAGACGTGGCGAAGTTCTTGGAAGAATGTTATGGGAAGTTGGAAAGCAAACAAGACGATGAATTGCTAGATTCTGTGACGAAGATGTGGAAAGATTTCGAAATCAGTATGAAACTTATCAGTGATGTGTTCTTATACTTGGATAAGGTTTATACCCGTGAGAACCATATTCCATTAGTCTATCATGCTGGTGTCGCTCTCTTTAGAGATCTGATTATTAAAGGGGATAGCCAACGGATTGGCGCAGGTTTAAACGAAGTGATTCTAGAGAAACTTACAAAGAATCGTCATGGCAATATTGTGGACTCCTTTAAGATCCAGGAAGTCTTGAAGATGTACATGAACCTTGAAGAGAACGATGGTGAAACCTATTACACTTTGGAATTTGAAAGGTTCTACTTGGAGAGAAGTGGTGCATTCTATGAATCGCAGGCGGATGATCATTTTGGCCAAGGTAATGGGAGAAGTTATATCACTTGGGTTGATACTGTCATTTCGGATGAAGAGCACAAAACGAGTTTGTACCTCAGTGTCGATACGATTGAAAAACTAAAGAAACTGTTGAACAAGATCTGTATTGTTTCTCGAATTGACAAGGCGCTAAGATTCACAAATGATGGTTTGAAGGACTGGATAAATCATCGCAAAGAAGATGAATTACGTCTATTACACAAGCTTTTAAAAAAAGCAGGTTATTTCGATGGACTATTGATTCAACTTGACGAGATCATTAGGGAAGAAGAAGGATTAGCAACACCTTCATTGGAAGGCAAGATCAAAGTTTCCCAAGTTTCCACAGGTTATATTACACAAATCATTAATCTCAAAGACAAGTATGATTTGATTTTAAGCTATTTAAACGCAGATGTTAGCGTTCAAAGGACTATTGAGAGCTCGTTCACTTCCACACTCAACCAAGGTGCCCAACCAAAGATCTCTGAGTTCCTTTCATATTACATTGATGAATTCATCAAGAAATCTAAAGATTCCAATGACTCTGAGATTGACTCTTTCCTCGATAATACTATCTCTATCTTCAGATTCATCAAGGATAAAGATGTGTTTGAGAAATTTTACAAGAACCATCTTGCTAAAAGATTATTGAAATCCAATTCTGAAAGGGACGATGACTTGGAGAGACTTCTAATCGAAAAATTCCGTAATGAAATTGGGCCTAATTTCACTTCGAAATTGGAAGGGATGTTCAAAGATATCAGTTTATCAAGAGAATTGTCTGCAAAGTTCAACCATAAGAATTTACAAGTTTCAATTCTCACAACTACTTTCTGGCCAATCCAACCTACTGCTGCGTCTTCCACATTGAACTTGCCTACAGTTCTTGAAGAAATACAGTCACAGTTCGCTCAATACCATAGGACTTCATTCAGGAACAGAAATCTACAATGGGTCTACAATTTCGGTTCTTTGGATATCCGCATCAAGTTCACTAAGAAAATCCATGAATTGAACTGCTCTGTCTACTGTGGTGTTATCATCTTACTTTTCCAAGAATTTAACTCATTGACATATAAACAATTAAAGGATGTCACGCTGATACCAGAAGCTGAGTTACAGAGAGCATTACTCTCCATTTCTGTTGCTCCTAGAACGAGGGTTCTTAAGAAATCCCCAATGTCTCGTGAGTTTGAAGACCACCATGTTTTCACTTTCAACTACGACTTCACTTCCCCGTTGACTAAAGTTAAGATTCTCACTGTTGTCACAAAGCAAGAAACAGATAATACCAGATCAGCAACGCTAGCTGAAACAGACACGGATCGTAAACATGAAGTCGATGCTATGATAGTTCGTATCATGAAGTCCAACAAGTCATTGACACATAGGCTGCTAATTGAGGAGATCATCAAATTGAGTAAAAGGTTTGAACCTACTCCAGGCTTCATTAAGAGACGAGTGGAAAATTTGATTGAAAGAGAATACTTGAAGAGAGATGATGACGACTCTAAATTGTATCACTATTTGGCTTGATTTCTTGTGTATTGTTTTTCTCAATAAAATGGCGTTATATTTTACGATTTTGAATATTTGTTTCAATTTGGGATGATTCGTAACTATTGCAGCGATATTACAGAATAGTGCCTAATACTGTACCACTGGCAATCAACTCGAGATATCGTAAATTTTTTTGGTTGATTGGATGGTGGGGGGCATTTCAAAGATTGTCTCCACAGAGTCTATTTGTTGGCTTCCTTTGGATTTATTCGTAACGTATGGAATATTGAATTGTTGGAAAATAAGTACATACGTTTATTAATTGGAAGTTATCATGTGCTCGGATAGTGAACTCACACTAATAATCTGAGTTCCCGAAAATTGTTTTAAAGTTTGACCCTCAGATTTTCATTTTTTTTCATCACAATCTATAATTATTTCTCAACCAATTAATCAGCTCGTTTCTATTTTCAACGCGATCTATACATGGGTTAACCTTTGCGGTAATGAAATGATCTTTTTTGGGGACAAATTTGATCAAATTGAAGCATTTCATTGATTCTTACATCACTCCTTTTTAACAAAATTTGAAGCTATTGTGAAGTTTAGGAGCCACCAACTGTATCAAGCAATTGTTAAACCTATATCATTTCATGATTGATTTAGACTAGTCAGATTAAGACCCCTATTGCTACAAAATGTTAATAAAAAAGGCTTTTTGTATCATTTCACTCATTCATCTTTAAAATCACAGAAGCTCTATTTTATCATGCAAATAGCAGTTATTTTCTATATATTTTACATATCTATTTCTTGGATGGCCTAGTAATATATCAGATTTTTCAATTTCATTTAAAACAACAAGGTTTTTCTTAAATTGGTAAATTTATAGGTTACATAGACTTTTTTTGGGTCTTGCGTTTTTGTGTCATTTTCAACGTTTGGAGAAACCTACAACTGGCTGAAGGCGCGCACTGTTAAAATACGTTTCAAATTCTCACAATATATGATAAAATACACGTGATTGAGCTGGTTTACCGTTGAAATATGGCTGAGTATCCGTAAGCACCGTATGAAGTAGTCTAAATGGACAAATATTCTTTAATAATATAGTAAAAATATGGGAATTTAAACCCCTTGTGTATGAAAAACTTTTCAACACCTCTAATAATAAGTTTTCTTAGTGTAATGAATGTAGTAAAATTGCCTAGTCCATTATTGCAACGGAACTGAAGCCTAAGGATCAATTTCCTTAAGTGGGCACAATTTTTCTAAGAGCGGGTAATCTCAACAATATATTGCCTCTGGAAGGCGCGGACGTTTTATATGTCAAAAAATCAGATCAAGCGTCAAAAAGCCTTTGGTATTCTTGATTGAAACCCGCAAGCAAAATAACTCAATACAGATCCAATTCCCCGAAAAGATAAAGTATTCTAATTATAATAATAGATGTCATTGAACAACAATCGAGTAATATCGATTCTTCCACATGAAACAGATGGACTACCACGTCATGAGGTGAACAAACCCCGCAAGACATTTGGAACATACCCGTTGACTCGACTTAAGTCATCATATACTGTCACCTCCAGCGGCAAATTATTTCTCTTTGGTGGTTTTGATGAAGATGATGTGCTTGATGGGAATGTCTACTTGTACGACATTCAAAATGAAATTTGGGAATGTGTCACTTCGAAGGAACTGATAGCTAAATGCCCTTCGGGTTCAGGAAAAGTCTTCAGGGAAGGACACAGTGTTTTGAGTGTTCTTGGAGAAGAAAATGTGATTGTATTCGGTGGTGTCCCTCCAAATGATACAGATAATAGTAGCAATAACTTGCAACTCCGAAACCAAAACGTGTCAGATCTGTTGGTTTTTGATCTGAAATCAAAGAGATGGCAAAACTTGACTCTGTTTCAACCGAAGAGATGTCTACCTTTATCTCGTTCAAGACACGCAGCTTGTCTTTCTCCAGACGGGAAAACTATGTTCATTAGTGGGGGTCTGGACACAACGAATTATTCGGTTACTTTTGATGATTTATACTCGTTTGATTTGGTTTCTCATGAATGGAATGGTCCTTGGAAATTTATACCCAGATTCGACCACCATATCACTGTACATAAGGGGAAAATATGGTCCTTTGGTGGTCTGTCAAATGATATGGCTCATGTTAACGAAGTGTCTTGGTTTGACTTACAGAATGGTTCCACAGGATGTGTGAGAATTGATGGCATTCCAAGATTAAATGCTGAGAGCGGCGGCGATCACATTTTCATTAATCCTACGCAGTCGACAGATTTAGACAAAGAAACTGGTGTTGTTTTAGATGTGGTGGTTCCTTTGGTAAGCAATTTGGATTTAGAGCATGTCGCTTCCCAGGTTCACCAACCATTCATTGGGATTTATGATATTGACAGATTGCGAAACTGGAAGGCTTTCAACCTTCCAGTCGGTCCGGGTGCATTGGGTGGATTCAGTTGGAGACTTAGCTTCTGCTTTGCAGGTAGAGTTCATTTCATTGGTTACCAACTTACACAGGGTGATCAGATACTAGAACCTGGTGAATTGGAAGAGCGTCGAATGGATTCGATTGCCAGTTTGGAGTTGGCCGATTTAGGTGTTACCACAGGAACTACGAATATTAATGCCTCTGGATCGTTACTGATGGTGATGAAAGGTTTATTATACTCTGGAGAGTATACAGATTTCCAAATCATTGGTCTCGATTCTGAAGAAAGGCCCCAATCTATAGATCCTATGTTTTTAGAGCACGATCAGGACGAAGAAGAAAGTCCTGGGTCAAAAAGTACATCGGAGGTATTTCACAAGTCAATCCCAATACCCACACATAAGCTTATCTTACAAGCACGCTGGCCGTATGTCAGAACCTTAGTCTCCAGTGGAATGTCTGAATCTCAAACAAATGTTCTCTTTCTGCAAGAGCCTTTTATCTGGTTGAAGGCTCTACTTGAGTACATTTATACTGACGATTTGCCACAAGATACCAAATCAAACATAGATATGTTATCTGGTTTATTGCTTATTTCGAACTTGTATGATCTCCCAAGACTAAGACCTCTTGTTTTGAGAGAAATTAATACTATTGGTTTCCATTATTCTACTGTTGCCCAATTGTGGTCACGGGCCAGGCTCGTCAATGAAGTTTTATTATGTTACCATGCAAAGGTTTACATTTTTTCCAATTGGGGGAAAGTTGTGAAATCGGAATCTTTTGCGAGACTTTCAAGAGAAGAATTGTTGGAGTTGATGAGTGAGGTGAACTCCGAAGCGATGATAATCTCGTCCTCAACCGTGTCTGCTGATCAGATTCCCATGGATGTGACATCCCGAGCATCGTGTTCTGCTGGCGTTTTCTGTCAATTCCACAATAGCAGCAACGAGAACCCAACTATCCATCTAGACTCAGGCTTGAATTCAATTCCAGAAAGTCCAAAAACTTCTGACCCCTTGGATGATAACCCGCTAGCCATTACATCTACAAGAAGAGATCCATTAGTATATTCTGTATCTCCCGCTTGGAGTCCGTTGAATAGACATCAACAGCAGATTAACATGCTTAATGGCCATCATCCCCATCTTCATGCACTTCAAGCTCCGGAATTCTTCTATGACCAGCAAAGTCAAAGATATTTGCCTTATGATAGTGAAGCTAATCTAATCCCAGATCCATAGGCTCAATGGTGCAGGATTCGACCATCCTGATTATAATCGGAAATTCTGAACGCGAATACGGCTAGAGAACTATAATGTGTCAGAAACTAAAATACTATTTCATGAGATCCCAATATATTATTTCATGAGATCTTATGTAAGAAGAGAGTACTCACCTGATTAGGTAAGGTATTACTAATCTATCTTATTCTAGGTTGTTCTACGCACAATAGCCTAAACCTATTACACTATTTCACTATTATGTATAAATAGAGCTTGTATCCTGTTCAGGATCCAATCTCATTACTTCTATAGACCTTTTATATAGAAGTACCGACTAATCTTGACATTAAGGTTATCATTAACAACCAATTTAGGGTCATACCTGACTCCTAACTACTACATCTTATTATATAAATCAATCCATTATCATCACATACCATCTAACTTATCAGCCTGTTTCTTCAAGTCGGTCATAATAGCCAACTTGTTCACTAGCTCTTCATATCTTAACATAACAGCAGCAGTGGGCATAGTAGGCTTCGCACCAATCCCCAATTCGGCTAATGAATTATTAACTTTAGTTTGGACGGCCGCTTTATATTGTGGATGTTTAGTCGAACGTAAATAAACGCCAGGCGAAAGTTTCTCTGTGTGTGTTTGAATACCA
This sequence comes from Waltiozyma xylosica, assembly GCA_030581495.1. Classification (NCBI taxonomy): domain Eukaryota; kingdom Fungi; phylum Ascomycota; class Saccharomycetes; order Phaffomycetales; family Wickerhamomycetaceae; genus Waltiozyma; species Waltiozyma xylosica. The sequence continues at coordinate 65,488 of JAKTTJ010000022.1, read as the reverse complement.
AATTGTTGTTCTTCCTTCCGTGTGAGATTTTTCGACAGCAAAGTTGTCAATGGGTTTTGCTTGCGCTGTTGTTGATTTGATTGTTGAGTCTGTTGTACTTGGGCTTGTTGTGCCTGCTGTAATGACTGTTGAGATTGAACTTGTTGTGGGGTTAATTTTAATTTCTCATTAAGTGCTGTCAATGGGTTTTCTGGACCGTTATCCGTTTGTTTGCGTTTAGTCTTGGTTGTCATCAAAGTGTTGTACAATTGAGTTAAGCCCTGAGATGTTAAATATTGTTGAATTGAAGAGTTAGCGACCCCTGGTGAGTCTAAGAGCTGCAATAATTGGGCTCTTTCGCTGATGGTCTTCTTCGCAGAAACCTCATACTTCTTAGCTTCTATTAACAAAGATTCTTCTTCAGCAATCTCTGCTGGAGTGCGAGCTAGAAGTCTTTCCAAATACTCCTTTCTTGCAACCTCTTTGGTCTTGTTGTAATTCAAATTGGAAATCAGATTAGAGTTCATATTTGTGGAGGAAGCTTCGTTCTGATGTATGAGAACACGTTGACAAATGCTATAAAATTGTTCTTTCAAATCTTCCAATGTTCTTCCTTCATATTTGTAACGGTCATGAATGACAATCCAATTCAAATCATAAACCTTCACCAAATTGAACAAATATTCAGTTTCTTCATAATCCCATTTCTGGTGTATCTCTTCATCCTCTTTCTCCTTCACTTGGTTTTCATTGGCAACTTTGTTTGTGTCATCTTTGTTCTCTGTTGTCGTCTCTTTTTCCTTCAAATCATCATCCTCCTTCATCTTCTCTTTTTCCTTCAAATCATTATCCTCCTTCATCTTCTCTTTTTCCTTCAAATCATTATCCTCCTTCATCTTCTCTTTTTCGCTCTTCTTTTCGTTTTCGTTTTGGTTTTCGTTTTCGTCTTCGTTTTCGTTTTTGCTTTCGCCTTCCTTCTCTTTCCCTTTCTCTTTCTCTTTTTCATCATCTCTATCTGTCAAGAACTTATCATAATCTTCTTCAGTGAAACTTGGAATATTATAGCCTTTGGTATTATACTTCTCGAACTTATATGGCCCAGCGTTAGTTTGATTGCTCCCTTTACTCCAATGGTTCAAAAGCAAACCATCTTCACGCGCATTGTTGTGAAATTTCGCCCAGTACCATGGTGTCACCTTATCCAAAGCTTTATCTTTAAATTTAGATTGTTGTTTAAGCAGAATTGGTGGTGTGTTTTCACCTAAAAGTTGGTACAACTCTCTGGAGATACCGGTAAGTTTGACATCTGAATCCCCTGATGCCGTTGAAGAAGAGGCGTTGTTCGTCTTTTGACGTTTGGCCGATGGCTCGCCATTGTTGTTTGACGATTGGATGTTCAAGACATCAAGAATATCACTGGACATGGCTTGTATTCTTGCAAATGGTAATTTTCTAACACAGCTGTTTCTTATGTGCTCTTATGGAGGTTGGGGTGGTCTGTACTTGGTGCCGTTGTCATTGACTTAACGCTCTAATTTCTTCACCACAGTCGTCTAAATATCTCTTATATTACGTAAGCAGTTCGCCAAGAAGTCGTCCGTCACGGACTAAAGATTTAGCATATCACAACAAAAAAGACACACGTCGTCATTGTATTCTACTCTCTATAGAATTCAAATCTTATTCTCAGATTGCTCGTCTTAGATTGAACTGTCACGTAACCAGCGAGTAAAGTTCTCATGGTTTTCAAAAGTTCAAAATAGTATCAAATAATCTAATTATTTCAATAACTTTGAATTAAATTAAAAATTTGCAAATTAATTATTTTTCAAAATATTAGCATTCAAATTATTAAGTTCATTTTTTATAGAAATAACCCAATATTCATGAGCTGCTAAGTTTGATATAATTTATATAGTATAATATATTAAAACATATGATTTACTGACTGGTAGAATATCAAAACGGTTATAAAACTGTTGCAGTTGCACCGTTTTCCGAGACTAATACCCACAATACTATGATCAGAATCTCGGAACTCTTGTAGTGAATAAGAGGTTTGTCACCAGCCCTAGATATATTAATATAATCTATGGTAATATTTGACTAATGTATTAAAGTATCTAACCTATATGATTAGAGAAAGGAACCGTGATTATTTGTAGATGAATGATAGGGAATAGACGCTCTTAGATATAACCGAAAATACCAGTAATATCAAGAAGCTCCAATCAAATAGTGTCTTAACGTCTTTAGCATCCAAGCACTAAGGTGTACGCGCAGTGTGAAGATCCAGTATCTGGTGTGTCAGTTGGTGTCTTTTGTAGTTCCCAATCCGGCAAGGGTGCTACTAGTGATGCCTGTTGGTCATTAAGAATTTCAAAGAAAAATTTTCAAACAATCTCGCTTCCTTAGACCATACATTTAGCACACTAGTTTTTAAGTATTTATTATGTATTATAGATTTATTTCATATGGAACTTAACTATATATACATTTTTAATCGTTATACATAATTTAAACATAGCTTCCCAATAAAGTTTACATATAAAATGATATTCAATGATTCCAAATATCTCACTCAATCCAATAATCAGACTTAGGATGGATCCTGTAAATAATCAAGATTGGATTAGGTTGTTGGTTGTATCTCTTAATTTGTTTTATAAGCAATTGAAGAACAATAATGAGACTAGTTTATTTTATAATATAATATCTATTGGCTGATGACAAGTCTCTAATTCTTTCAAAATTAACAAGTAAGCAACTTTGGCCGAGTGGTCTAAGGCGTCTGACTCAAGATCAGATATCGTAAGATGCAGGAGTTCGAACCTCCTAGGTTGCATTATTTTTATCTCCTTGAGATAACGCCTATAGTACCCTCGAAAGCCATAAATGGTTCTAATATCGATAAATTACAATCCCTAGGTTTGTCTAAAACCAAATGTAAAATTCAAACGGGAATTTCTTAACCAAAAGTCAATTCCTTACTATACCAGCCTCCCTAAAATGTGTCTGCATCGATATCCATTTCAATATGATTAATGTTGTTTTCTATTATTTGACTATCGGATCTCATTTGGGCGTATTCTGAGGTTTGATTAGCGTAATCTTGAAGATCTGATTCTTGACCAGGGACTTCGAAACCATCAGCCAACATGTACAATAGATCATGGATTCTAAGAACGGCAGTTTTGAGCAGTTCAGTCTGTTCCTCAGTACTTTCTTGTTGTTGAGGATTGCTAATCATGTCGTAAGCAGTTTCATTAACAACTTCAATGCTTCTCAGTTTATTGTAGTAGAAATTTCTTTCAATTTCTAAAGCCTTTATCGTCTCCTCATGTTCTTGATTAACTAAGTGTAATGTGTTCAAATCATTTTTGGTGCTCTCAAGCTCTCTTAAAATATCCGATGAACTGGTTGATCTGACACTAGCTCTGACCGGAGCAACATTACTATTGCGAACCTTAGGAAGGGTATTGCTGTTGATACTAGTGGTTGAAGAGGATGGGGTCGCACGGCGTGAAGAGCTCATAGCTGAAGATGACGAAGTATTGTTTGAAGGAACTCTTCTTGTATTAGCGGTTCTGCTTAAAGATGTTGAAGCACCATTGCTGGATGAAACCCTTCTATTCTCACCAACAGCAGTCGATGGAGTTGATCTCCTGGCTGATGCAGAAACTGAGCCAGAAGCGACTGCCTTTCTTCTTGAAAGTGGATCGTATTCCGATTCATCACGATTTTCTAACCAAAACTTTCTGACCCACTGGAAGAATTCTAAGTTATCCTGGAATCTACACTTAGTCAACTTTTCAACGGGGATTGGCTTTTGAATCTTATGTTTTTGAAATGCTGATTGAAGAACCTTAAAGTTTGTTAAATATTCATATTCTCTGGATGCTTTGAAGTTGACTCTTGCCATAGGCAAATCAAGGAATATGGAATCAAAAATCTGGCAATAAGCCGCCCCAGACCCTAACTGTTCTACCTTGGTGTAATTCAATTGCAAAAGGTCGTTGACCCAGTTCAATAGTTCAGTACGTGATTCACCTGCCATTTTTATGCTTGTATCTGAATATAGAGGAGGAGATGACAATAGGTATTTAGTTTTTACCAGATCCTTGTAATTAATCTGTTAAAGGTTGAAGTTTCATACGGGCGGAAAAACAAATAGTGTAAGATCTGGTTTGTTGTTGTTTTGGGAAATCCCAGCACGCGTCCAGCTGCGGAATTTAGACCGGGTAATACATCACGGGTTCATCACGAAACCAACATGAGACCTGAAAGTCTACAGCTCCTCATCAGGGAGAAAGTAACTAAAAACTTCATTAAATATATCTATATATGGAGTATTGGTAGACATTGTACTTTAAAAGTCATTGAAAGTATCCTGGACACCCAAGGTACTGAGCAAAAGGTTGCTGTGTGGATCTACCTTTCTCCGATTCTTTCTTCTCTTGTTGACAAAACTTAATCCAGAGATTTCTTCATTTGCTGGTGGTATTTGGTTGTCATCAGTGTAGATCAAGTCATCATTACCGAGATATAACACTTTCATAATATTACCAAAAGCAACAACAATTGATTTGTGACCGAATTTACTCATTTGGCTGATGCTGTTCACCAACAAACCTTCCGTATCATCTGTTTGAGGAATATCATAGTAATCAATCTTCCCATCAGAACCCATAGTCCAACCCTTCCAGAGATCAGGAGTTGAGTTAGTAATAGATGATGACTTTGGGTTAGCATTGTTTTTCTTTCTTCCTCTTCTTCTTAAAGCATGATCATCGCCACAAGAGTCACTTTGAGCTTCATCAATACGAACTTCCTCAACATTCTTAGAGACACCAATGATTTGGTTGTTATCAGTAGGGCTCCAGCATTCCACATTGTCCAATTCGTAGATGTCTTGGGACACAGAGTTGAAACCGATACATCTGATTTCTCTAACATCTCTTTCAACTCTAAGACAGATAGTTTTCTTTGCTCTATGGTCAACTCTGAAGGTATGCATAACAACAGTGTCCGTACCAAGTAAAGTGTAGACAACAGAAAAAGACGAGATAGAAGCCGAACCACAGAAACGACAATGTGTTGGATGATCATGGAAAACTTTGAACGACTTCTTCTTGAATGGACGGATTGGGAATTTCATAATCATGACACCAGTTTGAACATCTACCAACTCCGCAAATTCTTGACAGGCTCTGACAATGAAACCAACAAATGGAACAATAGAGATGGCACAACTTGAGAAATCTTCAGGAGCTTTATGCTGTGATGGGTCAACAGAGCCTGCTTTTTCACTGTTGTTCAGATAGAATTGATTCTCAAGAACAGTTACATATCTAGTTTTCCACTTGTTATTGACAGCAGTGGAGACTAAGATCTTGCCAGAAGATGAAAATGAAACAAGACGATCGTTCACTCTAGGGGTCAATAAGGCAGCACTTGAAACCAAAGAATCATCTTTAATGAGCTTCTCTTCCTTAAGTTCACCACTCTCACAAGATATACTCAAAATTGAGCCGTTCCTCAAAACAACAACAAACTCGTCAGTACTGTCTGAAATGCCTGTATTGTTATCGAATGTCAGGTTCGGGGCCATGTTAAGAGAAATCACTGATCTCATGGAGTTTCTTCGAGAACTTGGTGGCTTATCGACCGCCGATGCCTTCAGTAGTTCACTTGCCTTCTTTCTTTGCAGGAATGCAGGAATTGTCTTTTTTCTAAAGAATGATTCAAGAGGAATATTGTTCATTAAATCATCCACTTGAACTTTCCATTTCCAGCCCTTTAAAGATCTTGACCAACATTGTATGATACCACATTTCGAGAAAATAGCTACATAGTTACCATTGTCACTTAAAACAATATTGGTAATTGGCCATGTTTTTGAAGAAACTGGTAATTGGGTAGGAGTAGGCAGAGGACGTGACATTGGAGACCAAACCAAAACCTTATGGTCAAGACCCAATGAGACAATGAACGGTGACTTTGGTGAAGTACTAATCTTGATGATATCCAAGAAGTGACCACCACTCAAAAGCTTTGCTTGCAATGTGTGAGAACTGTCTTCAATCTTTCCATTCAATTTGGTATCTGAGTCATATTCGTTTGTTAGAGTAGATGTGAAGTACCTCAAAATCATCAACGTCAAGGACATAACTAAAGTCAACAAAGCGAAGAATTCAAGAATGTAATAGCCATCAAAACTATATGAAACATCCAGGTGAAACTGATTTGGTATATCAGTTGGTGAAACCGATTTTGGAACTGCAATCACGGGGTCATCAACTTTGATCAAAATCTTAGAGAAGCTCGGTAGTTGGTAATTAGACTGTTCCAACAACTTGAATATCTCTGAACTGAAAATCCTGCGGTCAAAATAGTTCTTGATATTGGAATCCTTAACAATGAAGTCGCTTATATTATCTGAAGAGTCTCTGTAGAAAAGCTCCAGAACGTTGAAATTAAAAAACGCTTCATTCCATCTGATGTTTACACCAATCAAGAAGCTAATGACAACCAAAGAGCCTGTGATGCTAGTGGAGAAAGGCAGTTTCACGCACTTCTTGTACCTTCTGAGAGATTCAATCAAACCTATTCTGGAGGACTTATCGTTAGTGAAACCTATCTCCTTCTTCGAAAGATCAGCCTCATCTAATAAATCCGTTAGCTCAACTCTCAAAGAATCAATGATCAAAATAGATTGGAAGTACGTTAAATGTAAAGCATGATCAATGATCAAGGCGATAGAGGCAAATAGACAGAAAATTTGACTGCTTGGAGCGACGAAGGGACGAACTATCAATAAGATGACCAGGTTATTCAGGACGATAATGCTTGACTTGAGTCCACTTTCAGTAGCTGCTCTCGAAAACTTATTCTGAATTGACGAACTGTTTGGTGTCTTCGATAGAGATGATATTAGTCGGAACATATTTTCAACACTGACAACGACAACAATAAATGGTAGAAATTCCAGAGGAACTTGTTGGAAGTCAACACTCTTGAAAAAGAACTTGATAATGGTAGCAGATGCTAAAATGGACAACATAACCTGGAAAATATAAGCCACTAACAATCCTACCTTTGAACGAACAGTAGAAAGGTTGGAGATTGATAACAAGAAGTATGCCAATATGAAGAAGTAACATAGTGAGAGGAAAATATGGTCAAAGCTGGTAACCTTGATAATCTTCAATAAAAAATTCTTGTCACCAGAGTCTTCATTTGCTATGTAGCTATCCTGTAGGATTTGCAAATGTGATGATTCATCTTCAGAATATTGAGCAATCGCTTTGTTCCAAACTCTTTCAAGCTTCGCATCGTTCTTGTGAAGTATTAGAATCCTAATAGACTCCACAGACTTAATAAATCCATTGATCTTTTTAACACCTGAGAGCAAGCTATTGTACGGTATTTTCTCTGAACTGAGTGAATGAATATGAAATGTTTTAAGTGGATTTTTATCTTGGGTCAACTTCTCTATGTCGTTTGACCAAATATTGAAAATAGAATGAAGAAAGATTTGAGTGTTCTCCTCTTGATCTCCACCAGTAGAAGTGTTTTCTTTTGGTATCGTCCAGAGATTCTTCAATAAAAAATTCTGGAAGTCCATTGATTCAGTTAAAAAGCTCTTCTTGAATGCCAGCGGATCAACATTGTGTTGTAGATAATTGAAATGATCATCTGGGTGTGTCCGTCCCCTAGGGCTTAGCCATATCTGTCTGAGTATAAGCTTGTCACTGAAGTTGAACATATCTGTGTTTATAGTGGATATTGAGTTGTTCAATTGACTCAAATCCATGATGTGTGAATTATTGAAGTCCCCAACAGAAGAATAGAAGGAGAATATTGAGGGATATGAAAGGATAAACCCCAGCAACAACGGCCATATGATAAAATCTTTGGGTTTTCTCACTATCAGTAGAGATAGCTCTTTATAATAATCATTGAAAAACTTCAAGTGTTTGTTGTAAAAATAGTTCAGGACGATCTTTATCAAGGATGCGAGAAAGATTAGAAATTCAAACATTGTTTAATTCAATTTAATTTTCTGAATGCAGCAAAGGATTAATGCATTAATTTAATAAGTGTCTTGGATGCTTGATGATAGGAAGTTTCAATACCTGTGAAAAGTGTGGATTGATGATAACAAAGTATTAGAATAAAATGAGATATGACCAAATATTAGATTCGAGGGTTCAGACCGACAAGAAAGATGAATTGAGTAAATGCAAAAAGAAGAAATTATCCTGCGTTCAAGAGACAACTGGAGAATGTATGAGACTAATTCAATTTAGAACTGCGTTATGGGATCAATTGACAAATGATCTATAGAGGTGATTGTATTGTATTGTATTGTATTGTATTGTATTGAAGATGAATAGGTTTCTGGAACGTGTTGGGAATAGGTGATGGTTGAGAGAACCAGTTTCAGTAATTGATATGAAAATAAATAGCTAAATGTCGTGCGTCCTTCGATTTTTAGAACGATGGAATCCTTAAGGTGGCTTCTGGCGTATGAGGAATTGTTACCTTGAATAAATATAGGAGGTTTTGCCTGATTGTTTGTACTCTGTAGCGCTCCCACATTTTTTTTTGCTTCCGCTTTTTTTTCCAATCTGCCCGCGGTGAATAAGCCTCGCGAAATCTGTTTAACACCTCGCTTAGATGTATGTATCTCTATCCATTTCAACAGGATATTGCATACAGTATTACGTTCCTGAATAGTTAGCATTCTGCTCTTAAAATGGGTACCACTGTCTGAAATATTCAATCCTAATATTTACTTATACAGTGTGTTGGAATGAGCCCAATCCAAAAATTCTCCATTAAAACTTTCCCAGAGAAGCAATTTGTAACTTGCTCATTTCTACCAACAATTGACTAATGTGATCGTCTAATAAACCCTGTGAATAAGCGTCTCTATCATTTTGGTTAAGATAGTTTTGAATTTGAGCCAATCTGGAGTAACCGTCAGTACAAAACCTTAATTGAATTTTTACCAAACTTTCGAAGGATGGATCAAAATAGGGAACTCTTAGGGATATCAATTGTGGTAATTCTTCCTTTAATTGGTCATTCAACTGTTCATAGATTTCTCTGGCCATTTCCAACTCCTTTTCAGCTCTTGGCAACTTGGAAGCATCTTTAGCTGGTTTATCAACAAGTCTTCTTACTTTAGCCTTAGCACCTTCAAAGTCAATCTTTTTGTGAGCTCTTTTCTTGATAGCTTCATCGATTTCGTTAAAGTATTGCGTGAAAGTAGTTAATGGAGTCAAGACAGTTTCTCTGAATGGTCCATCCAATTGTTTAACAGTTTCACTATCAAATTCTTGGACACATTGTAAGTAGTAATTACCAACATTGGCAGACCCACCCATGGACTTGGAGTCGTCGTAAAGTGAAGAAATAACTTCTGCAATACGAACTTGTGACTGTGTCATAGCTCTCAAGGAGTCAAGGTAACCTTTGGCTTCTTTTTCTAAGCCTTTCCCAGCACTAGCAAGTCTATTGAAAGTCTGTTAGTATGAACTGTCTTTAAAAAAAGACGGAGTAGAATACAAGAAAGAAGCAGTACTCACGTTTTGTAACGTCTCTCTTCAATATCATAATCTTTATCACTAGTTCGATCAGTGTTCTTCGTCATAGCCTATGGAAGTCGTATGTTAGTGTACTTGATTCTTTCGTCGGTTACCTTCATGATTTGAAAACGATTTGGGATGGACAGAACGTACTTGAGCACCAGCTCTAGAAACAGCCTTTTTAAAACCAGTCCAACTCATGTCTATGGTTATTTATGTTGTTCAATATTATAATTCAATATATATATCAGGATCCTTTGTGATACAGTGGTAATCAGTGGACGTGTTTTTGATGTCTTTGATATGGGCTAAGTTGTAGACGTCGCCACAATTCTTCCTGCTCTTTGTGACCATTTCGCATGGTCTTGGTTTTGAAAACCTACAGCCGAGTGCCGAGCTACGTTCGCGAATTTCTCTGACAGATATCAAACCAGCTTAAATTATCTATCACGTGATTTGGTACTTATCTTGTTCTACTAATCGCAACGTTAAGGTGAATTGATCATACGAGAGACACCAAACCAATGTTAACACTAATAAATAATGAATACAAACATGTCCGTGTTTAAATGGCAGCTACCGAAACAGCAGGTGTAGTCTTAATAGCGCCAGTGTTGACACAGCAAATGACTTCTCTACCCCATTCTGAATTCAAGATCTGTTTACCAGTAATTCTCCTACTTGCAACAGGATCAAGAATGGAATAAATAACATTTCTGCATCTGGCTCGTTTCAATAATTCAATTGGTTCATAGCCCTTAGCGGATTTTCTACCTTCAAGATATCTCAAGTAGAACTCATCATCAGAATTGGCGGTTCTCCATAATTGTCGGCCGGTTCTCATGGCCATGTAAATAACACCACAAGACCAGATATCAACATGTCTAGGATCAAACTCGTCACTTGTGTACTCTTCTGGAGCAATATATGGACTTGAACCACAGATACCATGACTTAGATGAACTTCGGTTTCCCAAGCCATTCTAAAACACTCGGCGTTACCAAAATCTGTGATCTTCAACACACCGTTTTCAGTCAACAAGAGATTCTCAGGCTTCAAATCACGATGAGCAACACCCATGCTATGCATGTAGACAACACCTCTAATAAGTTGTTTGAAGAAGCAGTCCGCTTCTTGGTACTCTAGCTTCCCAGCAGCGATGATCATAGTGTATAAATCACCACCGGAACAGAATTCCATGACTTCCACGTAATCACCTTTGGCATCCTGTAATAGATCTAAAGTCTCCACAATGTTGACGTGTTTCAAGGATGACGAGATACAGAACTCTGATGTTAGTCTTCTTGAATATTTGGAATCAGTTTCATTTGGCTTTCTTTTGAATTCCTTAACTGCATAGAGCGTCTCTTTGTCGTGGTCCTTCTTGTGAGATATACGAACAACACCAAATGTACCCTTACCAACAACTTCCTGACAACGACCATATCTCTCTGCAAATGTCTTATTGTGGAATTGTGCACTATTACTTGGATCGAGTATTTGTCCCTGAACTGTGGTGGCACCACTGATAGGATCATCCGTTGGTTCACTCATCTGGTTAACAAGACCAGAAAATAATGTCGGAGGGTTGTTGGTTAGGATCTCTGGAACTGCAGATTTGGCTTCATCTCTAAGCTTTTGACCAACCCACAAGTTCTTCAACATATTGGATAACTTCTCCTGTCTTTTGGCGTTTTTCAAATGATGTTCATGTGTACCATCGTCAAATATTGTGAATCTGGAAAATTGTTTGACAGGAAGGTGCGCAGTTGATGCAGTCGATGGAGATCTATTTAACTGAACATTTGATTGAATACGAGAAAGTTTGTTGTTTTCAATAGCTGAGAAATTAGGTGACTTTTTCGTTGAAGGATTTGTGGGAAGTTTGATTGAGGATGCCCTTGAAGGGGTTGATGATATTGTTGTTCTTGGAGGATTGGGATTGTAATTATTATGCGATGCCTTATATTCTAATTGATTTAAAGATGAACTTGATGAGTTGATTGAAGATGAATTGGAAAATGATCTCAGCTCTTGGTTGAAGCCAGCACCACCAACAGACACTGCATCAATACTTTCTTGAGGAGATCTGATTGGTTTGGGCTGAGATCTATTGGAGTTCGGCAGCTTTTCATTGAGATTTTCAGTGTTTAATGGTGAGTTGGAAGAATTGTTCAATGAAGAAGTTGAAGATGAAGCTGAAGCTGGCGAATGTATCTTGTCGGATTCATTGGTTGATTTGATCTTTGAAGAGTTCTTATCCTCATGGTGACCGAATATTTTGCTCCCTATTCTAGACAAGGTTGACTTCCTAGATCTGTTTTCGACTGTACCCATGTTATAATGCGGTTTGAGGAATGTAGAGCTGGTAAACTGGATGTATTCCAAAAGGATTAGAGCTGGAACTACAGTTGAGGAATCAGAGTTTGTTTGTAAGCCGAAAGCTGAGCTGTTCTGTTGTCGTCGAGCACTTGAGTGTATGCGTGTGCTTAAGAAAAGGGCAGGAATCAGTACCCAATAGTGATTTATCAGCGAATCTTTGAAGGATAGTTCATCCAGGAGAATAAACCAGTTGTTACTCGAACAAAATAAAGTTGACGTTGAAATGGGAATCGCAAATTTAAAATTCTGGCGATCGGTTGGAGTCGGGCGCTTGCCTTTCCCAGACGCAGCAGCGCTACAAAATTTCAATTTTTTTGATCGAATTGTGCTCTGACGTCTCAAGAAAACATCTATTTGTAACCCAGAAAAGCCATGCATAAGACGGATAAACTATCTATAAATATTGAGATTAACCCTCGGATTTATGAATTCCGGTAATCAGGATTTCGCGACTCCCAGAAAATTACTGCAAAATTGTTTAGAAACTGTTACTACATTCGGTTTATCGTAAAGTTTCCCTCACTGATTCCAAGTTCTCCCTGAGCTCTAGAATAATTTTGTACTTCTCAATATCTTCCAAAGTATTCGCGTGCCACGGAGATATTAACAATATCCAATGTACTTCCCATCGAATTCATATCTTCGAATTTCGCAATCTTTGTTTTTCAATAGACTCTTTCGGCCAGCGGTATTTTAATCGACCCCAGTGCTCAGTTAGAACAAATAATACTAGTTTCGTCGGATACACAGCCTACTTTCAGCGACTCTGCGCTTTAATAATTCTAGGGAAACTGTTGCCCATGAAATCTAAAACGCACACACTGCGGCCACAAGAAACTTCCCAATTAGGATAATGGTAGGTAGTTTCTTATTTTGGAAAAATGCAAGTTGCTGCATAAAAGTTACTTTTTAGGACTTTGCCACCAACAAACGAGCTTCAAGACATATCGGAAAATTTTTAGATTCTGACGTATATATGGGGAGATGGCTATTCATTGTGTGGAATCGTATAGAAATAAAGACAAAAATAATAATCCATACTACTGCCATTAGACATCACCAGATAGTCCAATCATCTACGGTACCCATCGAATCTTCCACAAATCTGCCACTACACCTGGGTTATATCTTCTGCTGTATCAACTTTCCTGAATCAATCGTTAATCAAGGTTTCATATTATGGTTCTTTGGTACAAATCTTCGCACGATTATAACTTCTCTTTCGAAACAGTGTCACTTGCACTATTCAACAAATATCCTAATCCATACGCTTCCCATGTTGAAAGTGTCGATACAATTTCCAGAGAAATACTACCAGGTGGCCAATTGAGATCAATAAGATTGATAAGAAAGAGAGGCAGACTACCAAAATGGGCAGCACCATTTCTAGGAAAGATTTCACATTCTTGGATTTATGAACTGAGTGTCATCGATCCAAAGAACAAGGAGATGAAATGCTACCAAAGAAACCTGGATCACACCAGAGTTATTAGAGTTGAAGAATACACAAGCTACAGTTCCATTGATGAGGAAAACACTAGGGTCGATTTCAACGTCAAGTTCTCATCAGGTTTCAAAAAGTTTGGCATCAATACAAGAATCGAAGATTGGTCTCACAACAAATTCATTGAAAACATCAATAATACTAGACACGGGATGAGCTATGTTATGAAGAATTGCCATGAAGCCTTGATGTTCAGAAAACAGAATGGAGTTACGAATAATGTTTGTACATAATTATTCAAATAAAAAAAGAGCAGTTGAGTATCACGAGAGTTTGATTTTCCACAATTATTTCCTTTGCATATATAATTATTAAAGTTATTACACATATTTATTACAATTTTCTGAAGAACAAAGGTTCTCAGTAGTATACATATTTGGTTCCATGGCGTGTATTAACTGATAATCATAGCATCGCTATAAGCTATGTTGCTATTGTAATCACGCCATAACCCGAAGTCGATTGATCAATTAAGATAAGGACGAAAGCAGATATGGTATGTATAAACAACAACAACAACAAAAAAACAATAAACTAACAAGATAAAAGCGCATACAATGATGCGATGTAATATAAAAATGACGAAAGAGGGACATAAGCACATGGAAAAATGGAATTCATACAGGAGGATATCATGAATGGGATATTTGAGGGAATGGTATAGAAGATATGTCTCATTATTTCTTCTTGAAGAGATCTTTGGCCCTATTTAAAAATCCACCCTTTTCCTTTTTAGTAGTATTGATTGAACTATTACCCTTTGTGTCATGTGTAGACTTGTGTGACTTGGATCTAGACAGTTCAGCATTTAGACTGTTCTTAGGACTGATCATATTACCAAACCCACCTCTGCCTATACTCATATTTTTGTCACTTGATAAAACAGGGCTGATATAATCTTCGTCCACGGGATCAACGTCTTGTAATTTTCTGGCCATTTTGGAATCTGTATTTTTGAACATATTACCAGCACCTCCTCTTCCGGTGGAAAATACTGGCTGTAAAAGATTTGGTACTTGGGACCCCTGTTTGACGATATGTGGCTGTTGCTGTTCGTCTGAAGATTTGATATTACCACTACCGCCTCTACCCGTGGCATAATAGTGTTTTTCAGTCATTATGGAGCAATTGGTTTTGTTTGTGTAAATGAGGGGATAGATGTTTTATGAACTTAGCAATATTATTGAGAATAGAAGCAATTTGAGCGATGGAGAGATGGTACTTCTGATTCTTTGTAATGTATTGTTCTTTAGAAAATGAATGATTTGATTATAGTTTTGTTTTATCAAGAATTGAACGCTCTACAAACAGATTTCTTCATCAAAGTAATAAAGAACTCATTCTGACCATTCTTATGATCACGGTATTGGGCGGCGCGCAGTGCATACAGATATTTAGCAGAGTGATCTAAAGTAGTAATAATCGCGAACAAGATTTACATTACCCGGCTTAACTTCCGCAAGAAAAAAATAGAGCCCGTCAATCATTTTGGCTAGAGCTGGATTTTGTTCGCAAAGGTGTCTCGAATACGTTCTTTAATTTTTGCAAGAGCAGACCAGCTGTCGCGCCCCACGCGATATGGATCAGATCCACCACTAGATTTGTTTTGTAAACAAACAAAGCACTGCACAACAAACAGATCTTATGATAGGCAAAATTGATGCGTATTTCAAAAAAAATATATTACTCAACTCATTACTTAACCAAACTCACTTACCACTGGAAAGTATCTTACCTGAATATTCTCATATCATCTTCAAAGAGAAAGAAACGGACTACATCATTATCTTTTGAAATATTTGGAGCTTTTTAACTAATCCTTCAAACTTCGCACAAAGAAAATACGTTAGACAGAAGACCACAGTGTCACCATATAATTCATCTTTCAAGCTTAATTTCCATTCATTGATCTTTAAGTAAACATAGAATCCACAAATCTAATGGCCACTATACAGTCGTCAGTCGCTGTGGCTGTTCGTGTCAGACCATTCACACCCTTAGAACTCTCCCATCTAACGAAAAAGCAAGAAAATAGGTCCTTTCTTGGTGATGCATCTCTTACATCTACAGAATCTGAAAGGGAAAACGAAGGTTTCATCAGAATGAATAAAATTTCATCCAAGGCGATAAGAAAGATTGTTGACGTGGTCGATGACAGGATGTTAATATTTGATCCTTTTGAATCAAGTCCGTTGGCAAACCTTTCAAATAACATAGCAGCTGGCAAAGGCAAACAGCTTACAAGATTTAGAGAACATCGATTTATCTTTGATCGCCTCTTTGACGAAAGTGCCACTCAACAAGAAGTTTACCAAGGAACAACGAGGCCTCTGTTGGACGGGGTTTTGGAAGGATTCAATGCCACTGTTTTTGCCTATGGGGCAACGGGTTGTGGTAAAACACATACAATTAACGGTACTTTAGAAGATCCAGGTATTATCTATTTAACGATGGCTGAATTATTTCAAAGAATTGACGACGTTAGAGACAGTAAGATCTTCAATCTCTCGTTGTCTTACCTTGAAATCTACAACGAGTCTATCAGAGATTTAATGGTGCCAGAGACTGATCCTAAATTATTGAATTTGAGAGAGAATTCTCAAAACAGAATCACTGTTAGCAACCTATCTACCCACAATCCGAAATCTGTGCACGAAGTTATGGATATGATTCACATCGGTAATAGGAATAGAACAGTTTCCCCCACAAAGGCCAATGAGGCGTCATCAAGATCGCATGCTGTACTTCAGGTAAACATTTCTCATAAGAACAGGACTGCTGAAGTTACAGAAGAACACACTTTTGCTACGTTATCCATCATAGACCTCGCTGGTAGTGAAAGGGCAGCTGCTACGATGAATAGAGGAAAACGATTACACGAAGGCGGTAATATCAATAAATCTCTTTTAGCCCTTGGTAATTGCATCAATGCTTTGTGTGATGTGAAGAAAAGAAATCATGTTCCTTACAGAGATTCAAAGCTCACCAGATTGTTGAAGTTTTCCTTAGGTGGGAATTGCAAAACCGTTATGATTGTTTGTATTAGTCCGTCGTCCTACCATTATGACGAGACCCTAAATACTTTGAAGTATGCAGATCGTGCCAAAGAAATCAAAACTAAAGTTCAAAGAAATAAAACCAACTTGGATAGGCATGTTGGGTCTTATTTGAAGATGATTGCTGAACAAAGAACAGAGATTGACGAATTAAGAAAGAGAGAGGCAGTACGGGTTGAAGAAAGCTTGGATCATTATAGGTTAAAAAGACAGAGGGTAGAGACAGGTGTTTCAGAGTTGATTGAAAGTGTCAGACTAAATTTAAATACCACAAAATTTAATCAGATTAAATTCAAAAAGTCGCTGATTCTTTGCAAAAGAAATATTTCCATTCAAATTCTTAATTCATTAAGATCCTTCTGTGATCATCTCGCAAAATACAAATGTTTTGAGGATATTTTGGCTACATGTGAACAGTTAAAATTTCAATTTGAAAACAAAATAGCTGACTTGGAAAAACTTTTCGATGCCAAGACCGATATCGATCACATGATGACCAAGTCAGTTGAAAATGGTGTAAAGAGATTGTCTGAATTGGAAACTTGGGACCAATCTGACAGTGCACGAGTTGATACTACAATCGTCCTGATGAGAGATTCCATTGATAAAATTATATTTGAGAATGCTGCCATTGCACAAGACCAAGCCTGGAATTCCCTGGAGATTTTGTTCATAACGAATTTCGGTACATCTAACTTCTTCAGGATATTTGATGTTGATCCAGAAAGCTCAATGGAAGAGTTCCGTGCAACCTTTAAAACGGAGTTTGGTGACCATCTCGCCCACTTGACCAATTTTGATAC
This sequence comes from Waltiozyma xylosica, assembly GCA_030581495.1. Taxonomy (NCBI): domain Eukaryota; kingdom Fungi; phylum Ascomycota; class Saccharomycetes; order Phaffomycetales; family Wickerhamomycetaceae; genus Waltiozyma; species Waltiozyma xylosica. The sequence continues at coordinate 48,167 of JAKTTJ010000022.1, read as the reverse complement.
CGTATTTGAGGATCTCGTAGTCTCTAAGTTCCAGTACAGCATGAAAAGTGAGATGGTTCTTCCAACGTCTCCAAATAAGTATTCATCTCGTACATCTTATAAAGAACCATCTCCATTCAACCTGTCTCCAGATATTGCAAGATTGAACAAACTGAAAAATACTATTATAGGAAACTCCAAAATAACAAAAAACTCGCCAAGCTCTCCAACGATCTCCAAAATCAAACAGATTAAGAAGGTCAGATGGAACTTCCCAGATGAAACTGAACAAGAGAATACTTATGATGATACTTACACGCCTCAAGATACAACAAATAAACTCGACAGAGAAAATGACACTAACATGGATGACTCTGTGGATATATCTGACGTCAATATGGATTCGCTGGAAGAGAACCAATATCAAGGAAATACCGATACCGAAGTGAACAGATTCAGGAAGCTAGAACCAAGACAGTTCAACAGTTTATTAACAAAATCCTTGCTTGTTCCCCATTCAAGCAATCCATTCAACAAATCCATTGGGAAAGCCACCCGTTTGTGATTATAGGCCTATGATAGACTAAATGTATAATGAATTCGACGATATTTGACATCTGTACGTGTTAAACCTTGTAATTACAACCTTAGCAGTGTGTCCTTATTAATTATACATCTACACTTTTATTACGAAAGCGGAGGACTGGAATTCCTCTTAATTTATTGGTAATGATTTTAATCGGATTCAGTTCTCCTCAAGAGCTCAATTTACTTCTTTAATTGAAAACTCATGCCATAATGCGTAACTTGACCCTCCTCAATTTTGGGGTTCCTGCTCTACTTTCTTTCATGCCCTAGTTATAACTCACGTGTACAACAGAGGGCTTTATATTTCGATAACATACTTTCATGAAGTCAAAATCTCAAAAATCTTTTTAAGCCTATTTGTCTGTTTAATCAAATGTTCTTATAGATTTTTCCATCATATGCTATGTTGGAGGAAATATCGCTCTTCAAGAAGTCAGAAAATCGATGGAATGTTTATAAGAGGCTACCTCTTGTTCAGGTTCGGATATAGTAACGGAGACAGGTGATAAAGAGGCAGTTGTCGTTGTCGACACTGTGTTCAAAGTGGTTGGGGTGGGGCTATCGGTAGTAGTTTTTGAGGGATGGCTTTCTTTAATCTGTTTTGCCAATTTCTTGTTAAATCTCGAACACAAGTTTTCATGAACGTTCTTCAAATGTCTATTTAGTAGATCAATCCTTCCGAATTTCTTAGAACATTTGTCACAGACAAAGCTTGATATGTTGTTATGGATCGAACTTTCGTGTCTTGTTAATTGTCTCAGCCTATTGAAACCGACAATCTTCCAGCAGCAGTCATTATGAGAACATTTGTGGGGCCTTTTAATTTTAAATTCGTCAAAATGGTCTAGCAAAGAGGTAAATTGTGTAAATGACAAGTCACAGTGGTTGCACATGAAAACGCCTTTCTTTGACTTGGCCAAGACGTTTTTCAGCACACTCTTATCTTGGAAGATTTGGCACCTTAGCGGCACTCTACCATCTGGAAGCTGTCTTGGGAAGTCTGATGGGAGAAATCTCTCGATCTCTTTTGCATCAAAGGAATACAAATCCTCATTTTCCATGGTTTTATAGTTCGTTATCGGCGGGGACGGTTCTATCCTTTGTGTCATGTTAATTCAGGCGGATTGTGGTTTAATGTTCGATTTTTTAAGTTGGAGGAGTGAAAAATATAAAAGAACTAGTGGTATTGAATATTAATACAAAATAATCAAAAAGGTGATATTGCTTGTGATAAGATAATCCGACTATTAGGCATCTTTGGTCCTTCACATGCGCAAAGGGCAACAGTAAAGAAAAATCGGGCCTGCCTTGTCCATTTATCTGGTTTTGGGGAATATTCACATCACGAGAATCAACGCAGTCATGTACACTTTGACAATTGAAAATTAGCCTAAGCTGTGCAGCTAAAAATTGTAAGTCCTGCATAACATACGTTTTATTGTTATAAATCCCAACTTTGATATTGAATGCTGTAAAATCGAAGCTGTCGTCCAACGGAAATTTTACAGTTATCTGCCTCTGGCTGTTTTAAAGAGATTCACCGAGGCTGAAACGACGATGATACGGTATACGCCTCAGCTTTTACCTGTACACTTTTGAAGCTAAAGTCATCTACCCAATGCTTTAAAAAGGCAGGCTCGCTTAACGGCTTGATGCAGCACTTTGGCTACGTCATTTGACCAGAAAACCCCTGATTTAGACCTGGAGTTCGTAATGTTTTCTACAGTAGTCCATTTTGCCTTTTGAGAACCGATGTAATAGTGAATGTAATTCGACGAGGGGCATAGGGGATATATTGAATGACTTAAAATTTCATCATAACAATACTCAAAAGAAATTCTAGACACTTTCAGAAAGCAGGTTCTTTGGAAATATTAAAGAAGTTAAACTTTGTTTTCTAGAAGCTTTGGCAAGTAACTCATAGTTGGCGTTAAGAACATTCTAAGCAAGTAACTGCAACTCTTGCATTCTTGTGATGGGCTCACGTTTTATGCCTCAGCGCAATTTCATTTCATGCATGCGGGTCTAGCCTAGAAAGGAAACGTGTTCTGTGCGCCGCAGTGCAAGCTAAACTTCTAAAACTAGAGTGCCCTCTTTTCGGCCCTTGGCCTATGGAATCTGGACGTCCTGTGCGTTGTGAAAATCTGTTCTTTGGTTAATTGAATCCTTTTCAATATAATTGGAGTAGATAGAAACATTTGTTTTGAAACAATTATGAAAAATTGTGTCACAAATAAATATTGTTAAACAAGGTTCCGAAGAAAGAATAAAAAATCTGTTGTCCTGCAAGTATTGGCTTGTGCTTGATTATGAAACAGCTGAGCTCAAGTTTAACGTTTCTTTTTCTGAGCTTAGTATTATTCTGATATTTTGTCCATGGCAGCCTCTAGATTCACACAGCCCATTTTCCATATACCAGCTTAGTCGGCACATGCTACAAATCCGAGCCCGATGTCCCCACTTAAGATATCGATCATATTTTTTATAAATCAAAAGAGCGAAGAAGAGGACAGACAGTTGACATTTTTTTCTGTTTGTTTACGACTGAACTTTGGGGTGACAGGCTTCTAGAAAGCCTCGACTTCAGGTTTTTCTCCGTTCCGGTGCCATTTTTAGGTTGAGCAGAATAACTGTAAATTCCAAGTTGCGCATAAATATACATGAATTTATATGAGACAGATCGAGAAACCTGCAACTGCTCATGAGTCCGACCTATATTGTAATTTGCACCATGGTACACGGCCGAGAAAGCTACAGAACTTCCACTATCCACACGATATTTGCTTACTCAGCTAGCGAGCCAAACTCCAAACCCATTTTCCGTTCCTATTATTTATGAACCACATTTAAGGAACATCTAGATAAGTATTCCTGACCTCGCTCTGTATAACATAAATAATTGTAATGTCCAATAAAAAAATTTAAAGGATAAACAAATTAATAGTTGATCGGATAGATATAAAAAAACCACTGAATTCGGAAACAGCTAGTAATTGAAATATTTTAAGACACTTTATTTATAGTTTACTGCACTGACTATGAGGTACCAAATAAACTAGTGATATTTGTGTACTCCGAACAATATTCTTTTTGTATCTCAAATTGACTCCAAACATTGGAGACGTTAAATACTTTCCAAAACTGTAAAATTATGAATGTTTGGAGATTCAACAGCTCATGCTATATTGTTTCTCCCTGTCCATGGACTTCTGTGTTCAACTTTTGGAAGTAGGCTCTTGATTCCAGATAGTGTATGCTGCATATATCTGAGACCTAAAAGTTGAAATTCGAAAATACTATGTGTACATAATACAGCAATCCCATTGTACGTGAAAAGCCGAGGTGCAAGAGTTATTACAATTTGTTGTATACGTACACGGGTTTTCAAATAGCGGTTTTACAGCCTGTTGTAACGTACTTTTGTTCTCACTTAATCCAGTAAAACGAACTTAAGTACTTGTTTCGGTTTTGAAATATCAAACCCTTTAGCAGCTTGAGCATATTTTACAAACCCTCGTTCTCATACAGAAAAAGTTATAGGTTTTTTTCTGAAGCGATATTTTATATACAAATCCTCTAATTGTGCTTTTATTTACTTATCAAATTCACCAGCGCAACGTGTAGATCATTTCACTCTATCGGCATCGTAGACCCAAAGCTTTGATAAAACTCTTTCATCAGTAATCAAATCTTGGACCCATTCACTGTTGTTCTTCTTTCCCTTTTCTATCCATTTGGATGGCCAATCATTTTCTTCCACTTTGCATAAGTCGACATCTTCGATCTTAAAGTTGGATTTCAAGTTTTCAACAAGAGCAACAGTAGCTTTGCCATATTCTTCCATTAGATATCTCTTGGTATAATATCTGTAGATATTCTTTGGAATCTGAGTGAAACCAACAACGTTGTAAACTGGGAAAACTAATATTGGCTGCTGGAAAATTGGGGCAACGTTATCTTGAGTAGGAACTTTGATCCCATTTTGTAAATACTTTGAGAATTCTGGAGCAAATTTAGCAGATTTGTAATCTTCTGGTGAGATAAATGGCTTTGGGATAGGCAATAATTTTTCACCGTTTTCATCGGCATCTTCTTGCTTTTCTTCCTTCTTTGCTTCTTCCTTCTTTGCCTCTTCCTTTTCTTCCTTCTTCTCAACTTCAGTGATGAAGTCGTTTTCGGTTTCAATCTTAGTTCCGATGGTGGATTCTTCCTTTGATGGTTCTTGCATTGATTGAACTTCTTTAGTGGAGCCAGCAGATGAAGTGTTTTGAATAGAATCTATGCTTTGAACAGTTGGTAATTTCACATCTACATCGACTGTTTGTGGCTTATCAGATAGCTCTTCTAGCTTTTCAGAGTCTAATGGTTTTTCTAAGGGGCCTAATAAACCTTCGTGTAAACCGTGTAAATATTCCTTATAAGCACCCCTCCCCAAACAAATAATACCACCGTTTAGAGAAGGCTCTGATATTTTAGAATCGAGACTTATATTTTGTGCATCTTTCAAATCTTGATTCTTGTAATAGATGCCGATGATATTTTTCAGATCCTTCAAATCTGATTTAAGCTTTTCGTACAATTCTTTTTCTCTTGCCTCCTTGTCTGTTTTTTTGAAGTATGATAATAAGTTGCCCTTCGATCTTTCGTACCAGGTGTTTGATTTCTGCACTCTTTGGAGTTCTTGCTCGGTATTGATGATTTCACGTCTCAAAGCTCTAATCTCAGCAGCAACGGTGGATCTAATGACACCTTGCCTATTCTCTGACTTAATTTCAAAATCAACACCAGCACTATTCAAAACTGGCTTGATATATTTCTTAAAAACACTCATACTATCGCTGAGGTAACTGTTTGGGGGTGGAGCGACATATACTGTGATTTTTCTCGCCTTTTCGTTGAAATTCACCGCTGTTTCGCCATATTTGGCGACTCTGTCACACCATTTAGTACGGATCTTGTTTTGCTCATGTTTATCGTAAACAACACCACCTAAAGAAACACCGACTACAATCCAAAAGATACTCCAATTCCTTGATGGCAATCTCAACGTTGGAATCCCCATAGCACGGAGAGCAGGGTTTGAAAAGCCCTTAGACTTTGATGGAACAATCTTCTTGGAAGCTTCATTGGTGGTAGAGGAGGCGGTGGTAGTTTCCACAGCTGTGCTTGGTTTCACTTCGATAACCTTTGGTTCAACTTTTGGTATTGCCGCCAACGGTTTGGATGTGTCATTCGTGGGAGTATCAGACATTATTTCTTGTGATTTTTGCTAATTCTTTTCAAAAAAATTAGATCTAATGGAAACTGTGGAGTTCCAAAAACTCATCGTCCACTGAAATCTACTAGTGCTCGATGACCTTTTATTTTTTCCAGATTTTGACAATAAACCTGAGTTTCGATTGCGCATGTGACTTCTATACGAAACTATGGCATTATCCGAGGGCATTCGTGTAATGTGTACGATGGCTCCCGCAACAATCCACCGCGAATATTTCCTGAATAATGCTCTAATTTATTTTCTTGCTGCGGGGCGCTACAGTCCACCGGCAACCGTCGGCTGAGGCTCGCTCCGATATTTGTGCAACGTTTCCTTGCCTCTTCTCACAGCGGGACTGCTCTCTGATCCGTCGTTCTCGCTGCAAAACAAATTGCAAAATTGGCGGCTTGTGGTGGCCGCCGCGCGTTGCTTGAAAAAAAAATCGTGAAAATGACAAATGGACAGTTTCAACCATGACAATCAAAGGACCGGTTATAAGGGATTTTAAGCACTTTCATCTTGTTGAATTTGGTATTATCATTTATTTTGATTAATTCCAATTCTCATACTCAAAGGGTCAAATTTCAATATAGCTTTCACTATACTTATTTGCCTGGCGAATCAACAAACCAACCAACAAACCAACAAACCCCTCTTCTCAAAAGAAAATCCAACTTCAAAGGAATAAGAGCTTTCAGTAAAGTATCTATCTTCTTGAATATCACTTGACTCCATTGTCTTATCAGCTCGAATACCGTATTTCATCGTTCATTCGTCTATCAGATATTCTCTCACCAGCTCAAGAACCTGTTTTTATTATATCTGTGTGCTTGCTTCACTTGATACACCAATATCTCCTGATTCATTACAAGCATCTATACTACAGCAACTACACTTCGTGAGCTCCAGATATTTTCTAGTCCATCGATTATCTTACCCCAGTTATATTTTATTTTGGGACATTCTTGTTGCTTAGACCAATCTCATTGATCGCTCTTACTGCAACTTATTCATCAAAAAACCATTAAAAACTAAATTATCAGACTATTCTTTGATTGAGCTTTTTATTAAGTCATCGATCAGTCTCAGTTCATACGGTTAAGTTTTTCTTCAGTTTTCAAGTCAATTTTCCACTTATTGATATTTTTGATAACTCTATCCTTCGTTTCATTAACAAACAAGGCCAAAAACAAGAAGACTAAGAGCGGACTTAAGGCCTTTATTTTCCCATTTGTTACTACTCTTTGATTCATCCACTAACTGCTTTCTCATTGGTTCAAAATGGCCTCGGTTTACAACGTTTATCAAACCTCCTCTTTAGGTATGATGGAAAACTCCAACACAAACAACGATAACGCCGCTTCCAACAAAGTTTCAGTTGATGCCAACGGTCGTTATGTTGCTAATCCGTCTCATTTCGGTCAAATTTCCAATGGCTATGCTGCTACCAATGCTGGTAACTATTACCCAAGCCAAGCTTCTTCTTACTCTTACCAACCAGCTGCTGGTACCGTCGACTACAGTTTTACTTACAATAACGCAGCCGCTTATTATGGTCAACAATCACTCCAGCAACAACACCAAGTTCAACAACCACAAGTTAACGGTGGTGTTGCCTCTGTCCTCGATTACGACTTGGACGTTATGAGCAAGTTCACTACGTACTTGGCTTTCCGTTTATTCGACCGTAAGGATACCAACAATACTCAATTTATCAACTCCTTGAAAACTGTTTTATCATCCGTGAGATTACCTTTGAGTTCTCTTATTCTTTCCAACTACTTCCTCTTGGAAAGATTTGAATTAGATTCTTCATTATTCCAATCTCATAGTAATAATTTAGAGAAGATCTATGAATCCGTTGTTATTTCTTTGATCTTAGCCAACAAAGCTAACGATGATAACACCTTCACTAACAAGTCCTGGTCATGCGCCACTGGTTTGTCAATCCAAATCATCAACAAGACCGAGGTTGAATGGTTAGTTATGATGGGTTATCATTTGCACAACACCAAGATGGAAAGATACGATGAATTGATGTTACAATTCGAGAAGTACACCACGAGCATTAAGACTCATGAAATGGAGCAATTACGCTTAATGGAAGCCAAAGCTCAACAGTTACAAGCTCAAGCCCAAGCTGTCCAGCAATCCATCAGCCCAACCAGCTACTACGATCAACGTTCTTCTATCCCTGTTGGTAACTACGGTCAATCTTATGGTTATTCTAACGCTAGAGAATCTCACCATAAACAAAGTTCCTTGTCTATTGGTAACGGTTACTCTCGTGAAAATTACTACAGCCACCGTAAGAACTACTCTATTGATCAGTCATCAACTATTCCAGTCAGTGTTTCTTCTCAATACTATGGTCAACCACCACAAACAGTGCCAACCTCAGTATCTTCAAGTGCCTCCACTACGTCACCTTACTACAACTCGTACTGTCTCAAGTCTGGTTCTTATCAAATTGACGCTTACTGTTCCTGCTCTTACTGTTTAGCTAGCTCCTCCAACGCCGCCTCTACTTACAGTGCTACTAATGTTTACGCTAGTACTGGTGCCCATGCTACTGGATCCGGTCTCAACTGGAGACAACACTACTACACCAATGCTAACAATATCTCCTGTTAAGATTTTGTTATGTTTTGTTTTTTTTCCACTTTGATTTATTTTAATATCTTGTGTTTTTTGCTTATCAGTGCGATTCTTTTCCCTCCAGACCCCAGATCTGTGAGGAGATTTGACATTTACTTTATTTTTTCTGAAACTATTGTCATCTGTTGTGTGTGTTTTATTATTTTGTTGGTTATATTTAAACCCATAACTACTTTTTACAACCCCAAACTACTTGTTTTTTTTATTTTTGTTGTCAATTTTTTACTTTTTGGTTTTACATTGATATTCTCTCATGTGGTTATCCTCGTCGTTAAATACCTCAAAGGGTTTTTATTCCCAAGTTTATCTGCTATTAGTGGTGCTGTTCGTTAGGTATTTTTCATGTTAGGTTTTTCATTGTGTCTTTTTAAGTGGTTTTTGATTTACTTTAATTGCTATTTTTTTTTGAGTTTAAAATCAGAACCTTAATAAATGCCAATATTGTGTCCAAAATTAAAATATTATTGCTATCTCGTATGTAGTCTTTAGAAGCTAAATAGACTCTAATGTCATAGATTTGGCAACCTCTGTATGTTCAACAGCCTTCTTGAACTCTTCGAAACTCAACTTCCCATCCCCGTCCTTGTCGTTTTCAATAATGGTTCTATCTACTATCTGCTGCAGTTGCTCATCATCCAAGTTTTGGCCAACCATTGCTTTTAGAACAATAAATAGTTCACCATTCGAAATAAACCCATCTTTGTCAACATCGTAGATTTCAAACGCAAAGCGCAGTCTGTCTTCTTTGAGCCCCTTTGTGGAGAAAATACTGAGACCGGTGATAAATTCTTGAAAGTCAATGTCCCCAGACCCATCTCTATCAAAAGTCTCGATAAGGCGACCTGCTAGTGGGTTGGATGACACCCCTGGGATACTCAGGAACTCTTCTTTGGAAATAGTACCGGAGCTGTCTTTATCAAGCTTCATGAATCTTTTACGGAGACGGTCGATGTCGTCATGATCGAAGTTCGTACCCTCTGTGAGAGAGTCCATAAGTTTGGAGGAGGCAAGACCCATATTTTTATATTTTGTGTAAGTGAATTTTTTGGCCTGTATCTCCCAAGCAAGTCCTATAGGCTCCTTCTTTCTTTCTTTCTTTCTTTCTTTCTTTCTTTCTTTCTTCCTTTCTTTCTTCTGTAATTTCTCTCAGATAAATTTATGAACCATCTTCGTTCACTTTTCACGGGGCGCGGTCAGTCGCATCAATATATCCGCGGGCATGGAAAACTAAAATCTCATATGTCGCACTACGCAAGTTAATGAATCAATGTGTTTGATGGTATCTGTAGTTACAGAGTGCACGTTCCAAGTTTTCAGATGAGCACTCAATGTGGCTATTTTAAGGTTTTCTGTCCGTGTAGCGAACCACTCGATACACCCATTAACACCCCAACAACAACATCCTTTTCCAGCAAAGTCGCCCTCCCATCTTCTCTCGACGACCCTCACACACTACATCCACTTCTCACACTCAACTTTTGCTCAAATTGTAATCAAATAAAATGTCGGCGCTGTATTGAACCTGAAATCTTGATGAAGTTTTGTTCACATTGTATGCAGGAAATGCGACAAGAATACCACTATTGTTCAAAAAACTGTTTGGAATGTCCTGTGTGTGGATCAACTGCCAAGATCTCTGTTTTGTCCTCAGCAGCTTCATCTTCTAGCAACGTCGATTCAAGAGCTCAAACCAATAAATACTTGATACAATGTCCCTCTTGTGAATATCGCTACAAATTACCGCTCGAGCGTAGAAATAGCAGGCTATCTGTCTCTAAACTTCTACAGAACAAAATCAATGAATCGAACTCGGAATTGAACCAATTTTCAGACTTGGAGAAATATTATATTTGTACATCTAGAGAAGAGATCAAATTCATAAGGAAACGCGAAGTTTCGCTTCTACGTGATAACTATACGAGATCGCAGTCCACAAATCTGATTAAAGAATTAGAACAAGAAATCCACTCAGATCCATCGACATTGATGTTTGATCCGAATTTGAGCCACCCTAAGTTTACACCTCTTCAAACCAAGACTTCTAAACGCTGTAAATCATGTCGTGAAATAATAACAAAACCAGAATCAGATCCGAGCTCAGTCAGATTCTACAAACTATCCAATGCCTTTGATCACCTTCCCGTTGTGCAGCTTTATAGAAATGGAAAAACTAGAAATTTGATGCTTCTATTCAAATCAAATCATGAGAAAGAGATATCGGTCAACATATCGTCTTTAGACAAAGGTCTATTCTTCCCAGTGTCCAAGTTCAACATCAAACCTAAAAGTCCAATCAAGTCATTGAAAGGTTATCTTAAGGGGTTGTCGTTGATTGAGATTGAGAGCGGCTCCACTAAAACTGCAAGAATCGAAACAATGAATAGAAGACCCTTGAATTATGGCTCCTCGAATGAAATCATTGACGAGGGAGAGGGATTTGTTGTAATTCCAATCAAGATTGAATCGGTAGAAGTGTACGATGATGATGATGCTAATGATGATAGTGGTGATGACAGCAAAAATAAAATTTTAAAATCAGGACAATCCTCTACCCAGTCATATTTCACCATGTTTGTTAATATCAATGTTTCTGATATAACATTCGGTTATTTTTTAAGGATGTATTTAGAATAAACACCATATTTCCTAAAAAAATTCATTCCCATTCCTTCCCTCTCTTCAATAGCTACAATACTTTGGTTTTGAGGGTTTGAGTTCCAGGACTCTAGACCATGAGGAATTCAAAAAAGGAAAAATTCTCTTGTCAAATACATCGTACAAGCTCTAGATATGTTATGATTGATTTGAGTTTTTATAATGTTCGTGTATGCCTTTTTTTCTCTGCACATTTTATGAGGAAGCCCGCCACATGAACAAGTTGTTTAAATCAGCTACAACTTAACGCCTAATATCTCAAAACAAATAAAAAATGAGGGTTTTTGTGTGTGTGCAAAAACTCTGATAGTTAACCCAAGATCCAATCTTGTTTCAGATGTTTTAGTCAATGCGGCTGAATCCTATTAAACTAAATCTTGATATTGGTTAAACAAATTAGAAAAATTATGTGAAATTAATAATCGGTTAATTGGGGAAGACTGGTACTATATATATATTAATAAGGAATAAGGAATTCGTGAAAAAAAATTCGAGTTGAGTTTTGCAATTAGTATCATTCTGCTCGTTTTGCTTAAAACTCAGAGAAACCCAAAACTGGGATGTAAATAATTTTAGTTTTTAAGTTATCCTCTTTTAAAGTTTAGGGATGTTGTCCTTTTTTGTACATTTTCGCTTTTCTTACTGAAAATGGCCGAAAAATGCCCTTTCGGCCCGATCTTGAAACAAAGATTGCACTTCTTACAGAGATAATTACTCAAATCCAAAAACAGCATGATCATCTCCTCGATCTTATCTTTCTGATGATACCAAAATCGTACTGATTCACTTCAGACAAAGATTGCTCTTCTTAGAGAAATGGTAACTCAAAGTTTGAAGAAGATGACCTGCTCCTCGATATGATCTTTCTAATGATCCCTACATTTTACTGTTTCTCCCCATTTTGAAATATCCTTATACATTTTAGTTTCCATTCTTTAGGTTTTTGTGCTCTTTCTGGCCGTTCTTCTTTGATTTTTAAATTACATTCTACGATTCTCCGCGACTTTTTCCTTTTTTGGTTTTTTGGTTTGTCTTGCTTAATAGTAGTACGCGTCTCACAACTTAACACTACACTTTATATGCCTAGCTCTCACTCCGGTTTCGATCCAAGAATCCTAGGGGGTCCTCAATACTCTCGCCGCCTTCAGGAACGTCGTCTTCCTCCTCCTCCACCACTTCTTAACGATACAGCTCATGTTGCTAGCTGCCTTCGAGTGAGGGATCAGGTTCTTGCTAATGAGGTTTAGCCACCTCTTAACGATACAGCTCCTGCAGCCCATGTGGCCCAACATGCTTTGGCAGCTATTATCACAGAGAACCTTCTTGAGGATCCCATGATTAATCTTCAGGATGCTCAGGGGATCGTGGAATTTGAAGAAAATGAATTGATTGATTTGGAAGAAGATTCCCAGGACGAAGATTCCCAGGACAACAGTCCTTCTCCACCTCATGCTCCACCTCAACGTCGAAACACCGAGAGACCTCAGATGTATGATCCAGGTCCAATGACTGTAGTCTGTCCTGTCTGCTCTGCTAAGCTCTTCAACGGTGAGTCTTCTTCCTTTTGTTGTGCCAACGGAAAGGTTAGTTTACCCAATTTTCGGGAGCCTCCGGAACCGATTAAGGAGATATTCAGAGACCCTTTATTCCACAAGGACAGCAGGACAATCAACAGCATGCTTTGCCTCTCATCACTCGGTTCACGTGTCACTACATCGGATTCGAGTGGTGGAGCCTATTGCTTTGTTATTAAAGGTAAATTATTTCACAGAATTGATGGCATGCTACCAAACACTGAAAATGATCAAGAGAAGTTTGCGGAAATCTACACATTAGACCCTTTGAGACAAGTGGATCACCGAATGGAACTGCTGAGAGGAGATTTAAGTGAGGATGAATACAACAATCTCAAAGATTCTGTCTCTGTTTCAACCACATATATCTTCAATAATAATGACCTACGCAGCGATAGAGATTTTGAATGATGTCATACAACACGGCTAAAGGTCAATTCAGGCTCATGAGGGTATCGCGCTGTGGACCGTCCACTGAAAACCATTACTGGCAAAGCACACTTGCCTTTTGGAAGCAAACCTATTCTGTTCTCAGGTGACTTTGGCCAGTACCTTTCTGTCATCACTTTCTCAACAAATGAAGATACAATTATTTCAAATTCAATCTTCAATGTCAAAGACAGCGCTTCAATAAGAACACTCAAACTAAATGAGAATTTACGGATTATGAGAAACCCTAACATGTCTGATGCTGAGTGAGCTTCTGCAATGGCAATTGCAGAGTCTCTTCTGGATGTTGGAGTAGGTGCAACAACTTTGAAGTACCTAAATAAGGTTCTCACTAACGAGGATCTTTTGATCAAATCTGTTTATCCTGTTGAATCGCTGAACTAAATTTCTCATGTCATCAACCAATCTTTCTACAATAGTGGTATTTACAATGATGATGAACAAGAGAATAACATGACTCATGAAATCGATAATTTCTCTTCGGCTTTGTCCTTCTTTGAGAAATCTTGCATTTTGGCTCCAACCAATACCGTGGTTGATCGTTTGAACAATCAGGCCTTGGGAATGTTGAATACAAGAGAATTCTGTGCTGTCGCTCATGATGTGTTACATGAAGATCGTAACAGACCTGATGTTAGACACATAATCAGACAGTTTTCAGACAACAAGGTCGTTAAGTTTGAAATCAAGATGAGGATTGGATTCCTTTGGTTCTCACAACAAATCTGCTACCTGCAGCTGGCTTGGTCAACGGTTTGCGTCGTATATTAGTGAGAGTTTCCCCAAGAGTTCTTCACTGTTTGAAAGTTACAGGTGAACGTGAAGATATGGATAAGGTTATTGCTATTCCCAAAATCAAGTTCAAGAACAGTCATGCAAACACTAAGTGTCCTTATGAATTCATCAGAGCTCAGTTTCCTGTGAGAGTCTGCTTCAGTATGATTATTAACAAGTCTCAAGGTCAAACTTTCCATGGAAGAGTCGGTATCATGTTGGAGCCTCCTGTTTTTGCTCATGGCCAACTCTATGTCGCACTATCAAGACTGTCTACCTTCAGCAACGCAATCATCATGGTGAAGTCATTAGCCACCGATTTTTAACAAACAGGTGAGCTCATAACAAATAATGTCGTATTTCCTAAAGTTGCAAGACACATCAAAGAAGAGATCAATCTATTCAAATTAAGATGATCAATCACTACGCTTACTCAATATATATATTCTACCAAAATACTCTCACCTACTCTAGGGATTCTATAGAAATTTTCAACTACTCAGAAAATTTCTGGCATGTTCCACCTACCGAAGTGAAGCGGAGACTTGTGGGAAGATATAATTTTAGGAAGCATCTAATCCACAGTGAATTATTGTTTCTAGTAATCATGTATTTAACACTTTAAAAATAGCTTTTTTTTATTAGTATTCATCTATTAATACTTTAAAATAGCCTTCTTATAAAATTTGCATACAATAAAAATCAATAATTCCAGAAAAATTCATTCAATCCAATAATCGGATTTAAAGTGGATCTTGTAAATAATCAAGATTGGATTAGTTGTCTCTCTTAATTTGTTTTATGAGCAATTGAGTAACAGACAATATTCGTCATTGTATCAATTATAACCCTTACAGAAATAAGAATCATTGGCCCATTTTGATTATACCCCCAAGTTCTATCGTGATCAAATGCGTTGGATACCTTTCAAGTTCATGTAATCAGCTGAGATGAACTGTGGAATATGAATCCATATTCTCAGAAGACCTTTCAGATCCTTCTCATTTGCTCAACATATCGTTACTGATGTTCACTAGAGTTGGGCTCAGCGTCCAAATCTATCGGCTCATCATGTTCGGTATTGGGATCACTTTCAATTATATCATCGTCTATCTCCATGGAGGCATTAACAGAGTTAAAAGTGCCCATGATGGTTTCTTTTGGTTCAGGGTCAGGAGTGGTTCTTTCATCAGAGAAATCGGTCACCACCATTGTTTCCCCACCCGATTGAACTGAATCCATTATAGCTCCGATCGAATCAGTTTCATGTCCCCCGCTATCATCAGAAGTTTCATCAAGTGTTTCTGATGCGTCTCTAATATCATTCAAAAGGTTAAAAGGATTATTAACGATTGCTGAGTTGAGGGATTCAGCTTGACTGGATCTGATTGAAACAGATACTCTTGGATTGGTGTTGTTCAAATTGAGCTTCTTTGGGGAACGTAACTGTTGGATTGGATGGAAAGGTTCAAAAGGAAAGTCTATAGTGTTAGTATTGTCCTTCTCATTGTCAGAGTTGTCATTGATTGATCTCTTAAATTGGGATGGGGTTGAAATATGTTCTGGGACATCGGCATGGATTTCGGTAATAGTTTCTTCTAATGGTTGGGTCATAGATTGTGTATTGGTTTGGCCTGGGTTTTATTGAGAAGATGCTTGATCATTGGATGAATTTGGCTCTTCAATATTTGAAAGTGATGGGCTTATGCTTTGAGTGCTTGGATCTTCCTGAGCCTCGTGGGATTGAACATCGGCTTTGGATTGATTAGTGGTGGTGTCTGCATTTGAATTATCCTTATTGATCTTTCTTTCATTCCGAATTCGGTTTCTTTTGATAGTTGTTGGTGAAGATTAGCAGTGTTCTCTTGTGTGACCTATATTTAAGCATCTGGTGCAGTTGACGTTGTACTCAAACCCGAAATGCTTGGTCGAGTTACACAAACTGCAGCGTTTGATGGTGTTGAGAATTCTGAACCTCGATGTACGATCTGTATTTCTCCTGTGATAATTGGATTCCATTTTGGTCAGTTGTTTCAATTCGTTCTGGGGGATAGAAGTATTAATAGTTCACTCCCTTATCTTTGTCATCCAATGCGATCAGAAATTATGAGACTCTAATTCTTTCATTCTCAGGAATACCCTCCATACCAACGACTTCTATTTCGTTTAGAATCTTAAACTTTCTTGCACCTAGGTGTAATTTCAATATCTCTTTCATTTCATAAGAAATTCTTTCATAGAAAATAACCTCTTTTCCATCCAACCCGTATTCTTGAATTAATTCAGAGATTTTGGATTGAGGTAAATCGGTGAAAGATATTTGTATGGTGAATAAGTTATTTTTGATGAATTCCTTGACAGAGTCCTCCAATTTTGTATAGTCGAAATCATCCATTCTAATTTGATATTGCGACTTACTTAGCTGACCATAAGAAAGAAAGTAGCCTTCAGTCTCATCAAAAATTAAATCGATGTCTTCCAATTTTTCCAAACTTGATTGAATTTTTGATCCTTTAGGAGAGCGTTTCTCAACTATAAAATCCTGAAGAGCCAGGAAAATGATTTGATCTTGTGATAATTCACTATCCTTAAGACCATCGTTGTCGATCAGTTCCTTTAATTTTTTTAAATCCATAATGTTCCAGGTGGAAGATGTGTCATCTTTAGATTTGTTCTTTAATAAGTCTTCAATGGCCAACTTTTGGCTGCTTGAATGCCATAAAGAATATCTTTAACCGTTAAGGAATACTTAGAGTGTTTCGATTCTAGTACGAAATCCTTTGGGTCTAAGATGACTTCCTCGCCATCAACTTCAAAAAATATAGATCTTTCTTGGAGAAGGGCTTCGAGTAAATCCAAAGAATCAAAATCCTTTTCATACTTTAGTTCTTCCTTAGCAAAAGGAATTAATAAATCTTTGTGAATTCTATCGGTTGTAGAACGTTGACCAAAAGTGTCAGAAGCCTTGGTGCTTCCGCGAATCGACACCGACGCAACACTAGCGTACGTTGGGGGTAGTAGTGGTGTTTGGGGCGTGTGAAAGTTCATTTGTTTTTGTAGTTTTGTCGCTGTTTTCAGCTTTTTTTGTGTTTTTTGCAGTATTATAGGATTTAAAAGTTTAATTTAAGGAGTTTTGGGCTTGCTTTTTTTTCTTTTTTGGGTGTTTTCCTTGAGAGACTCATTGTTTGTGCTCCGTGGCAAATCACCCTCTTTGAACCTATCTCGATCCAAAGACATGGTAAAGAGGTGAAAGAAAGTGGAAATGAAAGCTTAGAGTTTGGAGTATTCAATAGTAGGGTTTTCTAATCAATATTCACCGATTGAATAACTTTTTTTAGCCAGTACTCATGTATTAATATTTCAAATATAGGTTTCCTATAAAAATTGCATATAATAAAATTTCATAATTCCAGGAAATTCATTTAATCCAATAATCAGATTTTGAGATGGATCCTGTAGGTGATCAAGATTGGAGTAGGTTGTTGGTTGTATCTCTTAATTTGTTTTATGAGCAATTGCGGAACAAAATTTTTTGTAGTTGTATCAATTATAACCCCTACCGAAATAAGAATTATTGGCCCATTTTGATTATACCCCCCTAAGTTTCATCTTGATCAAATACGTTGGATACCTTTCAAGTTCTGGTGATCAGCTGAGATGAACTGTGGAAAAACGAATTCATATTCTCAGAAAACCTTTCAGATCCATCTCAGTTGTTCAACATATTGTTTTAAACATTTCTTCGCTTCAAAAGCAGCTAAAGCATCCTTTCTTACTGATTCAACTCCAAATGATAGTACATGTTTCTTTTGTTCTTAGTAAAAAGTTAAAGTATGTTTGAATTACAAAATTACAAGATTGTAATTCAAGCTCGTATGGCGCAGTGGTAGCGCAGTAGATTGCAAATCTATTGGTCCTTAGTTCAATCCTGAGTGCGAGCTTATTAATTTTTTGCTGTAGTTCAGTATTTGCACTTATAATACCTACATTACGGAGTGTTCTCCTCTCTCTGGAAAATTTTATCGAACTAAAGTCTACATGGGTCGATATTTACAGGTAAAACCAACTATAGGGAGTTCTGTTCAAGAGAACTCTGGATATATCACTGGCTCTACCTTTTTTGCCAATCACTTGTCTCTTATACATAGACTATGTTTAGAATAAATTATCACTTTATGCACCCTTTCTTTCTGTCACTGCTGGACGCTGAGCGCTTCCTAGATAAAAATGTTCAATTACACTTGGGAAATTGAAATATGGCCAATCAATAATGTTCATACATAGACACACCGATAAAACAAACAAGATGCTGAGGCCGAGTCATCTCCAAAATAACATTCCAGATGGTAAAGTTAGTTGAATTTTTCAATAATGAATGTATTGGCTGCACGGAAAAAAAAAGCTTGTTGGTGAACTGAAGTAGCGAACTTCTACCTGGATTAATCTAGGATAGGGTATATACTACTCTTTTTGATTAAAAGTGATATCGATCCAACCACAACCATGGTTCAATGGTATTGTTCTAAAGTTCCTACAAACTTACCTGTCAAATAATTCTCCGAATATTAAAATATCAATGTTCATTAAATGTTTTTGTGAGTCAAATATAGATCGTATCATCATTAAAATCTAACACGTTCATCCTTCTGTTTTGATTTGGGTGTTAGTTTTGCTAATATCACTTGTATTTTTGTTACTGGTTTGCAAGTGAGACGGATTAGACAACGACGATTGAGATTTTCGTTGTGAGTTTGAGGTACTGCCAGGATTGTAATTTCCTCGATTGACAGGGACACCCTTCTGTTGAGTGTCAGGAGTCTGAATTTTCCTCTTGCGCCCAGACTCCAGTCGACTCTGGAGCAACTTCCAGTGATTATAATATGATTCTCTGAGTGATTCATAGGCTTTAGCCAAAAGCCTTCCACCAAACCTAATAACCTGAGTCTCGTTAGCAATTTTGTTTAAGCGAGCCGGGTCTTCGCTGATGTTGACGAGATCAGTGTTTGTGATGCCATCATCCCTATCATACATCCAGCGGTCATCAAATCTGTTCTGACAATCAAGCATCTCAATATCACCAGACATGTCACTTGAATTCGATGTATTGTCAGGAAACGTTAAAAAGTCGTCTGTTATATCATGAGGCTTTTTGACCATGTACTTGCGGTCAACAAACACCTGGCCATATCTACCAATTCTTTTTCTAATAGTGTACTTTGGTTCACTTGTTGACACATTTGAGGTATAGATGAGATTGTATAGTTCCGGAATTTGTTTTTCAGTGATTTCTCTATTGACAAGATTGAATAGTATAGCATCTTTCCCATTTGGTGTAACCCCCTTGTCAATGTAACTCCCCATTTTGTCAACCAAACCGTAGCTCTTGACATCATAGAGAGAGGATGCAATAGAGGAATAAGGTATGTGTTCCGAGTTAACAACTCTCTGGTTTTGAATCGCCATGTCAAAGTAAGGACTGTTTGGATCGTCAGTTAGATTTATGTAACCAGAGTCTTGTAACTTTCTTTTCTTGAGTTTTTCTTCAACATAATTCTGGACATTCGTATCTTTGACTTTAAGAATTTGGCTTACAGACTCCAGCTCCAAATCAGGAATTTTAGAAGGTGGCAATTTAACATAAGGCTGAAACGATTGTTGTTGTGTTTGTTGTTCTGGTCCAGCAGAATCATCAATTGTGGTAGCGTTTTGTTTAGATGATGCCTTTTCATGATTATTGGCATTGACAGAAATCTTAGATAACACCTTTCTGTCTTTCTTTTGGTTAGGGTCTTCTTTGTCTTTGATTTCTGTAACGACCGGAGGTGGCGGTGCGACCTTCTTTTTCTTATGTGCAACCAAGTCTTCGTCACTATCCTTAATACCTATTTCGCGCTTCATCTTCTTTACCTTACATCTCAATTCAAATATTTCATGTTCAGCCTGTATCGATAGCAATCTTTTCTTCTCCCTTTGAGCCACCATAAAGGCTAATTCCTTTATCGCCTTAAGTTCAAGGTATAGCTTGACCAGCTTTTCGGAGCTCTGTATATCTGCCCTTCTGGTCTTTCTTTGTTGTCGGAATTGACGCTGCCTGAAACAAGAATATGGATCGTTATCGTCCTCTTGATTAAATTTCAACGAGGGATGAATGGTCTTACCATGTCTCGCTATCTTTCGACCTTTGAAATGCAGATAAATCTCCTCACCATATTTTTCCAAAAGCTCTTTGAGAGGAAGTGCCTTTGCTATCTCCGTGGGATCAAGTGTTGTTACTAATGGATGTATGTCAAGATCCTTCTCCAAGGACTTTCTGATATTATCAACAGAGGATTTATCAACATTCTGCAGACCTTCTTTTATCTCCTTAAAGGGCAACAGCTGTGTGGGATCTGTTATTAAAAAGGGCTGTTTTTCATTGATAAATTGTTCGAACGAATACATGACTGACTCAAACTCATCTTCATTGATTCCTCTCCCTTTCCTGCTCTTGTTCAACTCCTTCAAAAGCTCTTCATCTTGTTCGTCCATATTGTACAAACATCCTGAATAATCTTCTACCTGACATGATGATTTGATATAAGAATCAGGTTGATTGAACTTCCCCTTGTAGAATTTCTTAGCCTCTTCCCAGACTTTAGAAGCATCAGGCGTAGGAATATACTCCTCAGATGTACTAGATATACCTGACTTCTTTAGAATCTTCTGTAAATGTTCTTCATCCTCTTCATTCTTATCAACACCAGTCTCGATTTCTTGAACATCTCGTTGTTGCAAATCCGCATTGTCAAGGTCCGAGAGCTGTGATTGTTTAAGGATTTGTAAGGTCTGCTTTGTTGAGATTTTTCTTTGACGGAATCTCCCACCCTTACCACCCGCAGACAGAACAGGTGCTGCCATTGTGTATTTGGGAGAATTTATTTAACAAGGGCTCCTTGATTAATCTGTTTTGATGTGGAAATGGCTCAAACCTAATGTGGCGATTTTCGCGCGCATAAAAATCTTGAACCCTCCTTGCTGTTTTGATGAATTGCAATACTAGATAGTAAGCAAGTGATTGATGATGAACTTGGAGAGGAGAACGAAGAATGTTTGGTCTATGCTGATGTGTATACCGAAAAGCACTCGTTAAAATCCTCTTAAAAATGAATTCTAATTGATCCTTTGCTTTAATATTTTTGAACCAAATTATCAAGAGAATGTCATGTTGACTGTCCAAATTTTCTTGAAAACGTCGAACGTCGAAAAAAGTTCGCCATCGAATTCCATTTTTGTTTTTCAAAATAGGAAGGCGCGAAATATTCCCATAATGGGAATTTCGCGACTAGATGAATGAGTATGTATATTTCAAATCTAATCTAACCATAGGGGAATAACCAAAGATATATTTGTATACAGCTCACAGTACAGTAGCACATAGGTACATTTCTCTTTGCCTAATGTAATTTCTTATTTCTGGAATCACCATTGTCTCCCAAGATGTTCCACCATCAGATACGCTCTTTCTGATATATGAGGATGAAATATTCATCGCCTCCTTATCATTTTCTACCAGATGAATATTATTCTGCCATGCAGCCGGATAGTTCTGAACCAGTTCCTTTATAAAGCGGCCCGAGTACTCCGTCTCGAAACCTTCCCTGGTCAAACAGAATAATTCATTTTTGGTCATGAATTCGTCAAGAGCATCAGGTAGAGACAGAGGCTTATAGTAATCCGGGTTAAGCAACCTAATAAGGGTGTCGAACCCAAGAAGATATGTCAACTTATCCAAGTTTTCGAACGTATCGAAAATCGATAATGACTTATCAACAAACTTTGCTTGAGTTGTAAGGGCGATCGAAACATCTATTCCCAGGGTAGTAGAGGTATATTGGGACAAAAGATAGATCATAGAGATGCGGTCTTCAAAAGCACTCACATCTGGTGACGATTTATCGGCATTTTTCAGCGAAAGTAGCATCAGTAGTTGAGGTTTAGAACCCGGAAATCTCTTAGTATGATAATCAAAGTATTTCTGTACTAGTGAAAAATGTCCTTTGTGTGGGGGATTGAATGAAGAGTCTAAAATGAAAAGCTTGTTGGTTCTCGGGACTTTGAAGACCGTAGGTTGTGAAGAAACAGATTTATTAGCCTCAGAAAGTCTGATTGTGTGAATTACTCGAAACGTTAAATGTTGGTCATTGATGAAATCCTTCAACTCATTTGAGAGTTTTGGTACTGCTCTTGACATATTAACTTTTCTGTGTCACCAGGTGCTCGATACGACTGCAGTGCTAGAATAAATTCAACGTTTTGCTTGAACCCATATTTTCTGTTTTTTATGCCAACCCTACTTTTTTCATCTGGTGTGACTGACAGATCACGGTCAGATATGATCGCGAATTTTGGATTCGAGAATTTCTAGGGCGCCTATAATAATTTGTCAGAAAATTTTCATTTCCTTCTTATACCCAGTCTTCTAGTAAAGATATTATTAGGAAAGTAAAAGTCAGTAAGAAAAGCTATTAGAGTACTAGTATTCTTTTCTTTTTTTCTCCTATATCAAAAGGTATGTTGATATGATACACGAGTTAGCAAATGTCAAGATGTTTCTCACTTAACTAGATGATTATAAAATTTTTTGGGAATCTCTCTGAGGAAGTATATGCAGGACAAAAAAAATTAGGAATTCTTCGTTTATGATTTTTGCGTTTGAAACAATTTATCTTGACTTTGCTAAAAAATCCCACACAGTCAATATGTTGATTCTAACATTTTTTAGTACGCTTTTTGTTGATGTGATTAATTAGAAATGAATAATTGACTTTCACTGATGATATTTCACACATTTTGTCCCGGTGAAAAACAATGTGCCATGGATAAATACATGCATCACCATCTGACCGTTTAATTTCATTTATTCTTTCATTTAATTCCATCTCTAATTAGATTAGTTAACTGAACTAACAACGTTAATAGGTTGCACAGGCTCTGCCGATTCTAAGATTTATTTCTAGAAATTAGTTAGTTTGTGAAAATAACCACTAGAAATGGTAGCAAGATGAACAACTTGATCCAGCTTTTCAATGATGATAAACCTTATTTTCAGTTCTGCTTCTGAGAAGACATGAAGATAACCCTTTTTACCAAAGCTCATATCTGAAGAATTGCTTCATTCAAGTTTACAGTTCGTTTGTGTATACTGTTTAGTTTAATATGATATCCAAAAATTCAAATATCAATCCTATTGGTAGCCCATAAAATTTTTATTATTGATTATTGTATACTGTCAATCTGTTTTTGTAAGGTTTATGTTGTAGCTTGTGCGCTATGTCTATTGACAATATTTCAGGTGTACGGGTGTCTGCTTTTGCACCTGCAGGCAGCAATAATTATTCTTGAATAACGCCATTGATCTCTGGTCAGTGTCCGCTGTGGTTCATTAAACAAGTTTTATTCACAACGACGTAAAGTGCTGTTAGTTTCAATCCAAATTAACAGAATTCCCGTTTTAAATTCATTTTGTCGGTATTCCTAACGTGCCTGTGTTTTCTTCTGGTCGAGCCCGCACTTCAGAAATCCATCATATCCCATATAACCAATATAGTCAATGGGAGACATCAACAGCATCAAGAGCACAGAAATCAGTCGAAACAATAGAAATTTCGGATCCGAAGACACGGATCTCCAGAAAGCAAAACGTCGCTCCAAAGGAAAGGACTTGGAACAATCTGTAGATGAGACTTCTAGTGACGATGATGTGGATTCCTCCACCGCTGACGAATACGCCCCTGCTCCAGTTTTTATATCAACAGCAAAAAGAATTAAGAATGCCAATCTAAAGTCTTCTCCATCATCTTTAAAGACACAGGAGTTTTCCAACAAGAAAGAAATGGCTCTCAAGCAGATTGAGGTCAACATTCAGCAAGATATTGATTTGCTTAAGCAGCAGTCCGGTATTATACAAAGCTTTGGAGGTATCGATGATACAGATGGTATAGACCCAGAATCAGAACTTGAAGCATGGAAGAGCCGAAATGAACGCAGGGTTGAGAGAGATAACGAAAAGTTGCTAAAGGAACAAGAAGAGTTCGAGGAATTGGAGATGAGACGTATGGCTCCAGAGAGGGAAAAACATACAATATGATTTAAACAATCCTTCTATGTGCTATGTAGCTAGCTTATATGTCCAAAAAGTGTTTTATGTAATACAATATGATATAATAAGTAGTGATGTTCCTACAGACTCTGTCTTCTGATTACTGAGATCATCAAATTTGTAAAACACCTAATCACGTGACTAAATGTGCATGGGCAGCGACAACTTCGCGACTTCATTTTTTTGATCAATCAATTTTCAAGTAAAAAAATTCAAATAGCCAAACAAACTCAAGCGTAGTCGCTTAATGAGGTTATATGTCAGCATAGCATCAACATTTCCCAACACAACAATGAGCTACGAATCAGAAGACGACACCAGAACAACCTCTCGTTTATGGAGAACATTAAAGACTGTTAAGGAAATGGTCAGAGATAGAGGTTATCTTATTACACAAGAAGAAATTGACATGCCTTTGGAACAATTTAGAGCCGAAAAATTAGATACCTTAGGCAAAGTCGCTAGAAATAGATTAAATTTTCAAGCCAGTCCAGATCCAGCTGTTGCCGATAAATTTCCAGGAAAAGGTCCTATTTGGGTTGAGTTTTGTGAAGAGCCTTCAGTCGGTATCAAGACTATGAAAGCTTTCATCATTCACATGACCGAGCACAATTTCTCCACTGGTATTTTCATTTATCAAAATGGTATCACCCCATCCGCCTCTAAATTGATCCCGACCATCGCTCCAGCCTCCATTGAAACATTCCAAGAGGCTGATTTGATTGTTAACATCACACATCACGAGTTGGTCCCAAAGCACATCCCATTGAGTGAAGCCGAAAAGAAGGAGTTACTAGAGAGATACAGATTGAAAGAATCTCAATTGCCTCGTATTCAAAGGGAAGATCCAGTTGCTCGTTATTTGGGTTTGAAGAGAGGCCAAGTTGTCAAGATCATCAGAAGATCTGAAACCAGTGGTCGTTACGCTTCCTACAGAATCTGTTTATAAGTGTATATCGTGGCGTCATTATGTTTTGTGGCCCATAAGGGTTTGTGTAATATAGAAAATTTACAAAGTTCGTTTGATTTGACTTTTTTTATTCATATCACTTAGGTAGCCATGATCGAAGTAATTAAGCAATCTTTGAATACCGTATGGATATGGAAGATTAAGTCAGGCAAAACTCACATCCCAGTTCAAATCTTTGACAATCTTGAACCAGTCCACAAATCTTTCACCATTTTCATTAAGATCCCAAATTTTGCTAACTAAAAACTTGATTCGCTCCAAGTTCTTGAAATTATACCTTTTAATCAGTTGATCAAAATGCACCATGATGACCATGCGATGATTTTCATTAATACAGTTGATCCCAGTGATGAACATAGGAAAACACAGGGATGATTCCACGGAAGAGTTAAGAACAATACTGAGATTTTCTAACAACTGGTTAAGTAACACTTGAGTCTCTAATGAGCTAGCATTTATCCGAAGAAGAGATTGTCTTAGGTACAGAGTTGACGTTAACTTAAAAGTTTTGAATAACTTCAATTGTGTTCTCCTCTCGTCGTTATTAAAGTTTGCCAAATCTCCTTCTTCTGGCTCACATTCATCAATTCTTCTCTGTAAATCTTTAATTTGATCCAACTCATTGACTCTATTAAAGCTCATTTTAGAAATCTCGCTCATTAAATGAAACACAGGCTTCAAGATCCCCTGTAGCGGATCAAAGAAGTTGTTGGTTTTAAGAAATTTGTTATATTCTTCAATGGGAAAGTGTGTACTTCTTTCATTCAAAGATGATGCAAGAATATCATGATAGATAAAGTTCGAAATGATCCAATTGGATGACTTGTCATTTGTGTGGAACGCGTGCAATCCACCTCTTTTAGATATAATAGTGGAACACCAGCGTAATAGTACAGGCCACTTCTTGACATCACCTTTACAGATCTCTGCTGCACACATAATTAGAAGACTTGCTAGTCTCTGTAGAGTATTCTCACTTTCGTCTTCCTCTGATTTTCTTACAACAGCACCTTCATTTGGTGATGGCCTTTGTGATTCTGTCTGCAAGCTCTCCAAAGCCAGTTCCATATAGCGGTCACCTTCAACGATATACCCTCCCCCAAGATGGTAACCAGACCATGCGAGTATGGCAAAAAGCGTTCCTTTGTGGACAGCAGCCATTGGAAGAAAAATGTTTTTATAGTAATTGGATTCTTTTGGAACAATTGATACGATGGAAGACAAGTGATTTCTATAATAATCATAAAGTTTCAATCCTGCTTCATCTAACTTGACATCAGGTGGAAACGGAGAAGAGTCTGTAATCACTGGACGGACCTGCTGTTCAAAGAAATCCATTTGGAATTCTGGAAGGTCCATATAATTAGGGATATTCAATTCATTCTCTAAAGGAATGGGTTTATCCAAGCCAGAGCGAACGTTACTTTCAAACAAGTTGTTAAACTGAAAAACTTGGTTAAGACTAGTGTTACTGTGATGCGTGTTCAAAGACGACATAGTCTCGTGACTACCTAGTAGAGTCAAAGTGTTTGGAGATAATGGCTGGAAAAGATTATTAAGGTAATTAGACTTGAAAGGTTGGAAAAGCAAATAGTTTGGATACTGAGATTGATTTGAATCGGCAAATTCATGATTGTTGATGAACGGCGAGAAACTGAAATCTGTGATTTCTGTGATCTCTTTACGATGAGGAATTGCCTGTCTCTTGCTTTTTTCATTTTCGTGTTTATCGTTAAAATCCAGATCAGAGTTACAGTTTTCCGTATCTAAACTATCAAAGTCTTCCTGATTCGAGCGACCTTGGACATTAGAGCCTTTGTCTCTTATGTCTACCGACGGCGACAGCTCAATATTTGTCATAGAGTTTAAACCCTTTCCACCTTGCCCATAATTTGGACTATCACTTCTCTTTCTAGATTGTCCGCGAAGTGTTCTCTGTCTTTCTTCTTCTTCTCTGACTCTTTTTCTGATTTCTTTGACCTCTTTTGAATCCATCCCATCAGTTACCCAAACACAGTGTTTTCCTAATCTTTTACAATCACTGCATATTGGACGTTCTTCGCTGCATCTCTTTTTACGAATCTTGCACGTAATACACCCACTGGAAGCTTTCTTTTTGCGATTAGCTATTGAAACAAAAGATGCAGTCTCTAGATGAGATGAAGAATTATTTGTAGATATTGGGTTGCTATCAGGGGACGTCTCTTTTAGCGGCTCAGATCGTTTCTGTTGGTGGGCTTGATCTTTCTGTTTTGCTTTGGAATTGAAAGTAACTAGCATATTGTCCTAAGAGTTAACTTAGATTGTTAAAGCAGTTTTGTTGTTGATTAATAAGTTGAATTGACTTATAGAGTGTTAACAGGTTCGTCTCAGCCCCTAGTGTGTTTTTGACTATCAACGATACAAACGTTACTTATTACTACTTAACTGTTTTAAGAGGCACCAAATTTGCAAGATAGTATTCACAACACACAAGGGTATTGTAACAAGATTTGAGAGCTTGGAATGTTTTGACAGTACGATAATTGGCAGATGATTATGTAAGTATTCGAACTGGATAGTATTTTCTAAACAAAGATACCTAAATAGTATACTAAAAATATGGAAATTTAAACCCCTTATATATAAAAAACTTTTCCATGTCTCTAATAATCTGTCTCATATTGTAATGAAAGTAGTAAACTTGCTTAATTTATTCTTGCGCATGGAACTGAATCCTTAGGATCAATTTCCTTGAGCGGGCTCAATTTTTCTAAGAGCGGGTAATTTCAACACATTGGTCCCCATTCCCGCGAGTCAGAAAATTAATTTTATAGCCAGGAAAGAACAGGAAAGAATTCAGCTTTGATGAACTGGCCAGACTCTATTTTTAATATCTCTAATTTTCGCTTGAGAGTTGCTACATACAAGATATGAAACCACGTAACTCACATAAAAAGAAGTTACGAAAGCATCCTTAAAATCCCAAAATAAATTAAATTAATTAAAAATTCTATAAACTTTAATGTACAAGAAAGAAGTTAAAATAAAAGCGACTCCATCGCCTAGTTTCCGACCCATTTTCTGGCATTTCTGAACAATCTGATCCAAGGACCATAGCTTTCCCAGTCCTTGGCTTCGGATGGAGGGTACCAGGAGTTGGATTCCAATCTGACACATCTTTCTGGATGAGGCATCATGGCTAAGACACGACCATTTGGTGTTCTGATACCAGCGATACCATTTGGTGAACCGTTAGGGTTGAATGGGTACTTTTCAGTGACATTACCGTAGTTGTCAACATATCTGACAGCAGTTAAGCCAGAGTTGGCCATAATATCCAAGCTTTCTTTGGATTTGAAAGAAGCACGGCCTTCACCATGAGCGACAGCAATTGGGAATTTAGAACCCTTCATACTTTGTAAAAAGACACTGGACTCTTCATTAGACTCTTCAACAATTTCAACCAAGGCAACTCTAGCTTCATATTGTTCACTGGCGTTCTTTTCAAAAGTTGGCCAGTTTTCAGTACCTGGAATGACTTCGGCGATTCTTGAAATGAATTGACAACCATTGCAAGCACCAAATGCGAAAGTATCCTTACGCTCATTAAAGAACCTATAGAACTCTGAGCGAACATTTTCATTGTAAAGAACAGATTTGGCCCAACCAGAAGCAGCACCTAAAACATCACCATAAGAGAAACCACCACAGGCAGCGAAACCGACAAAGTCATCCAAAGTAACCAAACCGTTAATGATATCAGTCATATGAACATCGACTGGGGTGAAACCAGCTTGTTGGAAAGACCAAGCCATTTCCATTTGACCATTAACACCTTGCTCTCTTAAGATAGCAACCTTTGGTTTAGTGGTCAAAGCAGAGATGCCTAAATCGTTGGAAGGATCGAATGTCAATTTGTAAGATAAACCTGGATCGTTGTTGTCCAAAATTTGTTGATATTCTTGGTCTGCACTCTTTGGGTTATCTCTCAATCTTTGTAACTTGTATGAGGTTTCAGCCCATGCTTGTTGTAATTCACCTCTGCCACCAGAGAAGACATCTTCCCCATTAAACTTGACATTAACAATTTGATCCTTAGTGAAAGCTGGCTCAGCAACAATGGAGATGTAATCAGCTGAAACACCATTTGCAGCCAAGATAGTCTTGAACTCGTCGTATCTGGACTTGGAGATTTGGAACACAGAACCTAGTTCTTCATTGAAGAAGGCAGTTAAGAGGTCTTCGGAAGAAGAAACATCGACGTTCAAACCGGCTCTACCAGCGAAAGCCATTTCCAATAAAGTGACAATTAAACCACCATCAGATCTGTCATGGTAACTTAAAACCAAGCCTTCGGTTTGGTGTAATTGGACGATAGAATCCAAGAACCCCTTCAAAGTTTTGGCGTCATGGACATCTGGGGAAGTGTTACCAACTTGGTTGTAGACTTGAGCCAAAGCAGAACCACCGAGAGATTTCTTGACCAAAGCAGCCAAGTCGACCAATGCTAAAACAGTTTCCTCACCATTGTTAACAAGTTGTGGTGTCCATGTTTTAGAAGTGTTACCCACAGGACCAAAAGCAGTAATAACCAAAGACAATGGAGCAGTGACTTCTTTATCATCCCACTTCATCTTCATGGACATGGAATCCTTACCGACAGGAATAGAGACACCCAATTGAGGACATAAATCTAAACCTATAGCTTGGACAGCCTCATATAACTTGGAACCTTCACCTTGGTGAGAAGCTGGCGACATCCAATTGGCCGATAGTTTAACAGCGTCTAATGACTTCACGTCAGCGGCGAATAAATTGATCAAAGATTCAGCGACACATAACTTAGCAGAAGCGGATGCGGAGATTAAAGCAATGGTTGGCTTTTCACCCATAGCTAAGGCTTCACCGGTAGAAATCAAAGAATCACCGAGGGAAGTAGCAGTAACACCTACATCAGCAACAGGAACTTGCCATGGACCAACCATTTGGTCACGATCAATCAACCCAGTAACTGTTCTGTCACCAATTGTAATCAAGAAGTTTTTAGAACCAACTGCTGGAAGGTGTAAGACACGAGATAATGCATCGGAAAATTTGACAGATTCTAAATGAACTTCTTGTAACTTCAAGTCTTCAGTTTTAGCAACTCTGGACATCTTTGGTGGTTTACCAAACAAAATGGACATCTCGAGGTCAATTGGGGTGCTGTTCAATAAGGAGTCGTTTAAAATCAAGCGCTCTTCGGAAGTGGCATAACCAACCACAGCATATGGGGCCCTTTCTCTTTCACAGAGAGCTTTGAAAACTTCTAAGTCTTGGGAGGCAACACCCATAACGTAACGTTCTTGAGATTCGTTACACCAGATTTCCATTGGTGACATACCTGGTTCTAATGAAAGGATATCTCTTAATTCGAATCTGGCGCCTAGACCGTTATCGTGGACTAATTCTGGTAAAGCGTTAGATAAACCACCAGCACCCACATCATGGATAGATTGGATTGGGTTGTCATCGCCGAGGGCAACACACGCGTCAATAACTTGTTGGGCACGACGTTGCATTTCTGGGTTACCTCTTTGGACAGAGGCGAAGTCTAAATCCGCAGAACCTTCACCAGAAGCAATGGAGGAGGCAGCACCACCACCCAAACCAATCAACATGGACTGGCCACCAAGAACAATCAAAGCAGACCCTGGTGTGATCTTCTTATTCTTTAAAGCAAATTGTGGTCTGATAGCACCCATACCACCAGCAATCATGATCGGTTTGTGGAAACCTCTGATTTCTTCTTTGTCATCTGCATTTGTAACTGTAGTAGTTAAAGTTCTGAAATAACCGTTGATGCATGGACGACCGAATTCGTTGTTGAAAGCAGCAGAACCGATTGGAGCTTCCAACATGATGTCTAAGGAGGAAGCAATATGGTTTGGCTTGCCTACGTTTAATTCCCAAGGTTGCTCAAACTCTGGAATCAACAAATCGGAAACCGAGAAACCACCTAAACCACACTTGGACTTGGAACCTCTACCGACGGCACCTTCATCTCTAATTTCACCCCCAGAACCTGTAGCAGCACCGGCAAATGGTGACACAGCAGTTGGATGGTTATGAGTTTCAACCTTAACTAAGGTATGGACTCTTTCAGCTTGAGAAGACCAAACCTTGGTCTTTGGGTTTGGTGTGTATAAATAGGCTTCTGGACCCTCAAACACTGCAGCGTTGTCACTATAAGCAGAGATGGTATATTGTGGATTCTTTTCTTCGGTATTTCTAATCATCTTGAACAAACTCATTGTTTTCTTTTCACCATCAATTTCCCAATCAGCATTGAAGATTTTGTGACGACAATGTTCAGAGTTAACTTGGGCAAACATAAATAATTCAACATCGGTTGGGTTTCTACCGATTTGGTTGACAAAAGCGTTAACCAAATAATCGATTTCACCTTGATCAAGAGCTAAGCCCAAAGCCCTGTTGGCAGCTTCTAGCTTCTGTTGAGGATTAGAAGTCAAATCAACTTCAACCAATGGTTTTGGTGAATGGTGAGCAAACAAGTCATCATGTTTCGGAGTAGATTGTATGTACAAAGATTGAGTCATTCTATCATAAACGGAAGTTAAGCACTTACCATCAGCAATGAAGTCAGACAACGGGAAACCGTGACGGACTTTGATCAAAAGGGATAGACCTCTTTCAACTCTTTCAACCACCGAGTCCAAGCCACAAACAGATGTGATATTGGTTGCCTTTGAAGACCATGGGGAAATAGTACCAGGTCTTGGGATAATTCTGATAACATAAATGTCTGCTTCTTGAGAAAGCGATTCCTCTGTAGTGAAAGAATTGATGAGCTTTTGAGTCAACTCATCCTCGGTATCTAAAGGAGTATCATACTTCAATAAAACGTTCAAAAGTTTGAGTTCTTCTGAGGATTCTGGTAATTGTGAATGTTCCTTCATAGAAATGTAATGAACAAAGGCCGAACGGACATCTAAGACAACCGAGGAGTTGACTGCAGTGTTGATCTCTTTGGTTAAATTAGCAACTCTGAATTGGGACAAGGCTTGTGGGCCTGGTAAAATTAACATTGACATTTGTTCTGAGAATGTTAGTAAATCGCATTGCGATGGATTTTGCCCATGAAATCATTTAACATACTTGATGGTTTATCGATTTAGTTTTATTTGCAATAATGCGATAAATAGAAGATAGAGAGTTTCTCTAGGAACTTCAGTTGTTTATCACAGATGACAGTAAGTTTAAAGACAGAACTTTATTCTTCTTTCAAAGATGTGGTTTTACTTTTATAATTAATCGTTGTCCAACTTTTTTTGTACTTTCATGACCAGTGCTGCCAATTTGTTACGTATTTGCATATAAATTCATCTCGATGACTCCGTTGGAAGTTGCGTGGCCTTAGCGACTTTTTATATCACTCCAGACCTTCAGTAAGTTATAATTTGGATTCTGACACCGCGGGCTGCTGCACCTGCGGGCCAGACAAATATATCTTTAATTTGCAATGGCGGGACATTGGGACCAACAGTCAATACCAGAGTCTCTTCACCCACTCCGGGCTCGCGAGGGAGCTGCAGCTGAATCCTTTAATATTTCGCGACATAGCGTATATAGAATTTTTTTGAAAGACCATAAGATAACAGAGGAGCTATATATGGAACACTGCTTCCAAAGTTCATCTTGTGCATTTTTCATTTTATCCACAAAAATGGCTCAACAAGCACTAAAGGTTAAACCTAAAGAGAAAACAAGGATAACAAAGAAACAGCAGAACCCCAAAAAGGCTGCTCCAAGAATAATCAAGCCTAAGAACAACAAGAAGAACCTTCAAACCATCAGCAAAGTTGGTAAATCATATTCTGTTACAGCCTCAACCGAAAAGCTCATCTCGTCCAGAGTTGGCCATTTAGAAATCTTAAAGGGTTCAAGACGAGAGATTGAGAAAGATGAGAAGCTAAAGAAGAAAGTTGCGGCTCAAAATGGTAAGTAAGGGAAATAATTGTGCATTATTCTTGGGTTAATCAGGTTAAGACATTTGTTCCAGTGTTGATATTTTTTGTATACATATTCACAAATTAGTATTTGTCTTATCAGTCAATTTATATAATTCAGTTGTATCCTGTGTTTCGATTTTAATAGAACTTCTGGAATTTGGTGAATATCTTGTTGGAAAGTAAACATCGAGGAAAATGTTCTGAATTACAGAGAATACATTGGAGCTGATCCAGTACAAAAGAAGTGCGGTTGGTGCCTGCGTGGCGATTGTCATGAAGAAAATAACAGATAATCTTGAAATGTTTATCATAGAATCAAAAATTGTTATGCGTTGTGATCTTTTGATGCCAAAGGACTGCAATTGAAATGTCTTGAAGTTCCATTCAATATTCGTCAGAACCAACGCCCCCAAAGCCACCGGGAGGATAAGAAGTGGATCTGGGGTCGTTAGATCTGTAAACCAGAAAACACCTTCGTTCATCAAGCTTGGATCGGCGTTAGAAGAAGAAGAGGTATCATTCCATCCTGAAAGCTCCCTAAATGTTGTACTCATGGCAATCCAAAGAGGAACCTGGAATGCAGGTAAGAGAAAGTTTTTATATGCTTGACAGCCATGTGCTTTAAAAAGCTCCTTCTGTCTGTTTCTCCTTTCTTTAGATGCTAACAACATTATTTGTTCGTATGTCAAGGAGGAGGCTGCACCAGAAATACCTCCGGTATTAATATTGGCACCCTCTTGTGCTCTGGCAGTTTTGGCCTTTGCGGCCAATTTCAACCTTAGAATTGGACCCATTGCGCTCACGATAGGCCTTAGCTCTGACTGTTTCTGAATTCTTTGCCTCTGAATGATAGCTAAAGGTAGTGTCCACAAAGAACGTAGGGTTATTGTCGTAAGTGGGATTACCGCCCACCATGGCAAGCCTGTAACCGAGTGAATTGATTGTATTGAACTAGTGAGAACCGATATAGTCTCTGTAACAAATGATCTCCTACTCTGACCAATAGATCTTTGCAGCCCGAAATTTATTCGGTAGAATCTTAGCATCGTTGGGGAGATCTTTGGTAGTGTGAAAACCAGAGACTTTAATAAGAGAAACAATAATTATAGTATGTTATTCTTATGTTCTTCCGTTCGACATATGATTTTTTTCCCTTCCTGGGCGCGTCTCATACATATTAGTGAGTAAGTGTAACGTCGAAATTACGATTATCGATTTTTACTTTTAGACATCATCAAGGTTCATCATGATTTTCCTAGTATACAAAAAAGTGTATTATGAGTTTATTCTCCCAATCAATCTGTAGCTGTACCGTCTCTTGGCCTATAATATGGCAACTCGTCGATAATTTCTTGTGGCAACCTCCCTTGAACTTTAACGGCGTATAAACCAGGCAAGTAGTTGTTAACTCTTAACCACTTAGCAACCCATGACTTTTCTGGTTCACCGATGGCAACCAAACCCTCAAATGTAGGAGATGTTGTAGAAAGGCCGACATCAAGAACATCAACACAGTTTGGACAACCCTCGTTCTGGAATCTCTGTTTATCAAGATGGAGGTTAGTAAAGGGGACCAATGTGAGAACTTCAAATGAAATAAATATGACCTACCTTAGCTGATTCCACTATACCGCATAACATGCATGCTCTATTACTGCTCATTTTAAGAATGGGGTTTCTTCTTTTGTATCGGAAATGATAAAAACAAGCTTCTAAAGTATACTCGGGTTTCCTCATCACTCATATTGCTTGAACCCTTCCTTTTTTTGGGAGTAGACCTGCCCTGCTCACTTGGGCCCTTCCTTCGCGGTTGTGACCTGTCAGCGAAATGCATATATTGCCTATACCCAATCGAATATAGAGGGAAACAGAGTTTAACAAACTGACCAAACGATTGTCATGAGCATTTCTAAAAGAATACTTTACACCGAAGAGCCTGTTTTACTTAATCTTCATGTATTGAATCATAAGTTTACTGATTTCTAAACAAATGTCTGATCAACTGGGATCATGTGGAAAAAATAAACAAAAAGCACACCAAAAGCGGTTAAAATACAACAAAAAATGTTTTGAATTGAATTGAATCAATGTTCAAGAATAGTCAAGTTACCTGTAATGACAACGTTCTCTAAAACTGAACCATTTGGAATATCGATTCTTTGACCGTCCTGGCAGACAATGATGACAGTACCCTTCAGAACGACACCTTTACCTAAATTGACATTACCAGTGATGGTCAAGTGGTCTAACTCCAAGATCTTTGGAATATGAGGGATTCTTTGATTGAAGTTGGAAACCTTTTTGAAGTGAGAGCCCAATTTAATTAATGGATTAGCACCGAATCTGCTTGGATCCAACTTCAAAGCACCATGTTCCAAAAAGAACAAATCGGACTTAACCAATAATAAATCTGAGCACGTCTTGACTGGAAGGAATCTTGCTCTGGACACAACGACACCGTGAGCATTGTCGAAGTGTCTAATTGCAGCACCAACAGCAGTTTCTAACTGTAAAACGTTGATTTCTTGACCATTTTTGTTGACGATTGATTTGGCATTAGGAATGATTTCAGATTCAATACCATTTGATTCGATTAATCTTTTGATAGCTTTCAAGTTAATCCATAAGTTGTTAGTGTTGAAGTTTTTGAATTTCTTGATTGATTTGAACTCTTCAACGTGTTCCTTAGGAACTTGGGCAATTTCCAACAATCTGACTTCACCGTTGTAGTTGATTAAGGTACCACCTTTAACATCAGCTCTGGTCTTGTCGGTCAATTCCATGATATATTCAGAATTGGTCTCAAGCATATGGTTGAGAATTTTCAAATCGACGGTAGCACCCAAGTTATCACCATTAGAGACAAATAAAACTTCCTTACCTTGTTCAATCAAAGCATCTAACTCACCAGAAGCGTGTAAACTTTCGAATAAATCACCATGCCCTGGGGGATACCAGCAGTTGATTTCTTCTTCTGCACTAGTTGGGACGGGTAATAAAGAGTCCTTCAAGATTCTTGGGTACTTGGACTGGTTAAAGGTTCTGATTCTAATTCTATGGCCACCATACTTTCTGATGATTTGATGGGTATCAGAGTCAGTGTTGAAAGAATTCATCAATAACAATGGGACGTCGGAGTCGTACTTTCTGTTTAGGTGCTCGATTTGGCGGACAGAAAGATCCAAGAAGGTGTTACCGTCTCTGACTTCAATGACGGATTTTGGACCAACACAGCCCATTGATGTACCTAAACCACCGTTCAATTTCAAAACAGCCAACTTAGATAAGTTTTCTGTGTTATCTTCAGCTGCGATACTGCTGTAGTCAACAACTTCATCTTTGTTCGGAGATCTGATCTTATCCCAATCTAAAGTGGTACCAGACGCCTTGTCTGATAAATATCTTCTGAACAAAGCAAAGAAGGAGTCCATTTCATTCTCGAACTTGATTTTTCCTTCGGCGTCATTGACTGTATCAGAAAGTTTGTTCAAGTAGTTGCGCATTTGAGATGCTGCAACGGAAGTGGTGGTGTTGTCAAAGGCCTGTAAACATGTTAGTTTTTTGGATCTAATGGGACGGGGGAGGTTCATTAAGATTTGGTGTATCGGCTTAAATGTACTCAATTCATCAACATTATCCTTCTGTCCCAGGACAGCTAAAAATGAAAAGCGGAGTTCATTTTAAGGGATTCGTTTCTTCCTTCCCAAGGAGAATATATCTTGTGAAGCTTGTAATTGTTAAACATACGAAGGCACTTTGAGATTTAGTATGTCTCTTAGGCTGCTGAACCATTATTTTCTTCTTAATTGAGTTTAAATTTGTCCTCTAAGGTAGATTGGGGGATGGATCAAGGAGGTGTGCAAATATGCAAGTTTGTGTTTTTTTTATGTCGAGATAATTTATTGAAACAACTCGACGTTGTTGGATTTCGCGTTTCGGCATACTAGAATGCAGCCCCCGCGCTGGTTGTAAGATTTCAAACTTAATGATATCATTTCCAGACTCTAGTCTTCAGCATGCATTATTGCAATTTTCGCAAACTAAAAATAGAAACCATAAAACGTGACTAACGGATATCCAAAGAACTAATTCCTTTGAAGACTTATATGGATTAACTATTTAGACTAATTTTGTTATCATTTCAACTAGCTACCGTTGCATCAGAGTGGTAATCTAGCACTGTAGCCTAACTACCAATCTAAATGAATAACAATTAATCAACAACCTGAAGTTGCCTTGGGTTCTGAATTGGAGTAGCCCCGCCGCTTGAAATGGCTCACTGTTTCGTGCACATTCAAAGCCCAAGACACCACGGACAAGAGACACAAATCACAAGCTAGCCAGATCCAAAGCGTTGTTTCATGAGCGGATGATTATGTTTAGTTTATTTTGGAAATAAGACATATTTCAAGATCTATAAAAAGAATTACTATAATAGCCAATTAATACTGATAGTAATTTAAAAGTTGCATAGTGTACATGCCTGTCTTAATAATTAATATTGTGATGATCTTGATCTGAGATAAGCTACAGGAATACCCGAACATAAATTTCCTTGTGATTAATCGCCATAATTTTGTTGAATAGTCGCGACGTCTCATGAGTGGCCGCGACTGTGTACGAACAGAAATTCCATCAGGATTGAACGACGACGATATTTGGAGCAGCCGACGAAGACAACAGGGTGATCTGTGAAATGAACCTTATCGAATCATTTTTTTGGCAAATCCGCTTCATTCATTGTTCAAGTTTATCCAAGGTACTTTTAGCACATACTATAAGGAATTATTAGCAAGATTAAGATCTTACTTGGATGGGAAACGTCATATCGCAAAACCAGCAAGGCATTAATTATAGCGTCAACAAGAACGAGAACAACAAGGTGAACAATCATCATAGTAACAATCAAAGCCAAGCAAATCCTGATAAAATCATTCATCCACTGCTAAGTCATACTAATTCCAAGACTACTGCATCTGTAATCATGACTAGTAACAACATGACATACAATGATTCTCTTCAGGATGTATCTATGTCAGGGACTTCTTCTGCTGATCTACAACACCGAGGCCAACCACCTGTTCAGAGAAAGAAATCAACCATGATTTTGACCGATGAATCAGAATTGGACCAGAACTTTAATAACGCGAAGCCCTTCCCACATCAACCACTTATTACTCATGATCAACCAGAACACAATAATCAACCGGGAATGGAGTCACCAACAAATACCGTGGATGGTCACAATCACCACCCACAACTGAACCATGGAGATACTTCAAATTTCTCTACAGGACAATATCACCAACCTGAAATCATAAACAAGCTTCCAGTCGAGATAAGCTGGCTTCAAGGAGGTCAAAGTGTATTTATCACTGGTTCGTTTACTGGATGGAGAAAAATGATCAAATTGAACAAGGACCAGGAACAGAAGTTTACGATCAAGCTTAAATTGCCAATTGGTACTCATCGCTTTAGATTTATCGTTGATAACGAGCTAAGATTCTCAGATTATCTACCGACTGCAACCGACCAAATGGGTAATTTTGTAAATTATATCGAAATTTCCTTGCCACCAGTCACCAATACGACCCCGGAGGATGAACA
Source organism: Waltiozyma xylosica (assembly GCA_030581495.1). NCBI lineage: Eukaryota > Fungi > Ascomycota > Saccharomycetes > Phaffomycetales > Wickerhamomycetaceae > Waltiozyma > Waltiozyma xylosica. The sequence goes on along the minus strand of JAKTTJ010000022.1, from coordinate 9,523 downwards.
ATCGGAACAGAGGGTCACCAATGGTGAGAATGCAAGCAAGCATAGGTATCAAGATACTGGTTCTACAAGTTTTCAGAATCAAGCTAATGATGGAGAGGTTGACCTCAAGGATGTTGACGATGATGACATGGGGAATGGTTATTCTAGATTCCACGAAGAACAAGATGCATTCAAGGAAAGATACTCTTATAACCGCGATATCCCCAAAATATTTGTTGATCCCACTGTTATGGAGCAATACTATAACACAGTTGACAATGGTTCAGGCCAACAGCAGTCCTGGTTGGTTCCTCCTCAGTTACCCCCTCATCTTGAAAATGTTATTTTGAACAACTTTCAGACTAATGACAAAAATAACAACTCTGGTGCATTGCCGATCCCAAACCATGTTGTGCTAAACCATTTGGCTACAACTAGTATAAAACATAACACCTTAGCTGTCGCCAGTGTTGTAAGATACAAAAGAAAGTATGTCACTCAAGTTCTATATGCTCCATTGCAGTGAACCTTTGAGTGCTTCTTTCTATGGCGTTTTGTATAAAACACTTTCATAAAGAAACCTATTGTTATTTAGAAATCAAATTTATTATGTTTTACGTTTTGATTCTTTAAAAAATGAAATGGATAGATTGCTAATTATTACCCGAAAGAGAGGTTCAATTAAATTAGGACTTTGGAGTTTACAGTTGAGAACGCCTTTTGTCATCAACTACGATGCGCGCAAAACAAGGCGCGAACAGTTTCAAAACTTGTGAAATTAATGTAACAACAAACAAGCCGTCATTCATCGTATCGCGCTCCTGCAAGTCAATCTTGAATGCAAAACAACGCTGACCAGTTAGCTTTCGCTCTCGGAGGGGCCAATCGATCCAGTCAAGGATAATTTTCAAGAATATACGTCGTCAATTATGTCTTCAGATGTTATTTCTTCAAGGAGGCACTCAGTAAGTACCTCTTAGTTCCCCCTTGTGGTCAAGAAGGAAGTTACTAACAGTTTAATCATTAGATGAACACCATCGAATCAAGCGTTACAAAGCTCTTAGTCGCCACCAAGCACCTTTTGGAAAGTTTGACAAAATGGGCTAGGCTGAGCGCCACAGAGAGTGATATCTCGGACGCCTATGTCCAACTAGGTAATGAGTTTAAGGTCGCCTGTAGAGCATTTATCAATGCCGGCGTTGATGTTAGTGATTTGGGCGATGTTCCTCACTCTTTAAGAGTTGTACTAGAGGAAGCATTATGTGAACAACCATCTCAGGAAAGTTTGGATAGATTCTTGCCAAATATTCGTGAAATCATTGTTACGTTGCTGCAAAACTTAAAAACCAAACAAGCTTTGATTCGCAATATCCGTTACTCTAAGTCAAAGGAGCAAGAAGAAAACTCCACAAAAAGACTAAATTCGAACGCTTCGCCAAAGAAAAATCGCTTAAATGGAAACAATTTGTCTCCAAAAAAACAATCATCTGATAGCAGCATTCCGAATAAACAAAATGTCGAGTCCATTGCACTCATGAACGATGCTGGCAGTAACAGCCCTTCAAAAGGGAAATCAGAAATGACGAATGCTGCACTTGCCCAGCTACAAAAGGGAGATTCTTTGCAACGTCGTGCATCCAGGAGATTTTCAGCCTACCAATATGCAAAACTAACAAATAATATTCCGGCCGATTTGCCGGATCAATCTATTGTTTTAAACGATGCCTCAAAAAGGAGCTCACTAAAAAATTCGAATAGATCTAGCGATTCACATGATGATTCCCCACGAAAAATCTTTTTGAAAGTTGGCACCAAGGTCAAAAAGGCAGAACTTCCTGTTAACCCATCACTAACCTCGTTACGCTTATTGTTTGTCGAAAAATTTGCATATTCCCCGGGGTCAGATCAATTTCCAGATATTTACATACATGATCCAACGACTGGCGTTGCTTATGAATTGGAAGAGCATCTATTTTCTGATATAACTTCAAATTCGATTCTATCTTTGAACATTAACGAGAATAATCATATAATTGAAGCATTACAGGCTGTAATTGAGGACTTGAAATTGCAGCTCAATAAGAAAAGCCATGAATTTCTTCAGGCTACCAAAGATTACATCCATGAATCCAATGCGACTATTTTGAAAACACTTCAACATACGACATCTGGTTCTAAAAACAAACAGTTTGGACAAGACTCGACAGTTCCCACAAACGCTGCAGATAACGTTTCTTTAGAAATGATTACTGATCTTAGATTTGAGCTATCCGTTATCAAACAAATTCATTCTACAAATAAAATCGCTTTCAAAAAAACGATCGAAAGTTTGCTGTTGAAGCTAAGTGATTTCAAGTCGTTATCCTTTACAAGTACCAAGACTAACAATCGTCAATACATGGAGGATTCACACTCGAGGTTATCATCAAGATCTGATGGCTTATTAACAAGATTTGATGATTTACAGGATTTGATTGAGGCGCTAAGGAAGGATGTTGCAACCAGAGGTGCCAAGCCAGCCAAAAAACAATTGGATTACGTGGAAGCTGAACTTGCAGGATCCCACAAAGATTTTGATGAACTTGTTAACTTTATCTCGCTAGAAAAACCAAACTGGAAAAAGATCTGGGAGAGTGAGCTAGATGTAGTTTGTAATGAACAACAGTTTCTTACTTTACAGGAAGATTTGGTGCATGATTTGAAAGAAGACTTTGAGAAAGCATATGAAACATTTGAATTAGTTAAACAGTGCTGCGAAGAACAAAGCAAAAACCCCAAAATTAGAATGACCAATATTCCATTGACTGATTCAGTTAACCTTCCTGACCTTAGAGAGGCACTGATGACAGAAGTTCAATCATTACAACCGAACCATGAATCACGGGTTGCAGCGATTGAAAGAGCGGAAAAAATAAGAGAAAGAGAAAAACAACTTACTATGATGAACGGCTTTGAAGAGGAATTGGAAGGGTTTGTCGAGGACAATAGACTTAAAAAAAGCGGAGGAATAGAGGAAGTTGAAAGGTTACGAAAACTGAAGGATGAAGAGAATTTGAGAAGTAACTTTCCTCCCTTATATTGATCAAATTCAAAATTTATACCAATCTAATTCATTATCTGCTTATTAATATTATCTATGAGTCTATGATATTTTGAGTGTCTAATTCTTAGCACTTTACCGAACGCTTTCATCACGGTAGACTCTACTTCATCTACTTTTATCGTGTTCGTAACCTCATTCTCGTCGTAACTCCTAATTTTGGAATCTAAGTTAAAAATCATGAATTTCAAAAACCTCTCAAATGAACAACTACCAAGCTCCAAATTTTCGGTTAAATTCACGTAAACTTTCGCAATGAATAAAGAAATTTCATTGACCTGTTTCAAAACAGTCATACTAGAGTTCAGATTGCAATCCAAAGTATTATAATTCAATTTCATTTTAAGCAAAGTCTCCAATTGTTTGATCACTTGCAAATGACACGTTTGGTTCACGTACGATATTTCTTCTGGAAAGATTTTAATGATTTCAAGTGCTTCTAAATTAATTTCGTATCCACAGAATATGGTTCCACGTTTTTGGTTATCTGGGATTGCAGGATCTCCACTGATTTTAGTTTTCGAATCGTTAATAAAAAAGCCAAAGTCCTTGTTCCCTTCAGTTATCATATCTTTCAGGCGAACAATAGTGGAATAATCCAGAGATAAAACCAAAAAGTCATCAGCAATTCTCAAAATCAATGACCAATCATCAATAAACTTACTTATGGATTCCTTTATAAGTTTATCATATAAAATATCATTGAATATGGCAGAAAAATTTAAACCTTGAAACACTCCTTCTTTGCGCTCGTAAATTTGCCCTTTGTGGTTTACTGTTGAGTGGTGCAATTGGTAAAGTAATTTATCCAGCAATGCACGACCTTCAATCGTGATTATATCTGATTTGTCTTGTTTGTAGGTATAGTTGGTTGATGATTTGTATAGTGAGCGTAAATCTGTATCTGTAAGACGACCAGAAGAGGTTTTCGAATGCGTAGTCTTTCCTGTCGATGCATTACAAACCCCACTAGATGCTAACATGTAGGTTTCCTCCGAATCAATCATATCCCGTAAAATCATTTCGACCTTAGCGCAGGACAAGTTGTCGTAACAAGCCTTGGCATCAAATTGTAGAAAGTGTACCATTGGGAGGTGTCCGTCGTGTTCAGATTTTAAGCGTAGCTTGTAAGATTTAAGAAAAGCGGGAATCTCATTCAAAGAAGACAACACAGGAAAGCTTTTGAAAGAAGGAGTCTGAAGGAATCTGATGGAGTGCATAATTTTTTGAGCCGATTTGTATTTGTATTTATTCTTGTATCTCGACTTTCTTCTCTCCTCGTCTGTTGTGCCACCCCATGGAACATTTATGACACGAAAGTCATTGTCTTTTTTGGGAATGAAACGCATCCATCCATCGAAATTTGGTTGCGAGTCTTCGATTCTGTTTGAAACTTTCAAAAGGTATTTCTGTGAATAAGAACTTCCAAAATCGGTCGTAAGTTCTTTCCAGGTACTCCGTGAGAAATAAATAATTTCTTTTGTTGCGGAAGTATGAGTTGCATAGAAAAACGAGGATACCAGTCTGGGTAGAAAATATCTAAATAACCAAATAATAAATTTTTGAAACATTGAATACTCCACTTGTTTATGATTATAGTCCAGTCCTGTCTTCCTCGTTGAAGGAACGCTTGTTCTCGTTAACCTTGGAGATTTCATTCTTAGGTCCTTAATGATGTCATGAGTGGTGAGATTATCCCCCTTCTTGAGGTTAAGGAACCTTGCGATATTTCTCATGATTATAGATTTATTGTGATGGCTGAATCCATATATTGCTGGCGGGAATACCGAATCAAAAACAACGATGCAAAATTTGGATATTTGTGACTTCGCCAGGCTTCTCTCAATATTGGCTTTCGATCCTTCGGGTTCTTCAACAAACTCCCTTAACAGTTGAAAGTATTTGATTTTCTTATGGTTCTTTATTGCCTTTACCAGAAAACTTCTCATTCGCTTCATTGTAAACGTGCATACCCCTGTTTTTTCAACTCCCCAAAGCTCTTCTAAAAATCTGTTGCTTGAATCAGGAAGTGGATCTTTGGGGGTCTTTTCGAATTTGTATAATATCGAATTCAAAGAGAAAATATTTGGGTTGCTGTAATTGCAGGAAAATGTTCTTCTTTCAAGAACAGCATCCCCGAAGAGTTGGCTTACCTCTCTATTGTTGCCGATATAGAAGCACGTGAAGTTTAGAAGGATGTCAGCCATCGAATGTGGCCCTAGATGAGAATGAAGAACTCTCCAGTGACATGAGCTCAGTCTATCATCCACATCATCCTTGACAAGTCTGCCTCTGTAACTTTCTCGAACATCTTTGTTCACAACTGAATCTTCAATCAGTAAATTCTCCAAGTGACGGTTCTTGATCAAAAGTGTCCTGGCATATTCCACTGTCTGCTCGAAGGTGAAATCAGGCCGAATGTGATATGATTCAACCCTAGAACTATTAGGTCCTATGTAAACTCTCTGGAGAAAGGTATCAAACTGTGGTTTCAGTCTTGGTGTCATTTGAATGGCTGCTAAATCAACATTCAACCTCAGCTTTATAAAGTCCAGTAGAGTAGCATATTTCTTCATATTGTCCACGCTAAATAATACCATTGAGAAAACAAAATCACCTAGACCAAATTGACATCATGTACACAATATTTTTCTTCTGATATTTTCAAATGTTAATTCGTTCTTCAACAAACGCTCCTCCCTCAACAGTGAAATTTGACAGACAGAAAAATACATCTCAGATATTCAGCAATACCCCAATACCCCACACTGCACTTCTGATGTTTGGCCTTTAACACAGTTTAATTACAACATTCAGCCTTAAATGTTTCAACTTCATGAAAAGTTCTAGAGTGGCTTCCCAAATGACGTCCTCTACTTAATTGCCTCAAAATCCTGGAATTTCTGAACGCCCGTGCTGCGGTCTCTGTAAACTGTGCATCCTGACTTAACCTTTACGATTTAAAATTTAACTACTCCATATCAAACGAAAAACACTCCTACTGAGCTTAATCGATACCGATCACAATAGTACCCCCTATATAATAGATACAGACCGTTGCCTCTTTAATTTTGACATCAAAATCGCTTTATCATACACCCAGGGCTAGTTAAGTAATTTTTCTTACTCTCGTTCAATCGTACGTACAACCCCAACCTTAGGACTCAATTCTGAGACAAAACAACAACTTGGAAACAAAATGAAACCCAACCTCATCCTTCAAAAGCACTGCTATATTGCATTTTCGATCCCCTTCCATGGTTCTCGTGTGAAGTGTTTAATTACAAAACCAAAGCTCCATCCAAATAAATAACATACCATTTCAAAGCCCTCAAAACAATAATTTCAGCACAACATTTACCCCATCAGTGGAAAGTATTCAAACTCTATCGAAAAAAAAACCCAAACAGACCTCTTCGTAACTAGCTCCCAAACAGAACCATACGCTGAAAACTCACATCGAAAAACAGTCTGTTCTCAATATCTCATTCAACCTAACATTACGCCCCTTCAAACCGAATTGCCCGAACACCTGACGTAACAAAACTATAAGGTCAAAACTCTTACATTACTCCTCCATTATTTCCCTGCCGGACCGCCTTGATCAAAAATTTCACAAATATATAACGCGCAACCCACTAACCACAGGCATTTGAAACACAATTCATTTTCAAACAGCTACTGTAGAATTAAAATAGAACACACATTTACAACTCCGCCTTTGGCGGCCTAACTTAATACATGCAATCTCTCTCGACAAATCCCTTATTCTTTAACAGATCACCAAAGTACATTATCCTTAAAAAAGTGCACATCCTACTAGTGCTTAAAAAAACTATAATCGAAACACCACAAACAAACTCCATGACAGCCACCTCAAGCACTCCAGACCCTCTTAACAATCCAAATATCCACCATCCCAGCCTATCACGATTCGACTTACGATTACACCTAGCATCTGATCGACTATCTCTTATCCCAGCACCCTGATCTTGATTCCAGATATTCTGACACTCAACATCCATTGGGCTCCCAACATATTTGAAGAATCAACAAGCTTCCTTCACGAAAAAAACCATCTCGAATTTCATTCCATGTCCTACTAATTCTGTGACTTGCGCTTCTCAATCGGATGGAATTGTTGATGTGCTCTGCCCTCTTGGCCCTCAATACCACTAGTTTGCAGAATAGACTATCTATCTTACCATTTCGTTACACTTTTACCCCTCATCCTCCCAAAACTCAAAACCGTTGATTCACCACAATAACAGCATGTCCTATATCACAGCTTCTAGCATTCATTTAAACAAATTCGTCCGGCATTTTCGAGGACCTGACATGTTTTGTCAAAACTATAACGCATTGACTGAAACTTTGTAGCAACCTCATACGATATTGCGTCGTTAAAGCGAAGGCCTTTCATCGATATTGCTAGAACATTACCATGAGTAAAACCGCTTGATAATTAAATACAAGCCCTGGTTTTCCAAGCGTGAATACAATAATCTAAACCATCTGTGATACGTCAATACCAAACTACTTCTATCTAACTAGTCTATCCCAGAACGCATCAAACAAATATCCCACAACATCACGTGTAAATTCAATAACCTATAAAGTAGCAAGCGTTTCACAACATTTAGTTCTGTTTCAATCGTTGTACAAGGTGGACGACACGATTTTGAAATGCCTGTTGCACTACATTCGGTTCAATGTACTTCCGTCCTTTGAGCACTTGCCTCTGCCTAGTGTCGCCCTGCACAAAAATTCGATCTCGCGATAAACCAAGCTTCAGCAGCTCTTTGAGGATACTATTGGCAGGCTCTGATCACGATGAGTATGTCAATCACTGTTGTGGCTATCATCGACAGGGCGATATATGAATGAATTTCTCGATAGTCCTTGTTTGTCATACAGTCAAGTCAAATGCTTGAAGGCGCGCATTCTAACGGCCCCTATGAAGGGTAATCTTTGAGGTGGTGGACTCGGTGTTCGATTGTGATATACTTCATGTCTCACTGGTACTCAGTCGTTATGCTAGCATTCATCTGACATGTCCAAAGCCGTTTGTACAGAATGATGTCCTGTGGGGTGATGGGTCAAGTGGATTTGGATTAGGGTGATGGTTGCTGTCTCAAACGTTCTATCGAGTGGTGTAGGATATGTCATTGAGTTATGCTTTGGAGACGCGATGTCATCGAGGGAACACAGGGAATTCTCAACAAACGTAGTATCGAGTGAATTGATTTGGTTGGATTCTTCTCCGGTTTTGTTGCGAAGAATTTGTTGTGGTCCAGCTTTGGTTTGGACCTATGGTGAAGTGAATTCAAAAAGAGGAGATGCCAAAAACTGTGATTTGGGGTGACTGTGATTTTGCGTTTAGAGGAAGAGGACATGTGCGGTTGTCTTGACCCAGTATGTTTGGATTATAGTTGAAATTGTATCAGAATGTGGTTACATGTTTATAAGACACGTTTTTCTACAACGCCGTTAACAATTTGTGAAACAAAGGGGGGTTATTTATTATTAGCCTTGCAAGATCTTCCTTCTTGGTTGTTGTGAGACAGGGGCGCAGATATCCTGGAGAGGCATTGAAGAGAATCAGAGGGTCCTAAATACGTTGAGTCTTAAATGATTTCCATGCAGTGATTTCCGAGCTGCAGTATACTCCAAAATATGCTTTTAGCTATGAATTCCAAGTTGTGATGTTATGTTGTTAGATGAGGCTATTCTGCTAAGTTGTTGTTTCAGAATAGAAGCAGAGCGATTTAGGTTTGATTGTAACGAGCGTTCTCTTAATGGAGCATTCGCTGTTCCTTAGTTTTGATCTGATGATGTTACCATGATAATAAAACGATAGTAAGCAATAAAGCTTTGATATTATCGTTTTGGTTTCTACAGAATCCTGAGAACTCTTGAAGGGAGTATTAGAAAAAGAGTGAAGGAATCACTCATGAATCAAGTTCGTAGTCAGGATGAGAGGGTTTGTAATTCTTGTGAGTAACAGTGCTCGGCTTCTTCTCTTGATCCGCTCCTTCACTGGTCATGCTTTTGTGATATCAAGAATTGAGCATGTTTTCACATCGAATTGTCAAAATAACAAGAAAACTTAGATTTTTGGTTTTCTCTTTTGAGAGCCTTTAATATGTGTGTATCTTTCTGCCTTTCTCTCTAAATTGTCATTTTTGTCAGTTTTGTCTTATATTTTGACATTTTCTCTCAAGCAAGAAGAGTGGGCAATCTGACTGTCTGAGGTTCTATGTTGTGGATACAATTTTCGTTTTGGATCTGTTATAATCATAGTCATAGTCATAGTCATAGTCATTGTTATTGTTATTGTTATTGTTATTGTTATTGTTATTGTTATTGTTATTGTTATTGTTATTGTTATTGTTATTGTTATTGTTATTGTTATTGTTATTGTTATTGTTATTGTTATTGTTA